>CM076584.1:938037382-938462268 GCA_034641835.2 Pinus albicaulis
TTTAATTCAAGCAGATTCAATTAACCTTTTGAACTTTATGATAAAACTTATTAATTCATAACTCCTGTGGGTAAGTTATGAATATTTTATCTTAATTAATTACTTAAATATAATAAAAATTCCTGTGGGATAAAATTTATTATATTTAATATAATTAATTACAATTAATGTCTATTCTAGATTTATGTGATCCTAATCAATCATAATATATAATTTTATTTGATTAGAGATGATGTGGCTATTCTCTAATTAATTAAAATTATATGGATCACTAGACATAAAAATTAACTGATAAATTTGCATGAATAAAACTACAGTATTCATGCATAACATATAACCATAGGTCTCGTATTCATAATAACATGTCTTAATTAAAACTTAATAATTAATGCATGCAAACTAAATACGAGTTTATTTACCACATTGCATATAATTAAACTAAATATTATAAGCATAAAAATTAAATAAAAAAATTAGAAAATCTTTAAAAATAGGACATTTATCCAATTATATTTATAAATCACCAAGACAGAGATATAAAGAGGGCTCCGATACCAAATGTTAGAATTTTATAACTCAATAAAATTCTTTAATGCAGAATTCTTTAATTGCAGAGTTAGAATGTTAACTCTTTTATGCACAGTAAAACAAAATTCATGGATAAACAGTTTTTATACTCAGTAAAAACATATAAAATGTAAAAAGCTTTAAGCAATTTTACTGAGATGTAAGCTTTTAATAAAATCTTAATAAAGATTCTTTAACGTTTTCAATGTAAGGAATTAAAAAAAATTCTTAAATGTCCAGTAAAAACTATATGCGGAATATGAAACTATAATGCCTAGTAGAAACATAAATACCTCCAGCCATTGGTGGCTCACAATATATGCAAAAATGAAGAAAAATCCTTTATGCTTTGCACACCACAATTGAAACTTGAAGCTACTCCTTTTCTCACAAAATATGACCTGCTTTTTACCTCACAGCCCTTTTTATCTCTCCAGCCATTTGTGCTTCAACACAACAAGCACTTGTGAAATCCACGTGCTCAGAAAATCATATATGAGACAGCCAAAGATAAAATAAAATAAGATAAGAGTTTAGATGCCTCAAAACTCTTTGTATTCGGCTGTTATAGTGTAGCTTATGCAGCCTATTCGATGTAGCAAAATCAGCTAGTACAGCCCAGCAAAACACAGCGTATACAGCCAGAAAACTATGGCTTGTATGGCCTGATCTTAACGCCCTGTCTGCTGTCCTGAAATCTGAAATCAACCTGTTGCTGCCTACAATTAAAGAACAAAACTTCACACAAGCAGAAAATACGAAAAGTCTTCCAAGCTCTGCTAATTCTAGTTGATGGTGTAAAACTCAAGGGAATGAATTAGTGAGCTTGGGGACCAAACAGAAAACTATATAGCCCAGCTTCCATCAAGCTTCTGTTGGCTATGTGTCAGATGCTCCACTGATCATGGCAGAGAACTACAGTGGGAGTAATGGACCACTTCAGAAGCTCCCAATAAGAAATTAATGAACTGCAGTTGATTTCCATAATTTAAGGAAATTACTGCAGTTAGTTTCCAAAAATTAAGGAAATCACTTCAGTTATCTTCCAGATATTTACTCCAGCTATTTCCAGAAATAAAGGGAGTAGACCTGAAATTTAGCAGTGGATGAGGGAGCGTAACAAATTTAACACCACTTGATCATGACCAAGCATGTTTAACAAGGAGACATGTCAATCACCAATGATGCGAGAACCCAAAGCCATGATTAGAAAAACAAGATAACTCTTACATCCTTGGAGGCAAAACAATATTGATCTACTCAACCAATCTCACGTCAAAAAAGCAGGGTTATATGAAGCAACAAGCAAATATTATTCCATTCGTCAATTAAAATATCTCAACAAAGCAGTAAGACCCTAAGAGCGAGCAACACCCACAATGAACTATGCATGCTAGTCAAGATAGTCAGAGAGTTCATTCATCTTCGACACAAGTAGATGGCGCGGCCCTTTAGGAGCGGACATAAAGATCATCGGAAATACCATTAGTTAATCATTCAACAAGGCATCCCTAGTATTCATGCACAATTAAAGTAAAAGGGTCAGTCAGGCTTGTCTCCTAAAGAGAGTGTTGAACTTGACACTTGCAGCAACTTATGGATGCAGGCTAGATACAGCGTACTTCGTCTTCAAGTGGCTCTCCGGCATTTAGAATCGCCAAAAAGGAGCATAACAAATGGTGACTCATGACAGATTATAGGGCACTTAACAAGATTACTGCCTTATTTTTTTAATGCCTACTTCCTAGCGGGAGACTACAGGGACTGATTGGCCTTCCTAGAGAGATAGAGAGATTTGGAGACCTCATACTCATGCTTTAGTTCCTTTAAGAGAGTGAGAGATATGATTGCCTACGGGCTCTTATCTATTTCTTATTTTTCATGTTCATGTGGGGACACTCTGATACCAGTTCTCGATCGTGCCCAGGAAGGACGTGTTCGTGCCATGTTCTCCATAACCTAAGCACTATTATGAACTTAATCTAGGTAATTAGTTGTCCTACTAAGTGCATATAAAATAATGAGTGACAAGAACCATTGCTTGGAACCTAACCTGGATATATTGACATTGTAAATATTTGTAATCTATGCAATCTGCTTCACCTTTTACCTTTCCGATAGGAGCCCCCTGCCCAAGGCACCTTCTTCCGTCGTTGTCTCTGCTAGAGCTATAGATTAAGGCCTTAGATACAGCCTAAATATTTTATTTTATGCAGTCAATACTAACTACTCTGTTATGTGAAGCAAGGGAAAAGGGAAGTGGAAGTTTATGGCTCGCTTTTTTTTGTTTTCATATTTGCACCTAGTCATATTTGGAAGTAAGGCAGCCATTCATCCCATAGGGTCTTTGCTAGCCGGTGCTAATAGCCTATCTCATCGCCAGTCACATTGTGGTGAAGAGGGTCCTGTATAAATATCATGACCTTAGTGCTTAGTCCTAGAACATTTATACAGGACATAAATGAATTTGAGGACATCTGCCGCTCTGGGATGAATTATAAAGATAGAGGCTCTAACATTTGGAATGTTGCACATTATTTATTATATCGGATTAGAAAATATCTTGAACAGTTTGCAGATAGAGTAGAAGTGTTTTGGTCTCCTAAATGAAACTAAGGAGGGTGAAACACCTGTTATCTTGAAGCTTTTAGTAACGCCCATCCTAAAGTAGGAAATATGCTTTATCAAGATGCAGAGTGCAGTTTCTAAAAAAAAAAGATAAATTACCTAAGTTGTACTATCTGTGAAATATAATAATTTGCCTGATCAGAAGCTTGTCAACCTACTGAGAACCGTTGACACCAGTGGTCTCCCTGAAGATGAAATCCTCCAATATGTCTGTGGTTCTACTTTGCCATGCACAAAAAATATGGTCTATGTTGAAGAATTGGAGGAGAACAGATCAAAGACTGAGATTATAGTGGACAATATTTCTAAGGCTAATCTACAAGTTCAAACAGATGAGTCAATGGTGGAAATTTCAAAATGCACTCGAGATGAAATAAGATTCAATCTTGTTGAGCAGGCCACTGACTATTCAAGTTCATTTGAAGACACAGAATTTGACAGTGATAATGATGGTCCAGGCTCTGGAATATGTGATGTTGCTGAAGTAGAATCAGAGTTGCGTAATGGTAATGGAGTTGCAACTTCTGCAGTAGTTGATGCAGGTGGATTAATGAAGAGGAAGAAGGCATTGACACTTGAGTGGAAAGATTATAGACATCATATTGAATGTTTGTGCCAATGTCTTGAATTGCGGATTAGAGAAATTTTATGTCGAGCTTCCAAATACGACCACTTACTTGAAGTTTTTCAAGCAAAAAAGCCATGGAAGGATGAGCAGCAAGCTGTGAAGGCATTTACAGTGAGATCTTCCCCTTTAATAGATAAAATTCACAGGCACCGGATTTTGCAGTGCAAGTGAAGAAATAAAGTTGAAAATGCAGTGGAGTTGTCTTTGAGTATCTCTCGTCGTCCCTTCTTTTATTTATATGATAAGAAGAAAAGATTGGAAGCGGATGGAGTTTCAATTGATGATGATTATAAAAATGAAAACAAATATAGGTAATGTGAGTAATGACAGGCTAGAGGAGAATGATTATAAGGATCATTTAAGAGGGACATAATCCAAGGACGGAGAAAAATCTGTAGAGAAGATGTTATGATAAATTGAAACTTTACAATCACGTATACTTAAGATTAAAATCCAACTAAACATATATAAGTCTAGAAAAGCCGTGAAATACTCTGCTAGGAACATTTTAAACAATTTTTATATCAGCGACTTGTATAATTTATTATGTCTCGACTAGATTCTATTTATCGTATAGTATAGAATAGCTCATCCCATCCCCGGTTCCTTACTGCCCACAATTTTACGCACTTAACACTCAATTCGAACCCCGGTTCAAGGGTCTGCACAAAGAAAGACTAGTTGAAGAATGTATTTATTCAAAGCTTTCAGGGGGCCCAGAGTTTAATTAAAAAGGTAAATATATTCATGTCTTGCTTCTTTCCACATTTTTGTTGGAATATATATGAAAATTCCAGAACAAACAGTGGAGAGAGTAATACTCTCCTCTTTAACATAGAGAAAATAAAAATTTCACTCACACGAGACAGAGTTTTTAACACTATAAAACTTCTATTCCTTTAAAACAAACTATTACAAAAATTACTGGACCGCTGCAAGACGTAGTGCCAAAAGAGACTTCACTGTCTCACAAAAAACACACACTGTCTATGTAATTTTTCAACACTCTGTCACTTTGAAAATACACTGCTGTGTATATGAGTTTCGCACTCTGCTGTGCGTTTTTAAAATAAATATTACAACACAGGCTCTTGGGCCTTTACATTATATATGTCGCGCATAACAAAACATAACTATGTTAAGACTTAAAATTTAAAACTGTCAGGGCCCAGCAATACAAAATGCAATGTTAAACATTTAAAATGTTATAACATTATTACCGTCGTGCATATAACATATTAAAACAGAACTTTAAACCTTTGACCCCATGATGAACGCCGGACTTCAAAACATTATCAACCAAAATTCATCGGACCTTTTCGCGTTCCAATCTGGCTAACGTTACAACAAGAAATGTGCACGTGATGAGAATTCAATTCCACCTCATAAACTTTTTGGGTCCAATTTTTCCCTGTTGACGTAGGCACAAAATGTAACGCGAAATCAAACTATGAACTCTGCTTTATAACAACCGTTGGGTTCGTGTTATAACAAAACACACGGGCCATACCAAAATGTTCCGATTTTCGATTAAAAGCGCGGATGCAATGGGCATAATTAACTCCACCATATAAATGGCATCGGGTCCAGTCCTTTGACAAAACACTCGCTTCACATAAAAATCTCCAATTTCCGATCGAGGATCAGACCCGAAATCAAAACATAAACTGCGGCCTATACAATGGGTCGGGTCCACAACCTTAACTCTATGCAATCGGGCCATAAACAAAGACTCCCCCGATTCAATACTTGCGATTGTTTAATAAACTGCCACATGGTCTGTGGGACCACCCGCGGACTTCGGCTTAAAGCGGAGAGCAATTCATATAAAATATAACATGTGATTGAACTCATCGCATCGGCCCATAACAAAAGGGCTGCGTATTATATGTGATCGTTCCGCTTACGGAACTCGCCACATCAACAAGACACTTGTGCTGTGTGGGAACCACTGTAAAATAAAAATTCCCGCATTGTTTCAAAACAAAATATCTCTGTTTCTATTTTAACAAAGTGCTCTGTTTCAGAAAATAGAGACTGTTTAATTAAAATAGAAAAGCTCTGTTTTTCAAAATAAAATGACTGCACCGATTCAAACAAAAAATTTATTGTTCAATGCATTTGGCAAGCGGTTGGAGGAGAAAAAACTGGAGATAAAAAATGGAAAGCGGCTCTGCACAGCCACTGTTGAAAGTAACATTTCAACACTCCCCCTTACTTTCAACTGCTGGTTTATCAGTCATACCCAGGCATTTTCTCAAAAATTCAAAACTCTTCTACCCCAATGGCTTGGTCAGAATGTCTGCAAACTGCTCCTGAGTTCTGTAGTGCTCCAAAACAATTTCTCCATTGTTTACCAATTCCCTGATGTAATGAAATTTTGTGTCAATGTGTTTCATTCTCTTGTGAAACACAGAATTATTAGATAATGCAATAGTTGAGCTATTGTCACAAAAAATCACAGTTCCTTTTGCCTGCTCTTGGCACAAACTTCTTAGCATCCTCCTCATCCAAATTGCTTGACACACTGCTGCTGTAGCTGCCACATATTCTGCCTCTGCTGTAGACAACACTACAATCGGATACTTTTTAGAAGCCCATGAAATGGCTCCTAAACCCATGTGAAAAACATAATCGGAAGTGCTCTTCCAATCATCCTACACTTCCAGCCCAATCATTTTTAGTCTATCCAACTAAATCTGAACATTCTGAAGTAGTATATAAAATGCCATACCTTTTGGTTCCTTTAACATACCTCAAAATTCTCTTCGCTTCCTGCCAATGTGCATCCTTTGGCTTCTCCATGAATTTGGAAATCAAACTAATAGCATGCATTATGTCGGGCCTAGTTGCAGTCAAATACATGAAGCTGCCAACTATGCTCTTGCACAAGCTAGGATCAAAGTCCTTGCTACTGTCCTCTCTACTGAGTTTTAATCCCGTCACTGTGGGAGTGATTGCTACTTTGCTCTCCTGCATATTAAATCTTTCCAGTACTTCATTAGCATATTTTTCCTGTGAAATAAAAATCTCATTTTCATCTTGTTCTACTTCTATGCCTAAGAATTATTTCAACAAACCCATGTCATTCATTTCAAATTCTTCTTTCATGACTGTTTTAAAATTTTCAATAAGGTAATCATCATTACCTGTGAAAATAACATCATCAACGTATAAAACCACTATCAACATTTTACCATCATTTTCTTTGATGTAGAGGGTGGGTTCTCCCTCACACTTTTCAAATTCATTTTCCAATAGATAGGAATCTATTCTACTGTACCATGCTCTTGGCGCTTACTTTAGCCCATAAAGAGATTTCTTCAACTTGCACACATTGTGATCTTGGCCTTTCTTTTCAAAGCCGAGAGGTTGTTCAATGTAAACCTCTTCCGTTAACACTCCATTTAGGAATTCTGACTTCACGTCCATTTGGTAAACTTTCCACTTGTTTTGTGCTGCTATGGACAACACTACTCTCACGGTTTCCATTCTAGCAACCGGTGCGAAATTTTCCTCATAGTCTATCCCATGCTTCTGCTTATAACCTTTGACAACAAGTCTTGCCTTGTGTCTCTCTATTTTTCCTTCAGCATTACTCTTGGTCTTGTAGACCCATTTAACTCCAATGACATTTTTACCTTTTGGGAGTTCAACCAAATCCCATGTCTTGTTTCTTTCTATGGCATTAATCTCCTCATCCATAGCTTCTATCCATTTCCTATCTTTAATAGCTTCTTCAAAGTGGATAGGGTCATCAACATGAAAATATAAAGCAAACAAAGGTATCATTTGCTGCCTCTTGTTCATAAATGTCATTCAAATTTATGAGCTTCTTACCTCTTTCATTCGGTGTACAAATGCTTGAAGAAGCACTTGAATTTCCTCCTTGTGGTGTGCTTGGAGAAGCACTTTCATTTGTCCTCAAGGGTGTCTCTTGCTGCCTTTGTGTTGGTGCTACTGTTTGGGGATTTATTTTAGCCAACTCATCATCATTTTCATCATGAGATAAATAGTGTTTAACATTCACTGTTTTCTCTATGCTTCCATCCCAAGCTTCCTCCTCAATAAACTGAACATCGCTGCTCACAATAAACTTCTTGGTGGATGGGTTATACAACCTATAAGTTTTAGATTCCTCACTGTATCCAATGAAAATACATTTCTCCCCCTTGCTATCCAAATTCCTCCTTAGTTGATCCAGAATGTGTGCATAAGCCACACATCCAAAAACTTTCATGTGTGTGACACCTTGCTTTGTGCCAATCCATGCCTCTTCCGACACTTTGTTCATAACTGCTTTTGTAGGGAACCTATTCAAAATGTACGCTGCACAATGTAAACTTTAGCTCAATAATCATTAGGTAAATGCTTTGCCTTTAACATACTCCTTACCATGTCCATTATGGTTCTATTCTTCCTTTTGGAAACTCCATTTTGCTGCGGAGTATATCTAGTTGTAAACTGCTTATGAATACCATTTTCTCTACAAAAAAGTAGAAAATATTTAGAGATATACTCACCTCCTCTATCAGTCCTTAGGAATTTGATATGCAGCCCACTTTGGTTCTCAACAAGTCCTTCAAAATTGCAAAATATTTCAAACACTTCACTTTTGTTTTTCAAAAAATAAACCCAAGTTTTTCTAGTAAAATCATCAATAAATGTTAACATGTAATGGATGCTAGAAAGTGATGGAGTTTGCATCAATCCACACAAATCTGAGTGGACAATCTCTAAGGGTGCTTTCGCCCTTACGCTTTTCCTGGAAGGAAAACTTTCTCTGTGTTGTTTCCCCAAGACACAACCTTCACAAAGGCTGTCCGGTTTCTCTATCAATGGTAAACCTCTTACCATTCCTTTTTTGTTCAACAAATTAAGACCTCCAAAGTTGAGATGTCCAAATATCAAATGCCACAACCAATTATCATCTTTTGGTTCGCTTTGGAAAGCCTCTTATGTCACTACTGCTATCTCTTCTTCATTTTTCAAATTTGATCTCATTCTGAGAGGGAACATCATGTTCCTTGTCATCTTCACTTCAGCAATACACTGTTTGCTAGGTGGTTTGTCCATGATGGTGCAAACATCATCTTCAAAAAATACATTTTACCCCTTTTGAATAAGTTGTCCAATACTTAAGAGGTTACACTTCATTCCTGGAACATAATAGACATCTGCTATGGATTTCTTTTCACCTTTCCTTGTTAAAACATTTACATCTCCTTTTCCCATAACAGAAACTTTACTATCAGTCCCTAGTGTGACTTGTGACTTCACACTCTCATCTAGCGTAGAAAACATTGCTATGTTTCCTGTCATATGGTTACTACAACCGGAGTCTAGAAACCATAAATCTTCATTCTTTTCTTCAGCCATATTACAAGCTAAAAACAATTTGTCTTGGCTGAAATTTTCTCTAGTAAAATTTGCATTTGTTCTATTTCCCATATCATACTGCTTATTTCTACATTCATTAGCATAATGTCCATATTTTTTACAATAGTGCCATTGGACATTGGATTTATCATACCTTTGTCCTTGAGCATTCCGCAGACCACTTTGCTAGCTGCTGCCTTGGCCTTGATGCTGATTTGGATTGCTGCCCCTTCCTTGAGAATTTGCTGGACTGTTTCTTCCACCTCTGTTTTGGCTTCTGCCTCTTCCTCTCTTGTTTCCTCTGCCTTTCCCTCTTCCTCTTCCGAAAGACATATGGGTCTTAAAGGCATTCTCAAGAGATGAGTTTTGATTTCTACCCAATCTCTTCTCATGGGTCATCAGTGATGCATGTAGCTCATCCACTGAAAAATGTGTGAGATCCTTAGTCTCCTCTATGGTGGTGACAATCACATCGAATCTTGAGGGTAAAATCCTCAAGAGTTTCTCCACAATCCTATTGTCTTCAAGAGTCTTTCCATGAGACTTTATCTGTGTGAACATTCCAATCACATGTGTGAAGAATGAGTCAATAGTATCTGACTCTTTCATACAGAGAGTCTCAAAGTATCTCCTCAACAACTGAAGTTTTGTTGTCTTCACTTTTTCCATGCCTTGATAGGTTGTCTTTAGAGTTTGTCATGCTTCTTTGGATCTCTTATCTGCTACTATCCTAGGAAACAAACTCTCATGCACTGCTTGATACAAAAATTAGAGGGCTCTAGAATCCTTCTTCTTATTTCTCTTCAACAGTTCCTTCTCTGCCTGAGTTAAATCATCAAACTCATTTTCATCTGCTGGCTCTTCAAAGCCATCCTCAACAAGTTCCCATAAGTCTTGGGAAGCAAATAAAGCTCTCATAGTTATTGACCAGTAGTCATAATATTTCCCATTAAATTTTGGGAGCTGGGTATTTCCAATACCCATGCTAGTGCTGGCTCCAACCATTCTTGCACTCTTAACTATGCTTCAAAAAACACTTTACTGTGTATTTAAAATAACTGACTGTTTTGCAACAATAACACAAAAACTGTATAGAGAAATACTTTGGATTCTTCTTGGCTGAGTCTTCACACTGCTAGAGAAGCTACTGCAACAAAGAACTCCTTCCTTTAGCTTCTTTGACCTTCAAAGAGCATGGACTAGCTCTGATACCATGTTGGAATATATGAAAATTCTAGAACAAACAATGGAGAGAGTAATACTCTCCTCTTTAACACAGAGAAAATAAAAATTTCACTCACAGGAGATAGATTTTTTAACACTATAACACTTCTATTCCTTTAAAACAAACTGTTACAAAAATTACTGGACTGCTGCAAGACGTAGTGCAAAAAGAGACTTCACTGTCTCACCGAAAACACACACTGTCTGTGTAATTTTTCAACACTCTGTCACTTTGAAAATACACTGTTGTGTATATGAGTTTTGCACTCTGCTGTGCGTTTTAAAATAAATATTACAACACTGGCTCTCGAGCCTTTACATTATATATGTCGTGCATAACAAAACATAACTATGTTAAGACTTAAAATTTAAAACTGTCGGGGCCCACCAATACACAATGAAATGTTAAACATTTAAAATGTTATAACATTATTACCGTCGCGCATATAACATATTAAAACAAAACTTTAAACCTTTGACATTATCAACCAAACACCGGACTTCAAAACATTATCAACCAAAATTCATCGGACCTTTTCGCATTCCAATCTGGCTGACGTCAAAAAAAGAAATGTGCGTGCGATGAGAATTCAATTCCGCCTCATAAACTTTTCGGGTCCGATTTTGGCCTGCTGATGTAGGTGCAAAATGTAACGTGAAATCAAACTATGAACTTTGCTTTATAACAACCATTGGGTCCGTGTTATAAAAAAACACACGGGCCATACCAAAATGTTCCGATTGCCAATTAAAAGTGCGGATGCGATGACAATAATTAACTCCACCATATAAATGGCATCGGGTCCGGTCCTTTGAAAAAACACCCGCTTCACATAAAAATCTCCAATTTCTGATTGAGGATCGGACCCAAACTCAAAACATAAACTGCGGCCTATATAATGGGTCAGGTCCGCAGCCTTAACTCTATGCAATCGGGCCATAAACAAAGACTCTCCCGATTCAATACTTGCGATTGTTTAATAAAACTGCCGTGTGGTCTGTGGGACCACCCACGGACTTCGGCTTAAAGCGGAGGGTGACTGATATAAAATATAACATGTGATTGAACTGATCGCATCGGCCCATAACAAAAGGGCTGCGTATTATATGTGATCGTTCCACTTGTGGAACTCGCCACATCAACAAGAAACTTGTGCTGTGTGGGGACCACTGTAAAATAAAAACACCCGCATTGTTTCAAAACAAAATATCTCTGTTTCTATTTTAACAAAGTGTTTTTTTTCAGAAAATAGAGAATGTTAAATTAAAATAGAAAAGCTCTATTTTTCAAAATAAAATGACTGCGCCGATTCAAACAAAAAATTGACTGTTCAATGCATTTGGCAAGCGGCTGGAGGAGAAAAAACTGGAGATAAAAAATGGAAAGTGGCTCTGCATAGCCACTATTGAAAGTAACATTTCAACAATTTTTTCTATGCCTTTTCTCATTGCTCAATCTAGATCGCATGTATCTATCAAAATTACCTCATATATCTACTTAATTCCTCTTAGATTTTGAATGTTTATCTCGAACAAACAGTATGCAGCGAATGTCGAAATGTTAAATCAAATTCATGTTATTTAACAAAACCAAATGTAATTTGAAAGAAAACCTCTAGATGTTTGGCAATTTTCTATCTTGCAAACCCTCACTTCATTACATGTGTTGTCTTAAGGAAATTATGAAATACTATAGAATTGAAAATTAGAGCTCTTCTGGTAACATTACCCAATGAGATTTGAAATCAACCCTTTTGGATGTTTGGGGATTTACTATCGTGCTAACCCTTATTGCATTAGTTTTGGTGAATTTTGTGGAAATTATTTATAAGATTTCAATTCCATTTCAGTAAATTGTGTAAATCTACAATTTGACTAGTAAGGTTGAAAATCACTTGGAAAGTAATACAAGCCTCGATCTAATGAACTTGACATCGGCTTGGGCAAGCCAAATGGAATTCCTCCTTTGCAAGATCAATTCAATAAGAAGTCATAGGAGACCCCTAAAATTTTGAATAAAATCGTACATAAAATATTCGTGGTGAAAAGAATTCACCGACCTAACATCTCCATGGCCTTACGAAATCCACTTCAAGTTCAATTTCCTCACAGCCTGAGGCAACAATCTAAGAGGCACTTGGGATATCGTTTCCTAAATTTGCTAAGCTGTTGCCGGTCCTGGGAAATGATGACGGGGCAGAGCTTTTGGCTTCCCCTGAGCTTGCTAGTCGTGGAAGCAGTTTGAGAAAATCTGATAATGCTAGAAATCGAAATGTTATAGGTAAGGCTCCTTTCTTTGCAGGTAAATATGCTTAAAAAAATAGGGTTTCAAATACCGAAATATCAGAATCTGTTACTTCTAAGAATGCTCCACCTAATTCATATAATTCAAAGTTTTCAGAGTGCTCATCGTTCAGATGGCTTGGCATCGTGAGTATCTCTTGATTCAAACAAATTTTTGATACAAGATAATAACTCAAAGACTGATTCTAGATGTAAAGGAGATGGATACATAATCCAGAATGAGACACCTGCTACAAGAATTGAATCCTTCAGTGTCATTAAATGTACCAACGGAATATAAATCGTTTCTAGTAGTAACTCTTCCACTCAGGGGAGTGGATCTGATCCATCTATATCAGAAGGTTTAACAAAGGCTCAAGATGGGGTAGAAAACACAGACATAAATGGTTACAAAGGGATTCCTGCAAATGAAAGTGTTGACCGGTATGATGAAGGTTTGATTATTTTTATTAGTAGTATTTCTCGTTCAAATATAAAGGAAGACAACTCAGTAAGAGCCCAACTGGAAACTTCTCACGAATTCACATTTGAGTCTCAAGTTAAAGCTAGAGATACAATATCAATGAATTTAAAAGAAGATGGCCGCCATGGTCAAAATGGAGGACAATGAAGTTTAGGAACTTCAAGTGATTAATGTTAACTTAGAAAAATGTGACAGTCAGTAGGAAAGGGGAAGAATCCTATAGTACATCTCTTGAGAAAACTAAGAAAGAAATCACTTACATACCATGGGACAACATACACGGTAAAGAAAGGAGTATATTTGTTGCAGATGTTTTAGTAAAGAAAGGAGTATATTTGTTGTAGATGTTTCAGAGTTGCAGGTTGTGGACATGAAAAGATGCACCAATGAAGGCCAAGAAAGAGCCAAAGTTGAATTAGATTATGTCCATGGCAGTTCATTAGTAAGTGATAAAGGTCATACACAGATACAGATTCAGCTTCAGGATCTGATTTAGAGGATGCCAAAGTGGAGAGGGAGGAACAAATGGCCGCAGACGAAGCAACTGTTGAAGATGCTAAAGCTACAATAAAATAACGAGAGGAATTTGTGAAGAAACTAGAAAGGAAGAAATGGATATTAGACAACATATTGGCTGAGCGTGAAGAACAAGAAGCTAGAGAGGCTAGTTCTCTTTAATTATCTTCTATTTATCATTATTCAAATTTCTTTTCTTGCATGGTTGAATCCAAGTTAATTAAGGCTTCTCAGGAGTTTGCAGTGGCACATCAAATTGGTAACAATATCGAGATAAAAGATTAGAATGATTCATCTTTATAGTCCCTTTGATAAGCATACTTTCATCAATCCTTATCTATCAGCTATATTTGTTAAGTGTCTTTGATGTGAATCAAGTTTTTTCATGTTCATGCTACCATGTCCACTGACTAGGTTGGATTAAACTTAGCTTTTAAGATTTATGTTGTTTTTATTAACATATTTTATGGTCTCATTTTTACTTCTGCACATAGCATCTTAATAATGGATATTTAAATTGCATATTTTTTCAGCATATATTCATTGTTATATCTATCAATATTGATATTTTCCTATATAAAAATGTTGTCTATCTAGAATTCTCATTTCACATTGCATTTTCCCTATTAATTTAACCCAAAGGAACTTGGCAGCTCACGTGACATGGGGCTACCAATAACCTTCTGGGGTCTATGCCCTGTATTTTTTGTAAATCAAGTCTAAACTGGGGGGATTTGAACCTTGGATTTCTTAGTTACCACAGAGTCACATTACTTCGATCGCCAATTGAGCTAGCCCCCTAGGACTCACATTGCATTTGCACTATTATTTAGGAACAAAAATATTATTTTTATGAAGTTTGTACCCCTATGATAATGTACCTTATTTTGACATGTATCACATCACTATGAGCACCACTCCAGACTATTAAAATAGTCATTATGGTTCAACATATAAGGTAATCTCATAAGAAGTAAAAAATATTTGAATGATCCTGTTGTCAAAACTCAAGTGATTTCTGAGTATAGCAGAGATACAATAATGAACTACGGATAACTGAAGGACCAAATATTTCTCTAAGGAAAATTCAGACTAGACTGGGGCAAGACCTGCTCATCGACTCTCAGCTGAGGTGGTCAGTCTGGAAAAAGGTAGCCGATACATTTCTTCCTAGAATGGAGGGTCAAAGTGCACATTGACCGAAAAATTTGAGAGAGAAGTAGGAAGAAAATTTTTATTGATCTTTTGTCTTTGAGTGGGGCATAAATGCCATCAACTAGAATATGTGATGTCATTCATAAGCATATTATTTTCTTAATTACCCCTTTTTTCCTATATATTGTTTATAAGTATATTAAAAAATGATTACTACAATACAAACTTGAAAGACATAATATCTTATGTTGTGTCTTTTTATAGTTTCAAATTCACAGTTACTATATATAATTCATGCATTCCAAAGAAAAATAGATAAGGAAACTGTGTCCTAGTTTTTGTTAAATCTCTATGTTTTGATCCACTCTCATGGATCATCACCGAAGAACATAATTGCCCACATTTTTCCAATGATATCAATACTAAATATATATATGGATGGAAAACTATGGCCAATCACGTTTTCTAAATAATTTTGCAGTAATTGAAGCATCAGTTGTCCATGCTTTATGAATCTGGTACCATCCTCCCTATTAATATTGCTTGATATTTCTTTGATTCAATAACCTCAGCACCATCCATACAATGAAATGGCTTGTGTCATTAGATTGTTTGGCTAAGGAAAATATTTTAACTTTGTTATAAATGTTAACTTTTCTGCAAACTTAGCACCTGACAATCCATTGACATATCAACTTACAGATCTACTGAATGAATGCAAAAATAGTTTATTAACATTAAATTAATGGAACAAAAAACATAACCAATCCCACAAAAATTGACAGATTCTCCCCATTAAAAGTAGCCATAAGGCCTTCCTCTTTTGCAGCTCTTTGACCACAAGGGTCTAATTGAAAAACGCAGTTCCTTTAAAGATATGTAGGTTGAGGCAATGGTCAACCACTTCAAGATAATCTAATATTTACAATTCTTTACAATAATAAGTCCATTATGCACACTCATTTTAGAGTTGGTCATAGAGGGAGAATATTTGATTGATGCCAACCTTGTAAATGAACAACCTTGCCTCATTATCATTAGGGGAATTTTGAGGTCTAAAATGGGCCTCCTAAGAAAAATGTACAACAAAAATAAAATTTATAAGAACCAATACTATTGAAGATGATGATGTCAACCATGGGGTGATTCACCATTTTTGGAGTAAAAAATTAAAAATAATAAAATAATAAAACTACTTTTTCAACTTGTATTTTCAAGTTATCTCCCAAAGTGTTTACTCAAATTTCGAGCGGGAGTAATCATTGGATGCAAAATTTAATTCCTCATCCAAGCAGTACACATGTTGCATACTTTTGATGGACCATACTACACAAAAAACGAGAACTATAGGAAAACACGTGTTTGAAATCACGTTTTTCATCTATTTATCAGTTTTCGTGTAGCAAGGTTCATTGAAAGTATGCAACATGGGTATTCCTTGGATGAGAAATCAAATTATGCAGCCAACAAGTGTTTTCTCTTGAAATTTGAGTAAACGCATAGGGAGATAAGTTGAAAATACAAGTTGAAAAAATAGTTTTTCCTTTTTCCCTCTAAAATTTGATGATGTAATCAAATCTTATTTTATTATTTCCACTAATATTTTATAATTTCCTTAGGAGGCCCATTTTAGACCTCAAAATTCCCTTAATGTGGTTGGACTCTCCACCACTAGTTGAAGAAGTATATGTGCCATGAATCAAACATGATATCTAAACACGAGATATTGACACTTGAACATAATTTCCATGGATCTCGCTAAAAAAATATGGAGAGAATTTTTTACTCTTAGGAAACATTTTTTCATACTCTACTTAATCTAGAGGTGGCAGGGTTTCAATTTTTTCCATTTACTAGGAAATATCACCCAAAAAGTCAACTGTTGAAGAATCAATCCTACACTAAATCACACCCACCTTCTCATTTTTAAGATCTTTGCGAGCCTTCACCTATGGGCCTTAAATTAAATTCCCTTTAGCACCTCGAATGGTGGAATAGAAGGCGTTGCAATAGGAGTTAAACTCCATTCCCCTTCACCTTTTTCAAGACTTCTAGAGGCACTTGCAATCTATATCCCTCCTTTGATTCAACTTGAAATTTTGTTTTTCCATTTCCTTTACATACCCTCCCTTCAAGGGCATCCTCATAGGAAGAGCTCATGCTTGAAATAGTACGACAAAAAAATGAGGCACACCATCGCTTTTAAAGGTTTCAAGGAAGGGGTATTGGAAAATATCCATCTTATCCCCTATAGCCCTTAAAACCTTCTCAATACATAAATGAAATGACAAATTGATAACTAGACCCAAAGATAGACCTCAATGTTCAAGGCCAAAACGAAATAGAAATAATCACACCATGGATTAAGCATTGGCATTGAGTTTTGGTAAAATCAAGGACCTACTTTCAAGATCGTGACCTTGTTTTTAGCATTCTCAAATGGAAGGTTTAAAACACACATTAAAAAGGGGAGATTTTCACCTTAGCCTTTGCAACCTTTGCCCAAGATGAATCTATCTAATGGACTAGCTTGGATATTTTAGGTCTTAGATTTCTATAGTACCCAATCAATGCTTTTGAGGCTCTCGAGCTCCAGCAAAAATTTAGTCCTATTGAAGGGGCAAATTGAAAAATCCTGCTAATAGGGGACATTTTTCCTTCCTTTTGATTGATTTACAACAAAACTTAGTGCCTCTCCTTTCTTATCTTCCTCTTCCACTCTTCACAAAAATATTGTTAATCTTATATCATAAACACTTTATAGAGGTAATCATTTCCATCATTTTCCTCAACTCATGGGGTACCTTTACAACTCAACCCATCCAAGTGGACCTAAGTCCATGGTACAAACCATCACACTCTAAGATGGTTCTAATTGTCTCTCAAAACTAGGGCATAACACACCTTACAATGCCAAATGGTTAAGCCATCTCAAACTTGTGGGCTTTTTTCCTTCATGGAACACATTCTAGCTACTGCCCATTCAATATAATGAAATACCACCACTAACACACACCAAAATTCCAAGATACCCGTAAGACGTGGCCTGTGGACTACACCTCCATAAATGCACCTTCAACTTTGGATGTCCCAAAACAACAATATCCTATGTTCTGACCCAATATGGCCTATTTTTTAGATTTTTGTAATTCACTCCTTATCAGATGCACCTCCTTGACACTCTATGACAGATCTACTCCAATGGTCACCTTACAAGTTCCAACACCTTTTGCAACACTCCAAAACCACTTAAATATGTTTCAACAACCTTGCCAACTTCTTTAGTGGATTGCACATATATTTCACATTTCTTCTTCATCTTACAAAGTGGTAGTGCCAAGGAGAGGGTATCAAATTCAATCAAGGAATTTTCACTCAGTACGACTACCAAGTTGCCTTCATTCAGCTCGTCAAATGTCTTAAGATTGCTCCATAACTTCTCATAGTTATTAAATTTCTTGTCTACACCTCTAAGTGAGACTACAACCCCCCAACCTATCTAACCATTCCACCTCTTCAATCCTTGTTAGAGTCTTCTTATATGTGCACTCATGCCTCAAGTAGAACATAACACTAGCATCCCAAATTTGCTTGCTCGTTCCGTCTTTTAATGCCTCACTGAAACCACATTATCACATTGCTTCAAATCAAATGTTCACGTTTTAAGGCAAAACACATAATTTTCTTATGACAACCTAAACTATGCGAGTGACTTGGAGAGGACTCCATTTCTGAAGATGAAAAGACAGGGTCTTACAACATGGGAATTCTAATGAAACACTTAATCAAGTGATAGTCTACACATATACATGCACATGTGATTAACAAAGATTGAGGCATGATGTGTAGTAAGCAATGAAGAAGGGATCTGCTTGTGATGGTAATTGAAGATGGGGACCTACATATACACCTTCATGTCCACATGCATGGTTGTGGAACACAAGTGCTTACCCAACTAATCGGGACTTCTTCTTGATGCCTTAATTATGATCTTTTTTCTTGACTAATGAACCACTCAATAAGATGATAAATTACTCATTACATAATAATATGATTTCAAGAATATGTAAATACTACAAATGTTGGTCCATTTCTAGCAATTTTAGGACTAGAGCAGTGGTTTACAAATTTGTAAGCCTAAAAAAGGCTTGTTGAAAGTACTATATCCATACAATTTCCTTACTCTTCTTTTTTACCTTGGTAATGACATTACCTATATTGGAGAATTATTCTATGAATCTCCTATAATACCCAACCAATCCATTGAAATAGTGTAGCTTTATGAGCATCCTTTAGTGTTCGGAATTCCATAATGGATTTGATTTTGGCAAGGTCCATGACTATGCCTTCTCTAGAAGTAATGTGGCCCAAAGAATGGATCTTTGAATAGAAGAAGGAATAATCAGAGATATTTTAATCATTCTTACTCTCTACAAGTCACTACAATATCAACCTTGGGTGCTCCTCATGCTCCTTTGCAACACATGAATAAATCAAACTGTCATCTAGAAACATTTGAACAAAATTGCCTAGGTATTTTTGAAAAACCCCATTCATTAGTTTCATGAAGACTGCTAGAGCATTGGTAAACTTAAATGGTACCATAATAAAATCATAAATTCTTAATCATGGTTTGAATGCAATATTTGGGATGCCCTTATAAATTCTTAATTGGTGGTATTAAAATCACAAATCAATCTTTAAGAATACTATGGTCCTTTTCATTTGATCAAAGGAGTAATCAATCTATGAGAACTAATATCGATTTTAGATGGTGATGTTATTTAACCATCTATAGTAAATGCAAATCTCCAATGACTAATCCTTCTTCATCACCAAAATTAGTAACCTGAAAATGTTGCATTAAGCCAGATCAATCAAAAATTCAAAAAATATTATAGATGCATATGTAATTCATATAACTTGGGTGAAATCGTTTGATAAGGAACCTTGGAGATAGGAATCAGCTCGCATTGAGTTCAATGGTGAAATTGAGATCAGACATGGGTGGGAGCCCAAACAAATATTTTGGAAATACATAAGGAAACTCTAAAAAAATAGGTGTTGAGTCAAATATATCATGTCCCTTTTGTTCATGAAACCACATGGAGATATTATCATGGTTTTTTTCCATTGTAGACATTGCAACAAGGGCATTGCACACTGAAAGCTTCCGACAGTTCTGTCTCACAGAAACCAGTCCCATCCATATGTGGATTTGCTGAGAGATTTCATATGCAAAACTTTGATACCATGTCAGTTATCTACACCATATTTCATATCTTTACTCAAAGAATGGATTTTATAGCTCCAAAAACTTTAACTTTTAGATTGCACCTATCAAAAATTTAAATGAGTATATACTAAAATAATGTAAGGAAATATTACAGAGTGCAAATACTGGTTTTCATGAGCTAATTTACAATAGTAGATAAATAATGTCTACTCGACATAAATTTTGCAATCTGAAATTTATGACAGCAAGCTATAGTAGGCTGCAACTAAATAGGGCCTGATATACAACATGCAACAATATGAAATGTTTTGGATGGCAAGGATAGGCTCCAACAACAATCACATGATTTTTGTATTGCTTAGAAAATAAATTATTATAGTAACTTGGCATCACGATCAAGCTCTATACATGTCTAAAAGATACAACACTTACAAATTTGTTGTCTTAAATATTTGTGTGCCCTCTGTCCTTTTATAAGCCAAGAGGAGGGGGTTAAAAACTGGCCATTAATGGCCTTAAGTAGTGCACCATTCTTGGATTATTAAATCCCTTGGGGAGTGTAACTCCTAAATTAAATTCAGCCACCTGCTTAGCAATAAATGCTCCTTCCTACTCAACAATTGTAACTTCCAAGCATAAATGTGTGACAGAGGGATGTACGCCGCACAATATTACAGAAGAATATGCTCTATGGTATGTGCCTTACCTCATTAATGCACAATAAACCCTTCAAATCCAAAATAGAAGGGCACATAAGGCAAATTGAACTCATGAGGACCAACCTTACAAGTGTGTCATCTCTCCCCAATTGTTGTTGTTTTTTGCCAACGTGGAAATGATCTTCTGCTAACTCAAATCAAAACATCAAAACATGCAATTAGAAAGTGGGTATGGGATTAGTATTTTTCTATAAAATAATATTCAATGACGCATGATGACAATTGCAACCTTCGTCACATTTTTCTTACAAAATGCACTATGCATACCTTCAATATATATATTTCAATATATAGATTACAAATGGTAGGCAGGGTAAGCAAGGTAGTCAGAAAAATAAAAAAATTACAAGTTATTAGAAGATAATAACATTTGGGATAAATACGTTTGACCACATGTGATTATTCACATGTGGATAAATACATGTGACTACATGTGATTATTCACATGTGGATAATTGTTAAGAAAATTGGTGGCAAACTTATTGTCCTTTGAAACTCAATGTTTGTTGCTACATTTGAATGATTGAGCACCTCGAGGTGTCATTGCTAGAAATTTTGGTGTTTATAACTTGGGGACTCTTGGTTTCCTTGTTATTTGCTAGTATATATATATAACCATTTTGGTATAAGTTTGTTGTTAATACAATGCTATAAATGTTCGTGTTTAAAACTTGGGTAATCTTGCTTGCCTTGTTATTTGCTAATATATATATATATATATATATATATATATATATATATATGTATATATATATATATGTATATATATATATATATATATATATATATATATATATATATATATATATATATATATATATATATATATATATATATATATATATATATATATATATATATCTGTGTGTGTGTGTGTGTGTGTGTGTTGGTATAGGTCTGTTGTTAATACAAAGCTTCAAAAAGACTTTAGATGACTCTTCTTGGACCTTTTCTAATTGAATTTTGGTTATGCTTGGCCAAGTAGTGAGAGCCAGACATTAGAAGAGGCGAAATCCATTAATCTTTCCCTCACAACACATCAATGTGCTAGTTGAAAATAGTTCCGATATTCTTATAAGAGATTCAAAGCTGACTAGATTTCTTTGTGATTCATTTGTAGGTTATTGAATTACCTCTCTACCATTTGTTTCTGTTGTTCTTTTGTTCTTGAATTTCCTTCTCTTTTTATTTTTTTCCTTTGTAGGCTTTCCCATGCGTTGTGCTCATAATATACAATTTTCATTCGATGTTCAATTTATATGTGATGGTCAGATATGAAAAAAATTATTAATGTCTTTTCAGAGTATAATTACATAATTTATAAATTAAACAAAAAAATAAAATAAATTCTTCACATTAAAGTTTAGACTCACCAATTGAATACTCTGGATATGGAGTTCCATCTCCTTCTAGACTTTGAGGTAAACATAATAATAAGCCTATTTATTGGTGCCAAATCTTTCCCCATGATGAACAGGTTTTGCAAGGACTTAGTTATAATGGTTGAACCAAACCGCAACATAAAGGAGAGACAACATGCACAATTATGTTTGGTCAGACAGTGAGTCATAAGCTTAGTGCCATTTTTTATGTTGTTGGTTGTTAGCATATAAAATTTGTCTTATTTAAAATTCATTGTTTACTGGTAATATCCACCAATGTTAACGAAGAGAATCAAATGAAATTTAATATGATTCCATTAAAAACTAAAAGCTCTGAGCCCATGGGAGTGTGGTCTAGAGGCAAGCATTGAGGTGATTGGGCTTTGTATTTACATGAATGCCTAGGTTCAAAACTTCCCAATTTTTCTTTCAGGTTCTTGCCTTCACACCCTTTTGCTAGTTGAAGTACTTGTGGGAGGGCATTGTTATGATTGAGAGGTAAAAAGTGTTTTCCTTCTATCAATGCAACTGTATATTTTGATACTCATGCTTGGTGTGGATTTGGAAAATTCTTCAAATCCCTTGGATATTTTTTTTCTCTACATAATATTAACCAAAATTTGTGCTTACAATTTTAACATCTATTTAGTTGTTACATTTCAAAATCATTGTTATTGATCGTTGTATTTTGACATCTTGAATTAAATTAATAACGAGAAGAACTCCCAATTAGTTTTGTACACTCTATATCCAATTGAATTCAAGCATGTAGCTCATTATTCATAATTGAATAATATGTACTCACTGTTTTTTACTTTTTTGCATGCAAATCAATTTTTTAGAGGAAGTTTTTTATGTTGTCACAACATATTTACATGATTCACGAGGTGAGAAATCACTCTTTGGTATAATTGTATATTTTAGGTTTGATAATTATAGGTCATTTTTAGGCTATAAATTCCTTCAAAGTTTCACTACTAATTGATTAGTCAACTTAACAGAGAGTATCTTATACGTAATTAATTTTCACTCCACCTACTTTTCATAACTTCCATAACCATTAGTTAGGGACTTGAAGCTTCGATGGTGTTTTTCTTCTTTATTAAAATATTTTCCAAGACTTTTCGAAGTTTTATAATTGATTGAAAGTTGTAGAATTTAAATTTATAGAGTTTCAAGGTATAATATTTTAAATATTAATATTTTAAAGGGTCCTAGCTCAATGGAAGAGCACCTACCTTACAAGCAAGAGGTTGGTGGTTTGATTCCATCGTGCCTTAATATTCATATAGAATGGTGACAATCATTTTTTGGTGATAGAGACTCTTTTGACCATCACCAATGAGTTTATAGTGATATTTTTCGACCCTCACCAAAATATGAAATGGTGACGGTCAACAATTGCCACCATATATATATGCACAATCATGAAAGGTCCATCACAATAAATTACTGTTGGTCATATGAAATGGTGACAATCATTGAAAGTCATTATATATATATGCATCAATAGTGATGGCCATAAAAGGTCCATCACAATAAATCGTTGTTATTCATATGCAATAGTGAAAGTCACTATCCATCATTATAATCATTATTTGTGACGAACCTTGAATGTCACTACAACACTTATCTTTTTGGCGATGCCACCTTTGGTGATGTTCAAATTTTTGGTGATGGGGGCTAATGTACGTCACCATTTATCACATGAAATGGTGACGGTCACTATCTGTCATTATAAATAATTATTAGTGAAGGACTTTGAGTGTAACCACAACATCTATATTTTTTGCGACGCCACCTTTGGTGACGTTCAATTTTTGGTGACAAAGACTCTTTTGACCTTCACCAATGAGCTTATGGTGACATTTTTCGATCCTCACCAATGTCCTTTTTTATTGTAATGTCGAAAAGTTGAAACACTAATTTACCCAATCGAGGCCCATAGTTTTGGTGCTTCATCTCCTAGGTTTAGTTTTTTGGATGTTTAGGGTTTTCCATTGTTTATCAATAATAAATAGGCCCTCGATCCTCATTGTAACACAGTTCAGAGGCCGGTAGCCACCACATATCTTCTCATAGATACACTACTAGTGCCCTAGCTAGTTTATTTCCATGTTTATAAGCATATTCACTACAAGGAAAAGACCCTCTAACGGATGTTTTTGAGGAACCCCACAGAAAAATACCCCAGACATCTGTTTGTAGCGGAGGATCCTAGAGGAGGTTGGCGAGTGGAGGTTTTTGCAGATGTATTTCTTTCGATGCTCTTGTCAACCTAAAACTCACCAGTGCATTAAATATGACAAAGCACTGGTGCATTAAAAAAATTGGCACACCGGACACCATGCGCTCCATACACACATGTTCGATGCATTTTATTTTTGCAGAGCACCAGTGCTTTACATGTCGACCGCACAGATACTGCCCAATGTGGAATAAATGAAACACACCAAGGCGCCCACAAAACGCATGCACCGGTGGATGGTAATAAAAAAAATTAGGACAAAAAAACTGCATAAAACATTGGCACACCAGAAATAGTGTGCTCCATACACACCCTCCCGGTGCTTTTAATTCAGCAACTGCGTCGATGCGTGTCATATCGTCAGCCTCGGTGCCTCATAAAAAGCGCGCAGAACATAAACGTCCTGGTGCAGAATGACTGAAACGTACCGGGGTCCCCATAAATGCCGCGTGCTGGAAAAGGGTTTAAAACAAACAAAATTATGGCCAAAAAACTGCAGAAATCATTGGTTCACTGGGCACCATTACCGGTGTGTCAGGTCACTGTAAAGCCTCAGTGTGTCACATCCCCATGCCTCGGAGCATCATAAAAGCGAGTGGAACATAAAATTCCCAGGGTAGAGTGATGGAAACGCACCGAGGTCCCCATAAATGCTGCACACTAGAATAGGGTTAAATAAAAAAAAATTACAGCCAAAAAATCGAAAAAATCATTGGTTCACCAGACACTGTTACCGGTGCATCATGATACTGTACAGCACCGGTGCTTTAAAACTATGCTACCCCGGTGCCTCCTAAAAGCACACAAAAATAGAAAGAGCCCAATGTAGCATACAGATAACGCACCGGTACTACAGCAAAAATCCCGCGCACCAAAATAGGGTTAAATAAAAAAATTTACGGCCAAAAAACCACAAAAATAATTGATTCACCATAAATTGTTACCGGTGTGTCATATTACTATAGAGCACTGGTGCTTTAAAAATACGTCGCCCCGGTGCCTCCTAAAAGCACGCAAAAACAGAAAGAATCCGGTACTCTAATAAAAACCCCGCGCACCAGAATAGGGTTAAATGAAAAAAATTTATGCCCAAAAAACCACAGAAATCATTGGTTCACCGGACACCGTTACTGGTGTGTGATGTTACAGTAGAGCACCGGTGCAATAACGTTACGTCGCCCTAGTGCCTCCTAAAAGCACGCGAAAACAGAAAGAGCCCAGCGCGACATACAGGAAATGCACCGGTGCTGCAGTAAAAAGCCTGCGCACCAGAATAGGGTTAAATAAAAAAAATTTGCCCAAAAAACCGCAAAAATAATTGGTTCACCAGACACCATTACCAGTGCGTCGAGTTACTGTAGCGCACCAATGCATTACAGTTTGCCAGTATGGTGCCTCCTAAAAGTGCGCGAAAACAGAAAGCACCCTGTTTGGCATTAAGACAACGCACCGGTACTCTAGTAAAAACCCCACGCACTGGAACAGGGTTAAATAAAAAAAAAATTACGGCCAAAAAACCGCATTTTTCACTTTTGTCAATGCTATAGAGCTCTAAAGCATTGGTGCAAGTTATCCTTGCTTGATCCACACTGACATCTGTGCTCCCATTGCACTTATTGCACTCACTGCTACTGTACATTACCACTAATATCTAGCTTGAATTTTATAAAACAGTGGACAAATTTTCTTTTTAAAATTGTACAGCCAATATGCCTCCTCGACGGTTAAATGTATACATATTTTTCTTGTTTTTCCATAATTAAACCTTTTAGCGGATTAGAATTTGAGAAAACCTTAAAATTAACCATTAAAAAAAAAATGTCACGTGGTGTGCTTGAGCCGTTCTGCTCACACCGGTTGCGGTGCTGCCTGTAAATTTACAGGCCGCACTGCACCTGGTGCTGAAGGAGTCCGCATCAATTCTGGGGCAGTACCACGAGGCGCACGGTGTTATTTTAATTTTTTTTTAAAGTGAGGTGCGGTCATTTACCAGGCCGCACCATTGACAATGCTGAATCGCTGCCACCGAGTGCATTGACCAAATTATCTACCCCGGGGCACGTAAGTTTTTCGGCACACTAGAACCACAAATCGACATTGTCAATAGTTTGGGTTGGTAAACCGGTGCTAAGTGTATCGGCACCGGTTCCAGGGCGGATTCTAAAGGCGCACTGTGTAATTTTAAATTTTATGACAAAGAGTGGTGTGCTCAGATACTTGGCCGCACCGTACGACTATGTACGGTGGTAGGAGGGTGGTGTGCTGAGTTAGCTATAAGCCCCGTGGCATATAGGTAAGTTAGCACACCGGCCTCCTGACACTGCACTTAGTGAACGGTGTGCTAAAAATATTTTCTAGAGCACCGCTCCTGGTGCTTTTTATATCATTATGTGCACCGTCGTCAGTGCATCTCTGTGGAGGGACGCACCATTACTGGTGCGTGACTGTGTTTTTGGCACACCGACTCTTGTTTTATTTATTTTTCAAAAAATATTTATATACATATATTTGTAAATACATGTGTCATTTAATTAAAAAATTGTGTTTAATATGTCAATCATTCAGAGACGTGAAAGGAGAGAAGAGGAGAAACAACAAGAACAATAGGTGGAATAATATAACATGGTTTGCCTATGGGAGGTAAGAGAGAGGGAGAGAGATGCGTACCCTCACCCTATTATAGCAGCGATGCATGGGCTCCTAAGGCAGGTAGGCCTCCTCAAGTTCTATGAGGAGGCTATTTCCCTAAAGTCCCATAGTGGCTTTTTGAGACATCTTATCCGAAGGTGGAATGCCCAGAAACAGGCTTTCCGAGTTGGTATCGACCATTGGTACACACCCACTGAGGAGGATGTATATTTTATTACAGGGGTTTCGAGGAGAGGGGTGGATTTTCCCTCGTTCTCTGAGGTTCCAGCTGGCTGTGTGGCAGGAAGTCATTTAGTTTACTCCCAGAGATACATTAGACCAGATCTATTGTCTCCTTCATATTTTCAGGTCTCTGGAGGATAGTTACGTATTGGTTCGTTTGGTCGTGAGGAGGTCCAGTGTCTCTCACTTATCATTTTGACCATTTCGCACAACACTAGTGACGGGCAACGCATTAGTTTCCAGCTTTTATATTATGTTGATTCTTTACTACAACAGCCACGACTTGTCAGGTGGTCTACCATTTTTTTACGAAAGTTCTGTACAACATTAGATAGATGTCGTGCTCATGCACAAGGGAGGGTCAACTTCCCTTTTGCTTCAAATCTTTTTTGTTTATTTTTTGAGAGGTTTCTAGAGACGAGACCTTCTTTTCTTCGGCATCCTCGTAGGCCGATTACTGAGGCACGTATACATATGTGGGGACAGATGATGCCCAAGAGGGAGGAGACTCTGTTTCCAGCGAGGATATCAAATGATGCACTGGGGTTGCTAACCAGCATTTTTGAGCATCCCTTCATTATGGTCCCCTGTCCTTATGTGGGGTTGGATTGGTGAGGGTGTGCCAACATCATCTTCACAGATGATGAGCCGCCAAATTATAGAGGAAATATTATTGTTTTATTTAAATTTATTCCAACATTTTCTTTAACTTGTTTTTATTAATTTGTGTAATGAAATTGTCTAATTATTATTGTGTACTTGTATATATTTTGTAGACATTGGCTCTTATGATGGTGAGGATCAGATGCCGCCACCACCACCTGATCCAGTTGTGGATCTTGATGACAATGCAGAGGGCATGATGCCAGATATTGCTGAGGATCAACAGGAGGCTGGTGCAGATTAGAGACCTGATCTTGCTGGTGCGCCCTCCTGCAGTCGACGTGTGAGTGATGCTAGATATAGGATGGAGTTGGGTGACCAACTCATTGCATTGTTTGTTGAGGCGGGCATCTGCCCCGCTAATTTCAGAGATATAGAGGATGATGGTAGGCTGTTATAGATGTGGAGAGACATGCTCTATGACATGTACAGCTTGATGCGACATGTCGCAGGAGTTACAACAGCTTTTACGCGACTGACGAGGACTGTCGCACCTTATGAGTGAGCCGCAGCACATGATGGACAGTCTGCGAGGCACAACGTACCATCAACATCTCATGATCGTTCATGGCCTCGCACCACGCTAGATTTGAATGAGCCTCCAATAGCATCTACCAACAGTCATCATGGAGATGAGGCTCAATCATCGGCTGATCCATGACATTTATATTACAGTTGTATATTTTTAACATTATTCAGTTATATATATATATATATATATATATATACACACATATATATATATATATATATATATATATGGTCCATGTACTTTATGTTCATTTTGCAGTTGTACTTAATTTACATGTTGGTGATCATCATTATAATGTGAATGTTGTTAGGTCATGTTAGATATGTTCATTTAATGTGTAGCTTGCAGATAGATGTGTATGTGATAGCATGAGATGTATATTTGATGTTTTTGTTGTACTGATGATGTTAATATATAATGTTAATTGTATTTTGTTAGATGATCATGATCATGATGATGCAATTAGCGATTTTGAATGTGTTTTTTAGTCAAATATGATGTTTCTACGATGCTTATCATGAATGTGATGTTTATTAATTAATTTATAAATACCAAATGATCATGATATTGTAAATTTGTAATATTTGTATTTCTAATTGTATTTAAAATTCTAAAATTGTAATCGTAATTCTAATAATTCTATTTCTAATTCTAATTATAATTGCAATTGTATGTTAAATATTTGTAGAATTTTAATTGTATTAATGTGAAATGAATTTATTAAAATTTTTAAATTTGTAAATTTGTAAATTTTAAATAATTGTAAAATAATAAATATAGAATAATATGATTTATTGTAACATAAGGAAATTTAGAAAATAATGCAAATAAATTCTTGTAATTAATTAGAATTATCATTATTTTATTATGATCTTAGATACAAAAAAAAGAATTAATTTATACAGTATGCCATTGTTTTTGAAATCAAGTATATAATACCAAATTATCAAGTGAATTATTGATTTTAACATTAACACAATGCAAGTTACAAATTAATTCAAAATACATATTACATTAATATTTCAAAAAACTCATCTTAAAAAGTATAAATATTGATGAAATAACACATATTGTACCATATCACTCTCGGTTCTCATGATCACCCTCATTATCTTCTAGCTCGCATGGCATGATAACACTATTGTTTCAAAAATATGTTTTGATCTAGGGTCATGTGTCAATACAAACCACCAATCCCTATCCAACACATCTGGGTAGAAAAACACCTGGTTGTAGTGTTTAGGGAAAACATAGGGCTCCTTAGCTTCATCCCACATCTTTCTAGAGTTGATACATATCAGCGTACTATCGCGATCTTCCTTTACATTATTCCAATCAAAGGTGTCCCACCACTTGCACCTAAAAATAACACATTGGAAAGAAGAAAAATCCACTTCAATGATCTCTTATATCTTTCTGACATAACCTAACGTCCCTCTTACTAGTTGTTGATCACGGTGGCTAGATTGACTAGATTGATCGAACTCGACTTCCACTCCACAGTCTTGTGTGATGTTTCCAGCATCGGCATTTTCTATCCGAAAATGGTGTCCATATGCCCACATATATGGGAACAAATGCACCTATTATAAAAAGTTTAAAAAATCATATAAGTGTCATGTGTCTTATAAATAATAATCCAGCACCCAATCCCGAGTTGCTGCACCCAATCCCTATGTTTAGCACATCCTCTTCAGCACACGGGTAATGACCGATAGCACCGTATTTCTCTCTGACTTGGTCAGCAACCCAACTGTTGGGGCATATTTTTGGCATATTTTCTTTTAAATGATCGGGATAAGGCACACTTCTACCATTCAACCGTCTGAGTTATTTCCTGTCACTATCCCATTTCGTTCTTTTTTGTTCGTACAATGCGACCCACGGTTGTGTCGCTTTCGAATTGTAAAGAATGAATTTATTGATTGCTTCAATTTCTGCATTCGCTGATGAAATCAAACCAACGTTATATAGTAATTAGAGATCAAAATATACATTATATCAAAGTTCAACATGAATATTAATTACTTTTTGTAAATTTGAAAAATTATAAGTCGCTTACTCTTTATCAAGTGCTTTTTTCCACTTGTTTGGAGAAACTCTCCTTCTCTTTTGTCTTCATCCAATTCATCGCCCTAAATCACCACACTTGGTCTGTTGTCGATCTGCTTGATGTACTCACTGGCATAGTATAAATACTCATATGATATGTAGCCCTCTGCCATAGACCACTTGGGTTTTGCCCTTTGTCGAACAAAACCTTTCAATTTCTTCATGTACCTCTCTAAGAAGAACATCCAATGACAAGAAACAACCCCAACTAATTCAACCTCATCTACCAGGTGGATTAGAAGATGAACCTGTAAGTCCATGAAACTCGTTGGCAGTTCCTTCTCAAACATACAAGCAATCTCAACTATCTCTTGACGCCACCGTGGAATGCTAGCCACATGAATCTCCTTTGACATGATCCAAAGTACAAATGCAGATAATTTAGATATTGCATGTCCTAGGTATTGAGGGAATTTATGTTTCACACACCCACACACAAACAAAGGATAATGACACTGGAAAGTAATTATAAAAAAGTGCAATAATATACAAAATTAGTTATGTTTTATGATCACCGCATGGGATAAAATTTATTAATATAAAAAATAATTAAATCATGATTTTGACATTATACATACTTTTAGAAGATTCAAAAGGTCATGCGATTTCAACCACAACAAATGGTCATCCATGGTGAAGCAGCGCCGTAGTGAAGACCTATATGAATTTGGCACCCTCACATCCATTATAACTTCCTTTGCCAGAGATATATCATCTTTTTTTTAAATCCATGGGACATCACCTTCTTTGAAAAACCATGAATTAGAGGGACCAACGCCTGCCTCTGATCCCATAATTTCTAATTGTCTTGGCCAATATTTCTTTTTAGTTTTTGAAGTAATAAGGTCTTTCCTAATCGCTAATGTGTCACTTTGTTTCGATGATATGTGCCTTCATAAAGAAGATAATTTTTTTTTAAATATATGCATGGGATCCAATAAGTGAGCAATCTTAAGATGCTCCCAATATGGGAGGTCATAAAAGATAGATTTCATTTTCATCCCAATGGGAAATTTCTCAACATAGGTGTTGAAGAAATCTGGATCATCGAACTTAGGCTCCCCATTTGAATCGAACATTTCTGTGAACTCCTTCTCCTTCTCTCTCTCATATGCTCTAAGCCATTCAGCTAGTGTCATTATTGGAGGCCTTTGGGTTCTTTATCGTTTACAATTGAAAGAAGATGCTACTCTTCTGTAAGGGTGTTGTTCTGGTAGGAATATCCTAGAGCAATCATACACTGGCTTTCGTAGGTCCTTGGACCATCTAGCTTTCAGAGAAAGTCCACAACATATACATCCAAAATACCCTTTTGTTACAAGACCTGCGAGATTATATCTGTATACATTAATTAATATGCATGGAACGTTAAAGAATATCATGAATATCAGAACAAATAATATTACAACGAATTAAATAACTAATATGTGAAAGAATATTGTTACATTATATATAAACAAATCAATAAATTAAACATGTAATTTACCAGAGCAAACTCCTAAACCTGGATAATCATGTGTCGTGTAAGCACATATGCCATACAACATAAACCTCCTCTCTGCTACGATGGGTCTTGATACATCGTATACATTTATCCCATCCCATAATTCCTTCAATTCATCTACCAGTGGTTGTAAGTAGACATCCATATTCTTCACTTGTCTTTTACTAGGGACTATGAGGGCCAACATAATATTTTCATTCTTCATGGAAAACCATGGGGGGATATTGTTATTAATCACTAATACAGGCCAAACAAAATATTTGGTGTTCTGGAGGGAATATGCGTTGATGCCATCCATGACTATGCTGAATCCTAGACTTCGTACTTCATTCTTGAATTTTTCGGGCCATGTATTCTCTATATGCTTCATGGCTATTGAATCAGTTGGTATTCGCATAACTCCCAAATCACTTGTGTGTGAGGCATGCCATCCCTGCAACATAACTAATTATTTGCAACGAAAGAGCCTTTGAATCCTTGGGATTATAGGCATGTGCCTCAATATCTTAAAAGGAGGACCCATACGTGATTTACGCTTATTTTTTTATTTATCATACCTGTCATGCCCACATTTTGGACACATCTCCTTGTCTGCATATTCTCATCTATATAGAATACAATCATTTGGACATGCATGATATGATATGTACTCAACACCCAACATTTTCAATATTTTTTTTGCCTCTTCGCAGCTACCAGGCAAGACATTATCACTTGGAAGAACCTTATCTTTGAATAACCTGTAGTTGGTGATCATGGAAAACTATATTAATAAATGTACATTAATGTTGATGTAATTATTAACGTTCATAAAATTTAACATTTGTAATGTTCATTGCAGTGTACTGATTATATTTCAAATTTATATATAAGGGAAGTACTTTATGGTAACTTACCTCAAAAGTTCTGAGAAACATGCATTTGACATGCGAAACTTTGCCTTCAAGTTGTACAATAACATCGTTGTCCCCAACTGGATAGACTTTGATTGACCGTCCGGTCGAAAGAGAGGGGTGGTGGAAGCAAATTTAAGGCTTTCGAAAAAGGTGTCAGCGATATGAGCATCATCCCTTAGCTGGTCATCATTTTGGAATGCATCTAACAATATTGTCTCCATGGTAGTTGTATCCCTTAAGTAATCATCCATACCAACCTCTATTTGATGGTCTCCATTGCCAACTAGTGAAGAACTACTATTGTTGTAGTCATTCCTAATTGGTGAATCTGGACGTCGCAGGAATTGAATCGGTGGTTGATTCAACCATTCTTGGTATCGTTCCTCTCCAATTTTTTCTCTTAATTCAATCTCCTCTCGATTTGACATTGTCGTGGAGTGCAACGGAAGATGGTAGGTAGGTCATTCATCATCACTAGAATCCTAATAATTTAAAAAAAAATTGAACATGATTAGTACAAAATATTATGATATCAATTTGTAACCACGTTGACAATATTGCATGATTATAAATTGGTTTAACGTTGAAATAATTACATATTAATCAATATATATATATATATATATATATATATATATATATATATATCAAAAAATTATAATTATAATTACCATCATTGTTCTGGGATTGTGGCTAGAAGATGCAATATTGTTACAATTGGCAGGGTGAAGCGGTTGTCCATTTTCATCTACCAAATGCGTCTTGCGATATGTAGCTCTTGATAAGAACTTTCGATGTTTTGGAGTAGTACTTTGAACATAATTTTGTGCATCTGAACTCGACGATGAATCTGCATGAACCTGCAAATTTTTATACATTATAAATTTAATTAAGTTGTGCATGATTGACTACATGGATAAAAAACATACATAAATTCAATTAGATAGTGAAAAAATAAAACAAATCTGAAGTAAATATTACGTCTCCACATGGATAGGGAGAACTCCGCAATGGACTTTGAGAAATATTATGGAACGCGCTGGATTTTGAAGAATTGTCCATTTCATATAATATATGATATTTTCTCCCTGCATTTGAGCAAAACAACAATAAAATTTGGTGCACAAACCTAAATGTAATTCTGGTGCGAACTGTTCAGATAACCGCACCGGTCAGTTCTTTATTTTGCATACCGGTGCGCTTTTGTAACAAGTAGCACCGGTGCGGTTCAATTAAACGACGCACCGGTAAACGAATAACCACAATAAAAAAAAAGCACAACCCTAGTTTCTTTAAGTGAAAAAAAAAATGGTAAATTGAAAATTGGTGGCAAAATATTTTCGAAAATCTAATTTCATAAAACATTTCCTTAAATACTAAACACTTTTCATTATTTCACTATTTTTGTAAAAAATTTCAACCAAAGATTTGCATAATACATACCTGAAGCAAACAGAGCACGAGAGCATTGTGGAGCAGGGAAATACGTTTGAACAGAAGTATTCAGAAAATCTGAATTCCAAACCTCTGGTAATTCAAACCCTGTACCATAGAATTTTAAACAACGTGAGTAAATTTTATTTTATTTTTGTACTTTTTTTTGCAGCTTTTTTTATGTAGTGAAATAAGAAATCAAAGTCTATTGTTTTATTTTAATTTTTCTCTAGTATTTTATGAAGTAAAATAAAAAATCAAATCTTATTGTTTTTTAAACTTTTTGTTTCTATATTTTTTTACCTTTTCTGCATTTTTCAGAAACAAAAATAAAAAAGAGAAATCAATTTTTAGAAACAAAACCCTAGATTCTTTTTGTTTCTGCCATTTTTTCTCCCTCTTTCTTTTCAATTTAGATTTATAGGGTTTCTGTACTCATAATAAATCCAACCTACAGGAGGACTTGCATAGTCGGATCCCAATCCATGTTGGCCCTTGCGTTAATCTTAAAAAAAATATAGATTTCTTTTCACAGGTGCGCCCTGTGTAACGTTGCGCACTGGTGCGTTTGGTTATACCAGCGCACCGCGCAAGTACAGTGATAAAATATATATATATATATATCTGTGTGTGTGTTTTTATCAGTGCGCCATATGTAACATATGGCACTGGTGTACTATTACATTATGGCGCACCGTACAACGTGTTGTTTTGAAAAAAAACCATTTTACAAACATACCCTACATTATTTTTGTTTCTGCCCTATCTTCTCCCACTTGCCGTGATTTCAAAATTAGGGCTTTTCAATTTATATTTATATGGTTTATATTACTAAATATAAACCTAAGACATCCAACGAACGGGTTGACCTACATAGTTGGATCCCAATCATGTCCGCCCTTGCGTAAATAATAATAATAAAAAATTTCGGTGCACCCTGTCTGAAAGAGTGCATTGGGGCGCTCTATTATCACAGTGCATCACGCAATTACTATCATAAATAATTAGAAAAATATGCATCCGGTGCGCTATTTCATTATGACGCACCGCGAACATTCAGTTTCGAAAAAAGATAAAACTTTCAAAAAATACAAACCTTACTTTCTTTTTGTTTCTCCCATCTCTTCTTCTTATTTCCATGATTCAGAATTAGGACTTTTCAATTTATATTTATAGGGTTTGTATTGCTAAATATAGACCTAAGACATGCAACCGACGAGGTGATTAGCATAGTCATATCCTAATCCATGTCGGCCTTGGAATGATTTAAAAAAAAACATTTTTTTTACCAATGCGCCCTATGTAAGGTAGCGCATTGGTGCTTTGTTGTTTAAAAGAGCACCGGATAAGTAATGTGGAAAAATAATATTTTTTTAATGGTGCGCCATATGTAAAATATAGCACCGATTTATGCTAAAAAAACTAACACTGGATGATTTTTATTATTTTTATGATGGTTAACTGGTGCAGTCATTGACATGTAATGCACCGGGGCTTCTTATTGACATAGAGCACCGTACGGTGTATTATACTATTTTTGCGGTGCGTGGTAAAGACATACACGCACCGACGTCGGTGCGTTCACCATGAATGGCGCACCAGTTTTTTAAATTTTTTTTTTTTAATTAAGAAGTTGACAGTTGATTTAAAAATATATTATTGACTGATATGATAAAGGTTTTATATTGTTAAAGAAATGAATGACAAGAGATCAAGTAACAAAAATACTAATAACACATCAAGATCAAAAGCAAAAAAGACAAGTTCTTTGTAAATTTTTTACAAAAAAAACATTTTTGAACTATATGTAAGTTTAAATAATATGTATTGTTTAATGTGTATCATGCAGAGCCAGAAAATGACGAAGCTGGAAAATATTATTTCTGATCTAGGACCAAAAGAACGTATAAGCTTGATGGAAAAATTGCAAAAGGATGAGTCAGGTGAATGAAAAAATACTATCGATCCAATATGAGATTTTTTTTTTAGTTTTCATTAATAATATAATTAAAATTATTAGATAACATGTGTGAAAATTTTTATTAATTCACCTCTGTTTAATATTTTACAAGGACCAAAAACTCAGAAAATGAATGTTGTTCTAAGAAAAGAAAAACAATAGAACATGCAAATGAAAATGAATTGCTCATTAGCTCATCTAGAGTGGTGTTGGAGGTTAACAAAAGGGGGGAAATTTTTTACAAATGTTTGAGGGATGTAGTGGAATGAATGTATAGACATTCTTTCCACTTACAATACAAAAACCAATTCAATTATTCCAAGAACCAGATTTTATGTAAACTACAGGAAGAGTTTCCAGAGAATTGGTCATTGAGACATGTCAGGCTTTTAATAGAAAAAACGTGCAGCAACAAAAAAGAAGGAATGAAAAAGTAATATTCCTTTAGATGTTTGTCTATAATTATTTATAACTATCACTTTTGTTATACTTACTTTTTATATATCAATATAAAAATTAAATAGTTTATTGTCATGTTACATTTTCAAGAAGATTATGAAAATCTCAAAATATGAACGAGCTTATATCAGAAATATGCTAGAAGGAATGTCCAAAAAAGTGTACAAAGAGATGGTCAAAGAAATGGACAAAATTGCATCGGGGGAGGAGCCATCTCAACAACAACGTGCTTTAAATGTAATATGTAATCGTTGAATTTTTTGATGATTAGGTAAAATAAATAAACAATTTAGCATTAAATATTAATTTTCAAGTATTTTCTTGCAGAAAAGAAAAGAAAATGGAACCCATTCAGCACATAAAACAAGATGACGAGGAAGAAAAGGATTGATATCTAAGTTTGTGAATAATTGTTACTTCCTTATAACAACTTAACTAGATTTCATTTTTGTATTTTTAAGTTGTTTTACAAAAATCATCATTGAATGTCTCCAAACAGGTGCTAACATACAAAGAAGAACCATCAGAGGAATTGATTGAAATTGGTTTAAATATGGGTTGTGCGTATATGTTGGCATATCAGAACTTAATTGTGGAATTTGTAAGCATCTATCGATCTTGTTTTACTTAGTTCCGACTATAATTAATAGAAAAAATAAATCTTTTATATTAAATATATGATTTATTATGGGGTATAAAATTTGCAGGAAACAAATTTTGGCACTGCGCCAACAGATGAAATCTTGAAAGATGGCATGTTACATGGTTTTGAAAGAATGTGTATAGTTTATGAGTCAATTGTTGCATTGGTACGTCATTTATTTTCGATTTACATTGATGTATATTATTTAATATTGCAATTTTCATTATTCTCACCAATGTATATACACTCATTACAGTTTATTTTTATGTTTGTAGATGGAAGAAGGTGAAGAAGAAGAAAACAATCAACGTCGTGAACAATTTTTTTTTGAAAATAACCCAAGTCATGGAAGTAGCTCTAGCAGTGATAGCAGTTCAAGCGAAGAATGATGATCACTATGTTTGGATATAAAAGCAAGGCGTTGTACTATTTTTGGAAAAATGTCTGTGAAATCAAACATTTTCTTTAATGTAATGGACATAGTGTCCCAATTGAAAGATAAAGGGATACCAATAACTGTCCCATTTTGTATGACAAAGAATGTCTTATTCATATATAATAATAATAATAATAATAATAATAATAATAAAATGTTTTAATTTATTCTATTGCATTCTCTATTGTCGCTATTGCATTCTCCATTGTTGTTCTCAAATGTAGTAATAAAAATTTAATTCATATGAATATTGTTATAACATATATATGTGTCGACTTTTGATGAATAATGAATTTTAAAAAACCACAATAATTATGATATGATATAACAAATTAATCTAAACATCACATTCAAATCCATTAATAAAAATTTAATTAATATGAATATTGTTATAATATGTGTCAACTTTTGATGAATAATGAATTTAAAACAATCACAATAATTGCACTGTCACAGGTTGATGTTTCTAAAAAATAAAAAATGAAAACCGATGCGCTTGTATTATTAAGCGCACCGACGCATTTTTACTACCTGTCAAGACTACACAAATACCAAAACCAGTTAAAAATATCGAGGTGTTTGTGCGGTACGACGCTCCGATGCGTTTATGTATCTATACGCACCAGTGTTGTTTTGCCGCCTATGAGCACCGCACGAATACCGATACCAATTATAAATTGTGGTGCATCTGTGTGATACTATGCACCGGTGCATTTATTCTGTCTATATGCACCGGTGCATTTGGATGACCAATAGGCACCACACGAATACCGATACCAATTACAAATCTCAGTGCATTTGTGTGATAGTACGCACCGGGGCATTTATGTGTCGATAAGCGTCGATGCATTTGTATGACATATTTTCACCACACGAATACCGATACCAATTGTAAACCTCGGTGCACTTGTGTGATACGATGCACCGGGGCAATTATATAAGCATACGCAATGACACGTTGATACGACCTATGGGCACCTCTCAAATCCCAAGACCAATTAGAATGGCCCCGTGCGTTGTATCACCAACACCAGGCCCGGTGCTGTTATTTTCCTTAACGACCCGGTGCATTCTCCTTTGACCGCCTCGGTGTGCTGTCTACCGATATGCACCGGTGTGTTAAAACCTGATAAGAGCACTGATGAGAAAAAATCCGTAATAACCTTTGGCCACCCATTTTTTTTTTAGTTGTGTCGAATTTCTATTAAAAGCTCCACCAAAACTTCCGTTGCCAAAAACGGATGTGGTAGCATATGTTTTTTTGACAATTTTGGCCAATTTTATAACACTAAAAACCTCCTTTATAACCTCTGCTAGAGGGTATTTTTCTTGTAGTGATTTCTGTTATTTGATATTAATGAAATGAAGTACTATTTCCGCTGCATCTCCGTGTTTATGTCTATTTCTGTATTTTATTGTGTTCCTGCATAAATCTGGATCAGTGGTATCAGAGTGGTCTGATATTTCTCTATTTTTCTTTGCAGGTCCCCAACGAGGTTAGGGTATAAGGAGTTAGGGCTCGATCTAGTTGAACCCTTGCAAGATAATCCTTGCAAACCCTGACGACCTCCCATAGAGGAAGAAAACAAAGACGAGGGAGCAGGAGATTATATCAAAAAATTGCTCGAGGAGGCCCTCGAGAAACAAAGGAATGTGATGATGGATAAATTTTCACATATCCTTCAACGACTGCCCACCTATGGCGCATATGCATCCAACAACCACTCTGGAGGTGCCACTCCCTTCAAGGTACAAGTAAAATTTGACATTCCTATAATGGAAGGCCAGATAGATGTAGACCTCGTAGATAGATGGTTGAATTTTCTAGAAGGGTATTTCTCGGTACATGATTTCTCCTACTAAGAAAACATTATTTTTGCACTCCTCAAAGTTGCCCTCCATGTCAAAGACTGGTGGGAAACCTACTATGAGCAAAAGGATGGGAGGGAGCCCTCTCTGTTCTTAGCTGCAATAAATTGGAATTCATTCCGAGAAGGCATCAAGGAATAATATTACCCCGTGGGAAGCTCTGAGGACAAGTACATCCAATGGACCACGCTGCAACAACAAAGGGATCAAGATGTGCACGAACTGACGAATTTGTTTAATACCCTACGCACAAAGTTGGGTATTAAATATTTAGAGAGACATTTGGTGCTCAGGTACTGCAGTTGTATGCACAGACACATTCAAGAGGAAATGGAGTTCCTCAACATTACCTCGCTTGGCACGGCATATCGCTATGCCACCAAGATCAAGCAGAAATTTAAGCAGAAGAAGCGAGACTTTGGATCTATTATTCCGAAGGTAGGGAAAGGCACACCCGAACCACAAAACAGGGGGCAGAGCTAAATCAGGGTGACTCAGAAAACCACCACAAATCCAAAGAAGGACACCAGGAAGTGGCGTGAATTTCATAACAGCCCCACTCAGAACACAAACAAGTGTCGAGCCAAACAGTCATTGTTGGGTGAACTGAGGCACCCGAATCAGATGCATGTTATGATCTTGAGCCAAAACCAGAAAAGGGAGATGAGAAAGGGAAGCTAATCATTGATGCAGACCCCATTTCCATTGTTGCCACCATCAAGTTCCATAGGGAAGATCGCGAGGAGCCAGAGGAGGGGGAGCGCCTCTTCCATTTGTAGATTTGGGTGAAGGCATATCCACTACAATTTATTGTCGATAGCGGAAGCCAAAAGAACCTCATTTTTGTAGAGGTCATGAAGCGGCTTGACCTACCAACCATAGCACACATGCAATCGTATACCATTGGGTGGCTTCATGAAGGAAGAGATCTTTGTGTCTGCCAGTAATGTCACCTTCTGTACAGCATCAATCCATTCACGGATGAGGTATTGTGTACAATGCGCCTCCTAAAATGGGCCTCCTAAGGAAAATGTACAACAAAATTCACTTTATGAGAACCAATCACATTTTAGGAGATGACATCATCCCTAATGGTTGAGGTGGCATTGTTTGAGTTAAAGGTACTTACTTGTCACATTCTCAATGGTAGATAAAAACTCATAGTTAACCATGGTAGTGCTCTAAGTACTATTAAAGTCATAAACTAAAGTGCTCAGTACTTTTAAAGTCATAAAGTAAAGTACTCATAATAAATGTCATTTCACACTTTTTGAATAAAATATTATTATTGTCATTTCAATATTATAAATCAAATCAATTCAATATGTAAAATAAAATTCATACATAAAAAAATATATTAGATATATTATATTATATTATATTATTTTCATATAATATATTAATTAAATGTTATTATATAATTTAAATAATATACATTTTAATTAATAGTATATTCTATATTTAAGATTTTATGAATTTATATTTATATTTCATTTTAAGTTATTTAAGTACAAATGACAAATTCATTAGTTGTGCAATGATAATGAATTTTTCTTGAAAATATCATTCTTATTTATAGTCACATTAATACAATTTTTTTATTAATTTTATTTTGGTACAACTTTTGAATTGAATTTAACCATGTTTACATAGATTTTGGTGCAAAAAGTGAATTGCAAATTCATAAATATTATTTTATTGGTTTAGCTATTATTTTATTATTTCCTTAGGAGTGTGCAGTATGTGTTATATTCTTTCCACGACTAAGAAAATTTTTTGGTCCTTAATTTCCGGTGGGTAGTCCGCGCCCATGGTTTTGTGCATGGTTTTACACATGGTTTTGGGGTACGATGGTTTTCGGCCCCTGGTATTTTTGTAGATCCGGTCAAAGGAACTACGGTTATGTTCTAATCCAGGGTTAATGGATTAGGGTTCATGTATGTTTCGACATTTATATATATGTGTTGTAACACTAAAAGGAATATAATGAAAAATCAAGCTGGTTGTCCCGATTTGGGATTCAGGGGAAAATCTCTGTGTTTATCTATTTTATGTTTTATGCTCTTGCTATTGTTTATTTTCTGTTATAAGATTCATGTGTAGATAATTTCTGTTCAGGGTTAAAACCTACATTTGGTATCAAAGCTATTTTGGCTTCAAGGGGACGCCTTTGTTGTTAAGGGTTTTTTGCTCAGGCCTGAGGTAGACCTTGTTCAGTGGGAGATCTGCGGGATTAATTCTTGTGGTGAAAGAAGATGGCGAGCGGTGGGAAGATAGAGATCGAGAAATTTAATGGTCAGAGTTTTGAGTTATGGAAGCTCAAGATGGAGGATCTGCTGCTGGATAAAGATTAGTGGATCGTGGTAGATCCATGTACTAAACCAACAACAATGTCAGATGAAGACTGGAAGAAACTAGATCAAAAGGCTAAGAGCACAATATGGTTGTGTGTCTCAGATTCAGTATTTTTGAATGTATCTGGGGAAGCTATGGTGAAGAATTTGTGGGAAAAACTTGGGACTTTGTACCAATCTAAGTCTCTGGTGAGTCATTTGTTCCTACAGAAAAATCTGTATAACGTGAGGATGAAGGATGGAGACTCGGTGACAGAGCATCTGAACGCCTTCAATACTGTGGTAAGTCAGCTGTCATCTGTTGATATTAAAATCTCAAATGAAGATAAGTGCACCAGTTCGTTGTGTTCTCTACCAAACTCATGGGACAGTCTGGTTATTGCAATAGGTAGCAATACAACTACCTTGAATTTTGATAACATTGTCTCAGCCTTGTTGTCGGAGGAAATGAGACGGAGAAATATGGAGGGCCAGAATGGAGATGCCTTATCTGTACGAGGAAGGTCCCAAAACAGAAACAAGAATAAGGTTTCAAGTGGGAGATGCAAATCTAGAGGGAGATCTAAATCCCCTAGAAAGTTTGTAAAGGTATGCTGGAAATGTGGAAAGGAAGGGCACTACAAAAGGGAGTGCAGATCTAAAGCTCCTGAGAAAGGAAAGGGGTCTGATGATGCTCCTTCTGTAGAGGTGAAAACCACCTCGGATGAAGGTGGGGATGTGTATGAGTCATGGTTGATTGACTCAGGTGCATCCTTTCACTTCACTCCCTATCGGGAGTGGTTCTGTGAGTATGAGAAATATGATGGTGGTGATGTCTTCTTAGGGGATGATAGGAAGGCCAGAATCGTCAGACGTGGAAAGTTCAAGCTGAAGTTGCAAGGTGGAAGGATTAGAACACTTCCTGGTGTTCTGCATATTCCTGCATTGGCCAAAAATCTGATTTCTGTAAGCAAGCTGGATGATGCAGGTGTAAAAACAGTGTTCGAGAAAGATGCCTGCAAGATGGTTCGGGGAGCACTAGTATTAATGCAGGGAGTTCGGACTAGAACTCTGTATAAGCTACAAGGTAGCATTGTTATTGATGGGTGTAATAGTTCTATGGTTCCTGAAAGTGGAGCGGAAAGCCTAGATGTCTCTAGAGAAAATACCATGCTATGGAATCAAAGGCTTGGACATATTGGAGAGAAGGGCCTTTGGATACTGTATAGAAATGGTATGGTAGAAGGTATGTATAATTTCTCTCTGGATTTCGATTTCTATGAACATTGTGTATATGGGAAGCATAATCGGGTGAATTTTCCTTCTGGTGCTAAGAGGGCGAACAAGATATTAGAACTTGTGCACAGTGATGTGTTTGGACCTGTGTCAGTTCCTTCACTGGGAAAGTCTATGTACTATGTTTCATTCATAGATGACTTCTTAAGGAATACATGGATATATTTATTAAGGAATAAATTTGAAGTCTTTGACAAATTTAAATAATTTAAGGCTCTGGTGGAAAACCAGACAAAGAAGAAGATAAAGGCACTGAGGACAGATAATGGTGGAGAGTTCTGCAAGAATGAATTTGAAGAGTTCCGTAAGAAGTGTGGCATAGCACGACAAAATACTACTCCATACACACCTCAGCAAAATGGATTTGCAGAAAGAATGAATAGAACACTGATGGAAAAGGAAAGAAGCGTGCTCAGTGTTACCGGGTTAGGACAAGAATTCTGGGCAGAGGCAGTGCAGAATGCATGCTATCTGGTTAACAAATCACCTTCATCAGTGTTGGAGGATAAGACTCCACATGAGGTATGGACTGGTAAGAAATGCTCTCTTTCACATCTAAGGGTATTTGGATGTGATTCATATGTACATGTTCCAAAATAGAAAAGGACCAAGTTGGATAATAAATCTGAAAGGTGCATATTTATTGGGTATAAGGATGGTTTAAAAGGTTACAAGCTTTGGAACCCAGAAACAAGGAAGGTTGTGTACAACCGAGATGTGGTGTTTAGAGAGGCGAAAGATGTTGTTAAACATGAAGTCATACCAAAGGAACCTGAGAAGATAAAGCTTGAGCTAAAGGAGGATGAATCAGACTCTACAATAGAAGAAGAATCAGATGGGGAAGAGCCACAAACTCCAGCTGTGAGAAGATCAGCTCGGGAAAGAAGACAACCAGAAAGGTATAGTCCATCTACTTTCTGTTCAAATTTTTCCTTAACTATAACTGAAGATGATCCCAGAACTGTCAGGGAGGCAGTAGATTCAGAGGATGGAAAACTTTGGAAGGAGGTCATGGTTGATGAAATGGCTTCCTTGCACAAAAATGAGGCATGGGATCTGGTGGAGTTGCCGGCTGGAAGGAAGCCCATCGAGAGCAAATGGGTGTTTAAAAAGAACATGAATGTAGAAGGCAAAGTGGAGAAATGAAAAGCTCGGTTCGTACCAAAAGGTTATTCCCAGGTGCCAGGAATTGATTTTTGTGATATTTTTTCTCCTATTGCCAAAGTTACTTCTATTAGATTACTTTTATCTGTTGCTGCTGCATTTGATTTTGAGATAGAACAGATGGATGTGAAGACAACATTTCTTCACGGGGATCTAGAAGAGGAGATCTACATGAAGCAACCTGAAAGCTTTATGGTGAAGGGTAAGAAAGAACTGGTATGCAGGTTGAAGAAGTCTTTGTATGGGTTAAAACAGTCACCAAGGATGTGGTATCAGAAATTTGATACCTATATACGGGGACTTGGCTTCACTAGATGCAACACTATGTTTATTTTAAATTAATTGGTGACCTTGTTATTTATTTGGTCTTGTATGTGGATGATATGTTGTTGATTGGAAATGACAAAGAAATTATCCAAGATTTGAAGACACAACTATTCTCCAAAGTCGACATGAAGAATCTTGGTGTTGCAAACTATATTTTGGGCATCGAAATTAAGAGAGATTGGGCAAAGAGGAAGCTCTGGTTAAACCAGAGGAAGTATGTCGAGACTATATTGCAGAGGTTCAATATGCAGGATAGTAAACCGATGAATGTTCCTATTCTTGTAGGTGTAAAGCTATTTGCTAAACAATGTCCCAAGACACAAGAAGAAGAGAAGGATATGTCCAGTGTTCCATATGCAAGTGCAGTGGGTAGCCTGATGTATGCAATGGTCTGTACTAGACCAAAAATTGCACATGCGGTGGGAGTTTTGAGTAGGTTTATGTCAAACCCAGGGAAGGAGCATTAGACAGTAGCGAAGCGGGTTTTCAGATATTTACGTGGCACTAGTGATTATGGCTTGTGCTACCAGGGAAGACCAGGATTGGAAAAAATGTTGGAAATTCATGGTTTTGTTGATGTAGACTGGGCTGGAGATCTGGACCAAAGAAGATCTACAAGTGGGTATGTGTTTAGCCTATTTGGAGGAGCAGTCAACTGGATGAGTAAAAGATAGTCTGTAGTGGCTCTTTCAACTACAGAGGCAGAATACATAGCAGCCACTCATGCAAGAAAGGAAGCAGTTTGGTTGCAGAGATTGTGTTCAAGTATGGGGATGGTACAACAAGCTATAAGAATAGACCGTGATAGCCAAAGTGCAATTTTCTTGGCTAAGAACCCTGCTTATCATTCAAATACAAAGCACATTGATGTTCAATATCACTTTGTTAGAGATATGTTTGAGGCTAAAAGGGTGTTGCTAGTAAAGGTTGACACTTTGAAGAATGTTGCAGATGCATTGATGAAGTCTGTGAGCACTCAAAAGTTCTCTTGGTGTAGAGAAACAATGGGCGTTGACGAATTGGGTCAATGACTAAGCTCTCCTGTGGCCCCCTACGGAAAGAAAACAAAAAGTGGGAGAATGTTGGGTATGTGTAGTTCTTTCCACGACTAGCCCCCCCTTTGCGCTGGGAGTAAGGGGTCTGGGGCAGCGCCTCGGCAAAAAATTTTCAGTCCTTAATTTTTGGTGGGTAGTCCGCGCCCATGGTTTTGTGCATGGTTTTGCACATGGTTTTGGGGTACGATGGTTTTCGGCCCCTGGTAATTTTTGTAGATCCGGTCAAGGGAACTATGGTTATGTTCTAATCCAGGGTTAATGGATTAGGGTTCATGTATGCTTCGACATGTATATATATGTGTTGTAACACTAAAAAGAATATAATGAAAAATCAAGTTGGTCGTCTCGATTTGGGATCCAGGGGAAAATCTCTGTGTTTATCTTTTTTATGTTTTATGCTCTCGCTATTTTTTTTCTGTTATAAGATCCGTGTGTAGATAATTTCTGTTCAGGGTTAAAACCTACAAGGAGGAGCATTTTAGACCTAAAAATTCCCCTATTGTCTCTTGCCATTTCGTTCACTGTTCACTTTAGTATGATAATCCTTTCTCAGGTTATGACAAATTTTCTCATTTTTGTTTTCAATTGTGAGGATAATCCCTTTTGATTCTTCAGCGCTTCTCATTAAACCCTGTTTAGGATGGAAACCCTGTTGTGGCTGAGGTCTACTCATTAAGCCATCAACTCATTTCCCTTCCTTCAAGCAAGCTACATGTTGCAACCATTTCAGGGATGGCATGTCTTCTTATTTTTCTCTTAAGCCCTATGTTTGCAATGAGTTTCTATATTTCACTGATATTTTTTTTTAAGGTATACTCACAATTTCTTGTCTCTCTTTAATTTGGTTACAAGGTATTATATAACATCGGGGTCCTGGCAGAAATGAGGCATCCCTCTAAGTTCAGCAACATGGCTTTACCAATGGCCATAACAAGTAAGCTGAGTTTTTTCCCCTGCATTCATCGAATTTTTCTTAAGTTTTCTCCTGAAGAATCACTGAGGGTAGTATGCCTCTACCTGTACAAGTTCCAAAAAGCGACCCCGAGTCTCTTGCATGAAAGAGCTCCAATTCCCTCATTTCCCTTGATGGTTTTTGGCATAGTTTAGTTTTTCTTTCTTGTTATGAGATCTAAGTTTAATTCTGAAACCCTTCTTTTCACCCGTCCAACCGGAAATGGGAGGGTTACTATGTAATGCTTTCTATATGTATTTCTTTTAAAGGAGGTTAATCCTTCAAATACTTCTTGCAAACCCTGCTCGGGTTATTTTTTTGATATACATCTTGTTTTACCGTTAATATATGTTGATACTTATATGTATATTCATAGTCGTGTTCTTAGCACTGTTAATACATGGAACTATTGTGAATTGAGCTTTACGCTTCTTTTTAATTTATTTCATATGGTGACAGATACATAATTTATGGGTCACTCTTCTGAGTTTCTAGATTGAGGTGTTATCTAAAATTGGTATTTGTTAAAGCATCATTGTCTCAAACCTTCTTTGCTAAGATATTCCATTATGTTTTTAAGGATTCAATGGCTAGAGGACCATGATCCTTGCCCTGTTACCACGGGGCTCAGCATCTAAACCTCTGAGTCTCTTTATTTCTTTTCATAAATTATTAAGAATATAAAGATTTTTTGTAGGCTACAACTTTGCGTAATTTTCTTTGCTATTATTTCACTCTCGACCATTTATTGTACTCGTGAACATACTAAATTGCTTTATCCAAGTAATACACGGGAACTTAACAAAGCATGGACATTTATTCTGTTTTATTTAGCAATGTATTTTTATCTAAATTAACCTACCGTGTGTTCCTTTTTACGCTTTCTATCTGAACAGAGTTTATACCTATTGTCTGTTCCTATTTATACTTTCTATTTGCACAAAGTTTAGGATTTTACCAGATAGCATAATTTAAACAACATGAATAGATAGAGTTTATTTTTCTATTTAGCCCTGTCATAACATTTATTTTTTACTTAAGCTAATTTTCAAGTTTGTCTCATCTTTGTGAAGTAATAGGAAGACATAATTAATTCTAACTAACAGAGACAATATAAATTACTATTAATGTGAATTTAAGATTCATTATATTTCTCATCAATTCGAACTTAACTAGTACACTTAAATACTTATCTCTGTAATTCAGTTAACTGATGGCACCACCCAACCATGAGAGAGGTGATCATGTCCTCTTCTCCCCCCATGCTCTGCAACAGAGTCTAAGGTAGCAAGTATTATGTCAAAAATTAGGCCTCAGGACCTTTGCCGAGCCTACACTTCTTTAGGGTTATAGAGTTCCACTGGTATTCCACCAACTCTGGACAACTATATTCCTTTACAACATGCTATTTTAAACTCCTTTACTTATTTTCATGTACAAAACCCCTTCCCCTACACTTATTTTGAGTTATAGAACTCCAGTGGTATTCCACCAGCTCTGGACAACTCTATTCCTTCACAACATGTTGTTGTAAACCATTTTTCTGTTTTCCTTGTACAAAACCCCTTCCCCTTCTCATGATTTCCTTTTTATCCTCTTGGGGACGTTAACTGTCATAAAAATTGTCTCTTCCTTTACTATGGAATCTTGGAATTCTTTTACCAATTAGTTAATCAATTACTTAATGTAATTTTATTCATGAAATAGAATTCAAGTTTTTCTTATTAACTAATAACCATATTGATTAGTCTCTTTTTACTAACAAATTCAAATTTATTTATAAAAGTCTTTTAGACATAACGAGGTGTTACAACCAAATTTAAAAAAAATTATTTAAAATTTTGTGTAAATAAATAAGCATTCCACGTGGAACCATAAATAAAGTATATCTTGACATTATATAATTAAAATTGAGAAGAAACAGAAATATGTGTAAACAAATATATAATGGACTTATATATAAATATATTTTGAAATATAAAAAATCAAATTAGAATTTAAGATGAAATACAAATAGGTTTTAATTTACAATTAAATATATATATATATATATATATATATATATATATATATATATATATTATTGAATAAAATATTTACAATTAAATTCAATAATATATATATATATATATATATATATATATATATGAACCGATGAAATTTCAATTTTATGGCCCCTTTTTTCAGATTTTTTTTTTTTTTCTTAATATTCAATTATTATTGCCTTTCGGTAACTTTGTTCACTTTTTAATTACATTTTTCACCCAAAAAATGTTGAACCCAAGACTCCAGGGACGCACCTTCGCTTAGTCACAATCACCAACTAAAACATTGTTGCTAATGCAATTAGAATAAGGGAAATATTATTGTGAATGTAACTATGTACACAAGCAAAACGAAAAAAAAAACAAATGAACAATAATGAAATCTAATCCGTCCAATCATTGGAAGTGTGAGACTAGATTAGAAATGTGGGACTTCAGGTCTCTTTAAATTCCAATCACCGGAAGTGTGGGACCTCCTTAAAATGTGGGACTTCATGGTAAGCTCTGTTTTATTGATCTACGACTTGGTGGCTTCAATTTCCCGGAGAACAGAAATGATCCCCTCAACTCTTGCTGCTAAGAACCTGAGTTCTGCAAAATCTCCACCCGACATTGAATTTAATTATCAATTGTCAATCCTGCTGCCGAGCAGAGAGCTTTAGTGGTGGATTCGTCATGTCCATGTCTATATTTTAAAACATACTAATTTTTTAACTGTTTAGGTTCCATATATTAAAATTAACACTAATGTTTTCATAAACTAATGACTAATTGTGTTTTTTCAGTTGATTAGTTTAGTTATTTTTATTTAATGAGTGTTACATAAATTGTTTTTTTTTAATGTCTTGTAAATTTAGATGAGTATTAGTTAATTTGTAATATTATTTAGTTTTAAAATACAATATAATTTAATAATAAAAAATTATTGAATTAATGAGTATGGTAGGTTATTGGAATTTTCCTTGCATATGTAATGGGGTTAGAAGATTCATAATAAAATAATAATAATAATGGAGATTAATCAACATAATGTGAATTAAGTTTACCATACTATTAAATAAAAAAAGTTATATTTTTATATATATGTAGGGGGTAAGGTTAGAAAATTACTTTATATTAATTTATAGTAAAATTCATATATAACTGATATATAGAATCTATTTTTTTTCCACCTAGAAAACCATATCACTTGTTGAGTTTCAAAATTTTAATACTTCCAAAGCTATAAACCTAGCATTTAACTTAAAAATATAACTTACAAAAGCATATTATTAGATATTACCAGTGTCAAAAACACCATTGCCACTATAAAGATTTGTAAGGCTAACCTGATCATGTTATAGTGAGGGAGAGTTCACGGATGCTTGCAATTTTCATAGGAAAAACAAAGACTTTTCTATGCAATTTCTCCACTTTTATAGTATTATGCAGACTACTGTCTCTTGTTGAGTATCACATCTCTCAATGAGGGCTCTTTCCATTTTATATGCCACTAAAGATTGGGTGCTTCATGTATACACTCTATCAAGATCATGTGGAAGTGGCAATCTTAGGCATCTAGCTCCTAGTATCTCTAAAGTGCCCATCTCTGACATCTAGATCCTATTATCTCTAACTACCTCCTTATAAAGGAAGGAATCTATGTCCAAATCAACCATTCTCTTCCAACTGATAACTCATAAATGGTTTCTATGACTATCTATGAAATCACATCCACATAACTATCAATGAGAGATAGGAGGCAAACTGATGAGAAGAAGACTCATGATGAGCATCAAAATTTACAGAGAAATACTCAATAATAATTACCATAATGAATTTATTTAATAATATAATAAACCTACTATTATTATTACTCTTAATGTAATGTATTTGTCCTATTATTACACTTTTAAGGAAGATCCCAATAACTTAATGACATACAAAACTCAGATTTAGTTCCCTTTTAAAAGAAAGAGTGATAATAAATTCAATTCCAATTACAATTATAATAAAATAAAATTATTTCTAAATATAATTAATGAAAATAACAATAATAAAAATAACTTCTTAACCATGCAATTACTTTTCTACTTTTCGTTAATAAACTCCTTACATTTAGTAATTTTCTACTTTTTTTAATAAACTCCTTACATTTAGTAATTATAATTAATGTTAAATTAATAATACAATTTATTTATTCCACCCTACATTACAACAATACATTGATAAGATGTCTATTATTTGCGTTCCCACTCCTTTACAACTAAGGATCCATCAAATATAAACAATCTTTACAAAAGGTTTTTTTTGAAGTCCCTTTACAACCACACAAGTACACGACTTTGATGGCTATGATGTTATGTTTCGGCAAAATGTGCGAGTTCAAAACTCACCAAAAGGAAATGTCGCTACAGCTATAATGTCTAGATAAGGATATGAATGGACCCTATATTACACACTTGTATTGAACTCGAACTCGAAAACTACCATACGATTTTACTGAAAATTGTTAAGAGGAACTAGTCATTTATTTTAGCTTCCAATTATGCCCGAGCTAAAATATGTGGGTCTTTTTAAATTGACATTTGGAATAACACTCAAATTTGATCCCTGGTCGTAACTATTGAATTAATCCCTTCGCCCTCCACGCTTTGTAAGACAGATCCCATATCTTCTCCTCCATTAATGCCTTCGTCCACAAATTGCACTGATCCACTATAATCTCTTCCATTTTAATCATACAGTTGCTAATTACATGTGCCAAAAAACTCTATATTACATCCAACATTTCTTCTATGTTGTCATAATGAATTTTAATGCTTTCACACAGTTTTTACAAGCTCTTCCCTACAATTACTGCCTTCCAATTCTTGGATTCATATCCAGTATTAGTATTACTGATGCACTCGCCATTTTCCATTTGCTTCTCCAAATATATGAGTCCCTGGAGAGATTCTTTGGCATTTTCCACAGTTATGGTTTCAAACTTGTTAATGGGAAGAGGCATGGCCAACCACTTGTGCCATTGGTTCAGACTCTGAAATATTATGTCTACTTGTTTGTTCACCAAAGCTGCTTCTGAATTTGAATTTTCAACAAACCCCATGATTCCCTATGCCTCGCAGCAGCCCTCTATACATTGTTCTATTTTATATGTAGTAGAACCCAAAGAGAATCCACCATATTCTTGATAGAACGTAGAGATTTCAATGATAATAGTGAGAAGTGAAACTGTAGTTATATTTGCAGAGTTATTCTCCATGTTGAGATCCCTTTGGACATGTAATTTTCTTTGACAGAATGTGAATGGATCGATCGACCTTTGCATGGTTGTTTTTTCCAACAATGAAATTAATGCCTTGCAATTCTTTCCATGGGATCTCCTTCTCTCATCCTCGCCTTCATCTCCTTCACCAACTTTTCATTAGCTATCCATACTCCTGCGGGATTCTCCTCTGGCATGTACATAATAATTTCCATGTATTTCATGAATTCACTATGATTTATCGGCCCTACCAGTCCACCGTTGTTGTGCAGATTACAGAGCACCAAAAACTCCTGAGAAACTGAACCCATTAAAATCATCCTCGTGTAGCGATTAGAGAAAACCATCTCTGAAATCAACCAATAATTTTTTCTCATTATAACTAGAAGAATCTATAGATAAAGAAATACAGACAATATTTTTTACACCCAGAGTTTCTGAAGACTCATAAGGAGAAACTTATTCAAAAAGCTTAAACTATTGATTGATCCGACATCCATTTCCATCAATTCTTCTTGCAACTTACTGTAGCTCTTGTCCAAAAATCCTCAACACTTAAAAATTTCTTGAGATTTAAAGCCTCCAACCCATATGCCTTGGGTAGAATACAACAACTGCGAGCCATCTCTAGCAAACTATCACCCACCTAGGTAATATGAAAATTCATTGAATGACAACAATAATGCCTCTCAACAAGTTTTATTTCAGGAATAATAATTGCCTTGAGAAGATCCATTCTAGCATAGAAAATTTTGAAAATAGTGAAGGAAACAATAACAGAGGAAATAATTTTCCCCACAACACAGATAATGAAAATAAATTATGGAAAATAAATAGTCGTACACACACACAAACAACGTATTACACAGGAGAGGAACAAACTTCAGTTTTCTATTCATTCACTCTCTATAACAAAATGAAATTACATTTGTTTTAATACAAGAATGGTCGTAGCCTAAAAACCTAAATCTAATCAGTGCAATTCAATTGTTGAATGGACGTTCAACAACCTCTCCTCCTTGGGCTATCAAAAGACTCAGTTCTACATTTAAACTGCACGCAAGTCATATTCTGGCTTATACATGAAAACACATAGAAACACATTCAAAACATAAAAGCACGGACTTGAAATAATATAGATTTCAGCTCGGAGTCCTCATCGCATCCAGTGCCTTATCGCAGATCATAGATCGATGATCTTAACAATTAACATATGCGAAAACACGGGTAAATACAAAACCTTGTGATGTGCGATTAAGGTCACATCACAACACGAATAAAATTCCCCGCGGAACTTTAACTCTAAAATAAAACTTTGCAGGCGGTGGAAAGGTAAAATTAGAATGTTGTGACTGCGATTTGCAGTAGTACTATTGCATCGCAATGCCAATAACATAGTTCATAAGGGTAAGTGATATAATCTATGAATTGCGCTCTGCGAGCAGTAAAAATTGGTAAGTAAGATGAAAAAAATACAAAGGAAATGAACACAAAACAAGGTTTGGTCCACGCGATAAGGATAAGGTGGGTCTTGCCAATATCGCATCGGTGGTAGAATAACATATGGTGAAAGTGTTAAGAGGTGAGGTAAAATATTTTTGATGTGAGAAAAAGGTAAGTAAAAGTGGTGGTTGAAGAAATAACATAGAGTTATGGCCAGGTACTCTGTTTTTTAACTTTTCCATCGATTGCGTGAAAACGCCATCACCTCTGTTGAGCTCCAAAGATGTTCTTTCTTCCACCACATTCCACTCCATTTCCTTTGTCCATTATTAATTACAGGCTCAAATGATCAATATAATTAATTAAAATTGCTTTAAGAATGTATATCATGACTAACTTGCTATGTTTTTATGATTTTGTCATTGTAGTACTTTTTGAACTAGACCTAGCTACAGAATGCAGACATTTTGTAGCTAGTTGCCGATTCTGCAGCTGTCTTCATGTCTACGTAGGTTCCAGGTGTCATTTCAGAGAAAAACACATGTGGTCGTATTCCACATCATTCCCTCATCATTTGTTGCTCTCCACGAAGTTTGAACGGAATTCTGTAGGTGGTTATGCACGTGGGAACTCAAACTAGGAGATAGACTCCTAATAGGACAAGGACAGTCCAGATGTCCTTAATCATATTACGAGACCACCATCAGAAGTCCAGTTTGATTTTAATTTGGAGAGACAATTATCCCTAGGTTATCTCAAGACAGTTATGTAATTTTGTTATAAATATGGCTCAGGAAACCGAGGGACAAGGTTAGATTTTGTGTTTAATTGCTAGATTTCAGAAGTCTGAAAACACTCTGTTTTGAAGTAATTTCTCTTTTAATGGAAGAAGAATAATTTTATTGAAAGAACTGAGTCAATATTGAAGTAGATTTTTTGTACTACTCCGGTGGTAGAGGGCCCCTGCTACCTGAGCAGCTTTGTTTATACGGCTTAGATAAGTATTTTAGTTTCGTTTTTCATTTCTAGCTTAAGCAAGTTTTTGAATTTTATGTTTCATATTTGTTTACATTAATCCTCACAGCTAGACTTACTCTTATAAACTCTTCCAAAATATCATCACGATGAATAAGGAATAGCTGTGGTGTTGTAGATTTTAGTTGCATTTCCTTTCGAATTTTATGATTTCTGCTTGTTTACACTAAGTGTCATAGCCGGTCTTACTCCTACAAACTCTTCCAAAACATCATTAAAAATGAATAAGAAGCAGCTGTGGTATCTTATATCCTAGTTGTATTTGCTTTCAAATCTTACGTTTATGTTCAATTGCATTGAATAATACATCCAGACTTGTTTTTACAAACTCTTCCAAACTATCATTCATATTGAACGAGATGGGCTATAGAATTCCATAGACTAGTTGCATGTTAATTTAGTTAGAACACTCCGGAGGATGTTTGCATTTAGTTCAGCTCTGTCACTACATCTCAAGTTTGATAATGACATTCTAGTTTAACTCTGTTCACTGTACTTCAAGTAGATTAGTAGCACTCTAGTTCGGTCTCAGTTCATTTTGTTTCAAGAAAAGAATAATGGCATTCTAGTTTAGTGTAGTCACTGTATTTTAAGATTGATAGACTACGTTCCAGCCTAGTGTTATCCATTACATTTCAAGTAGTACTAGTTGTCAAAATTAGTCTCTCGACCTTCATTATTTACAACTTACTTTTGTTCTGAATTTATATTGATACATCATCACATGAACAGGGGTCAGTAATATCAGTTTAAGGCTTTGATTATTCTGAAAATCTTTTACAAATTCACCTATAGCCTTTTTCCTAAACATTGTTCTAGAAAATCTCTAAACCTATGAATAAGGCCTAGTAGTGATAAGTCAAGTTGCAGAATAGGGTAACTTCAGTATCATAGGTTAATATAGAATAGAAACCTTACTGTGTTACAAATAATCATTTTTTTTGTAATATTGTGAGTTGATTGTTTATTTAGGAGAACTTAATTTACACTTAACTTGTCCATTTCTCAAGCTCTTCCAACACATCTTTGATGAATGAATTGGATAAGTTCAAGCTCATGTTGTGATTTACTTCCTTGTAATGAAGTCATTATCAAGCTTTGCATTTGTTGTTTGTCATCCATAGTTTAGGCTTTGTTCTGTTTTAATATAACCACTAGCTTCTTTTCACCAGCACTTAGTTCTTTCCCTTTTCAAACATAAAACCAAAAAAAAAAAACCAAAAACCTCATAAAACACTAAACATTTTGAGTGAGAAACAAATACCTAGGCACATATAGTGCACCACACTTCAACAGTTTACTAACCCTAGTTGACAATTAATGAACTCAATTTAGGAACACTAAGTTGAGCACAAACAACCTCTATGGATCTCTGCTTTTCTTTCTCTACAATAAAATTGATTGAAATGTGAGTTGTTGCCGCTTCTCATTAATGGTAGTGGTTGGGAGTATAATTCCAACACTCGCCCTTAATCACAACTGCCACCATCGGTCATTCCCAAACACTATCTGAGATAAACAAAACTTCTTTGTCCTAATGGATTTGTGAGGATATCAACAAGCTATTCCTCTGTCCTGCAATTCTGCAAAACAATCTCACCATTGTTAACCAATTCTCTTATAAAATGACACTTTGCATCAATATTATTTGTTCTCTTATGGAAAACATAGTTCTTTGATAAGGCAATTGCTGAGCTATTATCACAATAAATTGTGGTTCCTTTGTCTTGCTCATGATAGAAATCTCTTAGCATCCTTCTCATCCATACTGCTTGGCATGCTACTTCTGTTGCTACCACATATTCAGCTTCTGCTGTTGATAATGCAACTATTGGTTGCTTCTTGGAAGCCCATGAAATGGCTCCCGATCCCAAATGAAACACATACACATATGTGCTCTTTCTATCATCTACACTTCAACCCAAATCATTGTTAGTGTAACCAATCAATTTAAAATTATCAGTTGAGGAATATATAACACCATACTCCTTTTTTCAATTCACATACCTCAAAATTCTCTTGGCTTCTTGCCAATGTGTCTTCTTTGGTGTCTCCATGAATATTGAAATTAAACTTACAACATACATAATATCAGGCCTAGTTGCAGTCAAATACATTAGATTGCCAACTATGCTCTTGTACAATGTCGGATCAACATTCTTACTACAATCTTCTTTTCTTAATTTTAACCCCATGACACTTGGAGTTACAGTTGGTTTGTTGTTCTACATGTTAAATCTCTTTAAAAATTCTTCAAAATATTTTTCTTGAGAAATAAAAATTCCATTTTCATTTCTCTTTACTTCTATTCCCAAAAAATATCTCAATAAACCCAAATCAGTCATTTCAAATTCACTCTTCATGACTTATTTAAAATCAGCAATGAGAGAAACTTCATTTCCTGTGAAAATTAAATCATCTACATATAAAACAAAAATAAGGATCTTACCGTCATTTTATTTATTGTAGAGTGTGGGTTCACCATCACACTTCTCAAACCCATTATCCATCAAGTAAGCATCAATCATGTTGTACCATGTTTTTGGTGCGTGCTTAAACCCATAAAGAGCTTTCTTCAACTTGAACACTTTCTGCTCTTGGTCTTCAATTTCATAGCCTGTAGGTTGTTCAACATATACCTCCTCTTTTAACACTCCATTCAAGAATTATTACTTTACATCCATTTGGTAGACTTTCCACATTCTTTGTGCTGCTATGGACAACGTTGTCCTCACTGTGTCCATCCTTGCAACTGGTGCAAAGGTTTCTTCATAATCTCTTCCTCATTGCTGCTTGTGGCCTTTCACAAGAAGTCTTTCTTTATGCCTTTCTATCTTGCCTTTAGCATTTTCTTTTGGTCTTATAGAGCTATTTCACTCCATTGACTTATTTTCCTTGTTGGAGGTCCATTAACTCCCATGTATCATTCTTTTCTATTGCTCCAATCTCTTCATTCATTGCTTCAATCCATTTTTCTTCTTTACTGCATCTTCAAAATGGATTGGCTCATCAACATGACAAAACAAAGAAAACAAAGAATTCATACCAGCATTATTATCAGCTCCTTCTTGCTCATAAATTTTACTCAAATTTCTGAATCTTCGTCTCCTTGGTGTGCTTGGAGTTCCACTTGAACTTGAGGGAGTTGTTGATCGCTGTGGTGTGCTTGGAGAAGCACTTCCTTGATTTTTCACTGCTTCTCTATTACTTGCTTGTGGTGTGATCTGCTGAGCTTGTGTAGGTGGAGGAGGGTCCACCGTGTAGGAATTATTTTTTGTTGTCCATTCCTGGTGATCTTCATGAGACATTCATGTATTCACATTCACCGTCTTCTCTAAACTTCCATCCCAAGCTTCTTCTTCAATGAACTGCACATCTTTTCTAATTATAAATTTCTTGTTTGATGGATTATAGAGCTTGTAGGCCTTGGATTCATCACTGTATCCAAAAAATATACACTTCTCCCCTTTTTTGTCCAACTTCTTCCTTAGTTGATCCGGGATATGTTCATATGCCACACATCCAAAGACCCTCATGTGAGTGACAAACTACTTTGTTCCACTCCATGCTTCTTCCAGAACTCTGTTCATAACAACTTTGGTTGGACATCTATTTAAAATATATGATGCAAAATTGACAACTTTTGCCCAATACTCATTTTGAAAATGATTTTCCTTCAACATCCTTCAAACCATGTCCATTATTGTCCTATCATTTCTTTATGCAACATCGTTTTGCTGTGGTGTAGACCTTGTGGTAAACTACTTGTGTATGCCATGCACCCTGCAGAAACGTAGGAAGTCTTTGGAGATATACTCTCCTCCTCTATCAGTTCTTAGCACTTTTATGTAGTGCCCACTTTGCTTCTCTACAAGAGCTTTGAAGTGGTAGAACTGTTCAAACACTTCAGTCTTCTATTTCAAGAAATAAACCCATGTATTTCTTGTATAATCATATATAAATGTCAAGACATAGTGACTGCCAGCCAATGATGGCGTTTTCATTGGTCCACTCAAATCTGAGTGGACTATCTCTAAGGGTGCCTTTGCCCTTATACTCTTTCCTGCTGGAAAGAATTCTCTGTGTTGTTTTCCCAAGATGCAACCTTCACATGGGTTGTCTAGTTTCTCTATGAGTGGTAATCCTCTTGCCATTCCTTTTCTATGCAAAAATTTCAAGCCTCCAAAATTGAGATGTCCAAATCTCAAATGCCATAACTAGTTTCCTTCTTTCACTACTTCTTGAAAGACCTCTTGTGTGACTGCTGCTACCACACCTCCTTCCTTCAAGTCTATTCTGATCTTGAGAGGAAACATCATATTTATTTTCATATGCACTTCTGCAATGACCTTTTTACTTGGAGGTATGTCCATGATTGTACACACATAATTCTTAAAAAATACATTTTATCCCTTACTCACTAGCTATCCAATGATAAAAATGTTACATTTTAGGCCAGGTACATAATATACATCTGGAAAAAACTTCTTCTCTCCCTTCCTTGTGAGTATTGATACTCTTCATTTCCCCATAATAGAGACTTTACTATGAGTCCCCATTGTCACTTCAGATTTCACATTCTCATCTAGATTGGAAAACATTGTTATGTTTCCAGTCATGTGGTTACTGCAACCTGAGTCTAAGAACCATACATCTTCTTTTTTTTCTTGTGCTACATCACAAGTTGGAAGCACATTACTCTGGTTCTGATTTTCTCTTGCAATATTTACATTCTGTCTATTACTCGTGTCATTTTGTTTCTTTCTACATTCATTGGCATAATGCCCATTATTTTCATAATAATGACATTGGACTTGGGATTTATCATACATTTGTCCTTGTGCTTGATTTTTTCCTGAGCCTTCGCTTGAGTTCTGGTTGTTTCCCCTTCCACTTGTGCTTGCAGGGTTGTTTCTTCCACCTCTTTGTGGGCTTCCTTCTGTTCCTCAGTAGTTTGGTCTTCCTCGACCAAAAGACATTTATGTATTGAAAGCATGCTCCAATGAGGAGTTCATTTTTTTGTTCAGTCTATGTTCATGAGACATCAAGGATGCATAAAGCTCATCCACTGTAAATTGTGAGAGATCCTTTGTCTATTCTATTGCCACTACTATGACATCAAATCTTGATGGTATACTTCTCAAGATTTTCTCCAATATTCTTATTTCTTCAAGTGTCTCTCCATGAGACCATATTTGGGTAACCAACCCAATCCCATGCCTCCTTGGACTTTGTTTCTATTGCAATCCTTGGAAAAATACTCTCATGAACTGCTTGAAAGATATATAAGAGGGATTTGGAGTCCTTCTTCCTATTGTTTTTTAGAAGGTCTCTTTCTGCTGATGTTAAAGCAGTAAGTGTTGTTGCATCTGCTGATTCAGGAAAGTTGTATTCCACTAGCTCCCACATATTTTGTGAAGCAAACATGGCTCTCATTGTAATGGCCCAATAATCATAATTTTTACCATTGAACTATGGTAATTGTAGATTTTTCAGGCTTGTGCCTGCTGCTGCCATTATGACTGTGTAAACACAAACTTTCTTACTTATGTAAAAGCTTTCTCACCACTGGAGACTTCTACTTCTACAAACAAACAATATTACAGCTTCTTCAGTAAAGAGAGCTTTTTGTTTTACTAAGAGCCTAGACCCGCTCTGATAACATGTTGAAAATAGTGAAGGAAACGATAACAGAGGAAATGTGTTTCCGCACAACACAGAGAATGCAAATAAATTACGGAAAATAAACAGTCATGCACACAGACAGACAACGTATTACACATGAGAGGAACAAACTTCAGTTTTCTATTCCTTCACTCTCTATAAAAAAATGAAATTGCATTTGTTTTAATACAAGAATGGTCGTAGCCTAAAAACCTAAATCTAATCAATGCAAATCAATTGTTGTATAGACGTTCAACAACCTCTCATCCTTGGGCTGCCAAAAGACCAAATTCTACATTAAAACGGCATGCAGGCCATATTCTGGCTTATACACAAAAACATGTAGAAACACATTCAAAACGTAAAAGAACAGGCTTGAAATGATATATATTTCGGCTCTTATTCCTCATCGTATTCGGCACCTTATCGCAGATCGCAGATCAATGATATTAACAATTAACATATGCGCGAAAACAAGTAAATAGAAAACCTTGCAATGTGCGATTGCGATTGCATCGCAACACAAATAACATTCCCCACGGAAATTTTAACTCTAAACATAAAACTTTGTGGGCGGTGGAAAGGTAGACTTAGAATGTTGCAATTGCGATGTGTGGTAGCACTATGGCATCACAACACCAATACCATAGCTCAGAAGGGTGATTGATATAATCTTCGAAGTGCACTCTGTGAGTGGTAAACATTGGTAAGTGCGGTGAACAAAATACAAATGAAATGAACACAAAACAAGGTTTGGTCCATGCAGTAAGGATAAGGTGGGTCCCGCTGATATTGCATCGGTAGTAGAATAACATATGGCGAAAGCATTAAGAGGTGAGGTAAAAGATTTTCGATGTGGGCAAAAGGTAATTCAAGGTGGTGGTTGAAGAAATAACATAGAGCTATGGTCGAGTACTCCACTTTTTATCTTTTGCATGGATTGTGTGAAAACGCCATCAGCTCTATGGATTTATGCTTTTCCTTCACTACAAAAAAATTGATTGAAGTGTGGGCTGCTGCCGCTTCTCATTCATGGCGGTGGTTGGGAGTATAATTCCAATAGAAAATCTTAAGAGTTCCCTTAACAGGATCCATAACAACATAGAAAATCCTAGACATAACACAATGCAAATAGTGACGAGGAAGCCTATGGAAGAAATCAGAACTGATCGGGCAATGATGTACTGAGGCTAGTGAGTCAGTGTTGTGATCCATGACCTCACCACCTGTTCTTCAACTAATTCGGGGTTTCTGTTTTCTGATCTCGATAGTAACACTAAAATTATCTTAGTCACTATCTCGTGAATACTTTTGCTAGTGAAAATGACAAAATTCAGGAGGAGGAGGACGAGTGGAATCGAAACAAATATAATTATCTGAACAACCAAATAAAAACATATAAATACTATATAAATCTCCCACAAAATGTGGGAACTCATATAAAATATGAATACTATAAACCTCAGAAGAAAGGTGAATGAGGACACCTGTGGCATTGATAGACAAGGATCACATGTCAGTCCACATGTTCCGGCCACCGGAGCGGGCAACATCGGCCACCATGTTTCCAATGAAAACACACGTAACAACCCTTCCACCGAGTGCCATGAATAGGTTTTTCCCCAAAATCTCAATGAAATTTTCTTGTACAGATTCTAAGTTAATCTCCTCAAAGTCTGAAATTTTGACAAGGGGCCGGCAGATCAATCCAAGCAACGGAAGACTGAGAGCTCCCAAGACAAGAGAGTCGCCAGGAATCCAATGGGTTTTCGTGCTCTTTGAACACCATGCGTCAAGACCTAGCAGCAGCTATAGAGATGCCGAACCAAACAACAGGCTCAAACAACTTGCTCTATCAGCAAGTCGAGGGAGGTGCCCATGATTTTTACTAAGAAGCCACAATCACTAGCTTTTAGAGCTCAAAATCCAAAGAGTCAAGTAACGTTACAAATCCGAGTAATGATCTTCAAGGATGTGAAGGGTGGAGATTTATAAACATCTTTATTAGCTCTTAGGAAAGGCACAGTGCTTAAGGTACGGGGTGTTCCATACGCATCTTTTACTTTTTCACTTTGGATGATGAAACTAAGTTTCCGTTTACCATCAATATGAAGGAAAAAATTGATAAGAGGGTTAACGTCAATATTTTAGTGATCTTTCATTTATGTTAGTGAAGGTTCCACTCACGAATAATTGGTTTTGTGATTGGATCTTATATCAAAATTTATACGACCTGTAAAACAAGTTCTAAAGTTTTATATTTATCTTTAAAACAAAATTAATATAATAATGGTATATAGTTTAATTTCAAAAAAATATATTTGAAATTAATATATTAAAAGAGAAATCATGAGTATTCTTAAAAGTTAAATTAAATTGAAAGAAATTATTAAAGATGTTATAAGTATAAATTCATTTTTTTTAAATAGTTCTTTGCAATATGTTCTCCCTCTCTCATAATATTGGGTGTTTAATTATATATTAGAATAGTGGTGGTTCATGAAGTTATTCATTCTTTCCAAACTATCAAAAAGGAAGGTATGATTATCAAGCTTAATTGATCCAAAATCTTTGATGAATTAAGTTGATATTTTCTTCACCAAAATCTTCTAGCTTTTGACTTCTTGGAAACATGGACAACATCAATTTGTTCTACTATTTTTCCATCTTTCTTATCTATTTTGATCGACAGTTCCCCCTCATCGACCTTTAATCCATCTAGTAGCATAAGGCAAGGTGACCCTTTCACCCTTCATTTTTGTGTTGACAGTGGAAGGACGAGGAAGAGCTATTAAAGCAGTGGTTGCTAATTGAAAAATCAATGGACTTAAGTTGTTTTGTGAAACACTTCTAACTTCCCATTAACCATTTGTCAATGACACCATGTTAAATATGGAAAAACCCAAAACTAAAGAAGCTTCAACATTCAAATATGTTTTGGAGGATTTCATGGAAGCCTTGGGAATAGAGATTAGTTTTCACAAATCTGAAATTTTCTTTTTCAACAAATCTCTTGTTGTCCAGGTCATATTATCGGACTCTTTAGCTAAAAATGTAGCAACCATGCAACTAAATATTTAAGAGCCCCTCTTACTACCAATTCTATCAAGACCAAACCTTGGATTGATATCATCCAAAAAATCACTAAGTGCTTGGACAATTGGTGTTTTCATTCTCTTAAGATATCATTTTGGCTGGTGCTACTCCAATCTATCCTTCAAGATCTCCCTCTATACCTTTTTTATCTCTTGCAGCACCAAATGGAGTTCTCACTCAAATTCAACCATTGTAGTTCTCTTTTCTTTGGGGTGGTGCCTCTAAAAAAAAAGAAATGGGCACTTATTTTTGGGATAAACTGTCTCCCAAAAGCCAAGGGAGGGTTAGTCTTGAGACACCCATAAATTTTAATCACAATCCTTTGGGAAATTATTTTGTGGCACTATTTCCAAGGAGGAAGAGATCTATGGAGACAAATATGGGACCATAAATGCATCGGAAATATCCAACACTCTCAATGCATAAGGGGATAATTTATGGCATCAATTATCCAAGCCTATCTCCCAAGAAAACCACTAAGACCTCTATGATAACATGAAGTCAAGGAAACAACTACTAGTGGTGGACTATTAGAATGGGACCTTTGCATAAACAAAACGTTGTTGTTAGAATATTAAAGATCAACAAAATCACATAATTCCAATCCATAAACAATGGAATAAGATTTGGTATATTCTTCAATAAACACATATATCCCTATCCAACGAACACGACAAGCTAAGAAGGGGATATGCACCTCAAGGGACTTTCATAGTCAACAAAGCCTATATTATTGGTACAAATTAGGATCAAATCACTTAGCTACACATTTCGATTCAAATTTAGAGACAAAATTTATGGGTGAAGGTGACATATTTCCTCTAGACTTTGACTTATTAATAGAACACTAACCTAGGATTGCATAATTAGAAAGAGATTTGAAAGTCTCACCATGTGCTACCTCTCTCATAGTTAGTAGGAATCGAGTAACCAGCTATTTAATTCTTGATCACTGTAATTCACATTTCCTATAATTTATATCTGAATTTACCAAAATCTTTATAAAATTTCCATTTTTTTTCAAAAAAAATTATGACCTACTCTATTGGTGAACACACTAGTTACAGCTCCCTTCTCATGTCATGTAATCATAGATACAATACATTTTATGCTGGTGAGAAGTATATGCCCACCGTTATATTTAAACAAATTTAAATTTAACGGTGAACATATACTTCCTACCAACATTTAATGTCCTATAACCTAGAAAATAATCCCCAACTCCACTGGTGAACACAATAGTTACAGCTCCCTTCTCATGTCATGTCATGTCATGTCATGTCATGTCATAGTCACCCGATGTAGATACAATACATTTTCACGGTTCGACCAGAACTCGCAGGTGTCTAATTGATGCCCTGCAACAACTCGTTTTTAACATAAATATTTAAAAATATCACTTAAGTACGGCAACCAATATATATTGTGCTATTGAACTATTAATGTGTGGGGCTATACATTATCCAGCTATTAGTATATACAGCCTCGACCATCAATATCACACTATATATTGGTTGCGAGTGCATGCTATAAAATATGGAAGTCGTCACTTTATCACTGCAGATTGCAGTATCTGTCACTTTATCACTGCAAATTGCATTTTCCGTGGGCCGGACCAGCTACGTTATCTTTACAAATTAAATTAAATAGTATGTGTTTGGTATACTATAATACCACCGTTACAACATATATACTACCATGTTCCAAGTAAATAAAACCACATATCTACCACCATGTTCCAACTAAATCAAAGTGATAGTATAGCGTAAACACGATTTGTGTTAAAGTTTAATTTCAAAGTTTGGATGGTTTGCTCATAGCCAGCTCCAATGCAGGTGGCAGGATTTTTCCTTCTAGTAAATGAGCATAACTTAGCATAAATTTTTGAAACGTGATCGGTAAAATTAAGATGGTGCTCCTTTTTTTAGCCTTTTCTTAATTCATAATTGAGATTTGTGAAATCGTTATCAAACACTCTTTAACATTTATGTAAATTCTAATAAATAAGGCGCAAGATACTTAAAAAATTTATTATTTTCAAAGGAAAGTGATAAACTGAACTGTCATGGATTTTTTTTTCAACACGAAAAATACACTGGTTTATATTATGTACTAGGACAAACATTATAAGTCAAAAATAAACTTGTTCATAACACTATTATTTATTTCAATTTAGCATGAGTCTGATCCTATCTTAATGACCAAGACAAAACATGGACCAACCCATCTTCAATAGAAAGCAAACAGAAAGCAAAATCTTCTCAGACATACACATCATAACTATAAGACTTAGCATTGTTTGGTCAGCGATTTCAGAAAAACAAAATTAACATCATAAACCCAAAAAGGAAAGCTCTCGCTCATAGGAAGTTCATTGTTCCATTTACTCCACGACCATCCAACCTGTATAGCTGATAATACATTTCTTTGAATCTGTCTTCCAGTCCTTTCTTCGATAAACAACCAGCTACATTGTTCTTCTCCCTGTAGACATGTCGGAAAGTGATGACCGAAAAGGAGCTCTTCAATGTATTTATTCTCTCCAGCCAGTGAGAAATCGGTCCGTGATTGATAGAAACTTTCTGATTCATGTGATCAATCAATACTTTTCAGTCCCCAATTATCCAGATCTTATACATGTATAACTGACTAGTAAACCATAAAAGCCCCCAAAGAGCCAATACTTCAGCCTTCATGTTCGTACCGGTTCCACCGTTCCAAAAGAGTTTGTAGTGAAAATTAGGAGAGATCATTAACCAAGCCCCACAGCCACAGATGGAATGCTGTGAGGCCCCATCAAAAAAGCCTACAAGAAAATGAACCTCGTGAGGGTGGAATCTTTTTGACAGATCTCCAAGAGGATTTTTTACGGTCTTCAAGTGATCCTAAGAGCTATAAATCTGGAAGGCAGTATTGATGGGATGATTAGGAATGCCCTAAAAAAGTTTTTTGTTTCAAGTACACCAAATATGCCAATGAAAAAGTATCAAAATAGTCTAGACGAATTCCCCTCTATTGAGCCACCATCTCAAACAGTTCTCTGTCGATTGTTATACCGGAATATTAATCTGTAGCTTTCCACAAATGATTGCTAAGGTTTCAAGTGCAAAAGGACATAAATAAAACATGTGAAGGTTATCCTCCTCTTCTTTCCCACATAGGAAACACATACCAGGTCCCTGCCAACCTTTTTTCTGAAAATTTCTCCAAGTTAAATTTTTGTCCTTCCAAACTAACAATAAAAATAAAATCAATTTTATTTGTGCTCTGGTTTTCCATATTCTTTTAAACCAACAAACCGGTTCCTACAACTCCTTTTTCTTTATCGAAATAGCAGAAATATCATTTGCTTTCAGTCCATCCTCTACTTTCATGCCCTCCCATAACAGTCGGTCTCCTTCAGCTGTCCTGCACAGTCCCATCGAACTTAGCCTATTTGTGTACTTCAACCTGATACCCTCCCATGTTTGTTCCAAACCCATTTCATTAAATAAGAGTTAAGGTGTGGTAATGTCAATGCGTTTGTTTTATAGATTTATTAAATAAGAATTAAGCACTGGCAATGTCAATAGGTTTTTTCTTTTGTATAGATTTGTGTTTTTTTATAAGCTCTATTCATAAAATATAAAGGTAGTAACATTGCTACGAGGTGGTGGCTCTTATATAACACGGAATATGAAAGTCTTATTTTCTTTTTTAAAATAAAGTATATTATACTTTGTATAATTATAATTAATAAATAATATTGTGATTTAAAATGTCATTAAAAAATATGTGGAATAATTTTTTATTAATTTTCAAATATTAAAACATAACCTAAAAATATATAAACCACAAATTATTAAAAACTAATTAGTTCTTAATAATGTTTTTAAGAAGACCAAGTTGATAACATTATGTACGAGTTGACGAGGGCAACATGACATGGAAAATAATATGAAAAAGATAGAAGAGATGGAGTGTAGAGGAGCTAGGGTTTGTAGGTCATGGAGCTTTGGCAGTGCGGCGGCGGCTGCTCAAGGGAGTGCACCATGAAGAAATGGCGTATCGGATCACACAGTTTTGGATCTCAGGATAAGGCAGTGTCCAAATAAGGGCCATGCTCTGGTACATTAGAGAATATGAAAGCTGGAAGTCACAACGACAAGCAAGGACACCCGTCCCTCCACCGACTACTATGGCTTTGAAGCAGGAATCAATCCAAAACATTGTTTCCCTCAGAGAGCCCGTCTACCTAGCGAAGCGACTTCTTCAACTTCTTCGAGAGCTTGGCGGCTGTCTCTCCATGGCAGGAGAGGGGCAAGGGAAGAATTTCGTTGTGGGCTTATGGCTGAGGCTGGTTGCGGTGTCTTATGGGCTCGGCGGCTGAATTTTTGCAGAGGGCCGACGATAGATGCCCCTATCTTCAGCCTCTGCCTTGAAGCAGTATTTTGGCGCAGATGGTATACAACGCTCTAGGGGTTCGGATATGGAGTTCCTGTTTTTCCACTCCGATCCAACTGGCTCCACCAGGAATGCCCACAATGGGTAATACTCTTCCCAAGTTTTATTATTGTTGTTTGCTGCGTTGGTTTTATCGATTATTCCTGGTTACAAGAAGGCTGGGACTCCCGGCTCGTTGTAAGGGCATCGCGAAGGTTTGATCCTCACTACTTACCTCCGCGTCACAGAGTTTGGGAGGGGTGCGAGGTTGTAACTGTCTATGTGCGCTCCATGTATTCTGCCTCAGTAGACCCTAGACAAAGTGAATGCTCTGATGGTGGTGCTTGCACGGAAAATTCCATCATAGACAGACGAGTAGGGGACTATACTCCCAAGACCAGCTTCCATATTTTCATAAAAAAATTAGATGGAAAACAAAAACCCTCTAGGTATATGAGGTGGAATTGGTCATAGATTTGAAGCACAAGATCCAAGTGTCAACACTTATCCCGGTTACAAAACAAAGCCTGATTTATTGAGGGAAGGTACTATAGGAAGAAGCCCAATTAAAAGAATACCATATCCAAAGAAATTATTCCATTTTCTTGAATTTAAGACTCCAAGGTAGAACTCTAGGAGTAAAAACATCTGCTAGAACTTAACAGAACATAACTACTAGACCCATGAGGGGAGCAAACACTGCCAAAGCTGTCACCTCAAATGGTGTCTCATATAGGACCATTCTGCAGCAGAAAAACACAGCAACAACAACTTCAGAGTCATCTCAGAATACTCCCAAACCATACATTGTGGAGCCACTGAACTGCATGCCATAACTTAATATTAATGCACCAGAGATCAACGAACGTCGCTCCACATTTGAATTGCAGGAAATAATATGCAGGTTTAACTTCTTTTGGCCCAAACCAATGTAGCTTTTCCATTGGATATTCACCGATTGGACTATGGATTGTGATATCCATATCTCCTCCAAGGGGTATTTTATTGTCAAGTTCACTTCTACAGAAGCCAGAGATATCATTCTCAGGGCGGGACCATGGTTCTAGGGTTCTACCTGACTCTTCATGATGACAAGCGAAACCCACTACAAGCAGTTTTGCCTTTCTTTTTTCTGAATGAACCTGCAACTCAAAAATGTATCAATAGCAGATTCACAAAACCGATACTTCGATCCTGAGACCTGCGGGTTATGGGCCCACTCTGCTTCCATTTCGCCACTCTACTACTTACACATATATAAACCTTTACCTATGGAACCAATAATTAAGTTCTATAATCCCAACCAACAAACATTGGTTGCCTTTAGGCTTAAAACCAACCAGAATTCAAAACGTTCAACGCAGGGTTTTCTCTGCAGCTAAATGTGTTCCTTCAAACTTGTCACCATCGTCGTGAAGGATCGATCGACCTTCAACCAACGAAATTCGATTGCAATTTTAAAGCTTTGACTTGAAGTTGGAATTAGAATTACAGTTCTCTAGCATCAATTCAACCAACAGCACTTGACCTCAACTGATATCGTTCTCAGCAAACGATGTTGTTCACAGTGGTTATCATGCCTTCAATTCATAACGTGGTTCAATTGTATTCGATCATCAGATACAAGAACTATTTACTTTGCCCATTTAAAAAGCTGAAAACGCATTTGATTTATGGAGCTCTTCTCCCAAAATAAATACGATAGCCATTCATCACCAAAAGACTTATAATTAATGCATTCAAATATGGCAAGCATATATATCGCAACCCCTTCTACTGTTTATAACCCAGCAATCATACATCGATTCAATCAATTTCACAACGGAATTCAGATTCAATACTACACAGTGGCTTAAAGACATATAATCCGCCGAGTCTGCAACCATTATCATGCTTTGAAAATGTTGCATTAGATCGCCATCGATCCTTATAGGGATCGATGGTCAATCATGGAGTCTTAGCACAAATTTAAAACCGTAAATCTAAAACTAAAATAAACCATACTTAGACGCAGAAAGTCCAAATAACCACCAATTTTATTATATACAAACATTACAGATACTCCAAGGCATTTCACCGTCAGCACAAATCCTCACACTGTTACATTGTGCTCACCCCCCTCACACCTTTCAGTTTCGCTATTATATAGAACTTACAAAGAATCGGTTGAGATCCACAAAATCGTTTCAAAGAAAACTCTTAGTCTTCTACTCACGCACATGGTAGATCATTAATTTTTCATCGGTTATATAAATTTCAACATCGGTTTTTAACAAATTTGCCCCAATTTTGTGTGGCTGTTCGCATACCCATCTCTTCAGCTCCAGATTCAAATTTGAATTCAAATCAGCTCAGATGCCCCTGCATCAGACTCCCGACGCACAAAAATTTATGACCTCCTGGTCATATGTCTTCCACGTCTATCAGCAATTCTACCCCACATTACTGTGGAACTACTCTTGTGATCTTCATGTAACAGCATGCTTGAACAATTCTCACCCGCATCCTTTGCAGAATTGTCCTCTGTGAGCTACAACAAAACCTCTGCAATAGCAAGTCCTCCCTGCTACTAGATACCTCACCAAGATTTCTCCTCTGAGCTCAATCTTTCGGCATCTCTTTGGTTCGCTCCTATGGAACCATTGAGTCCTCCTGCTCTAGGTTGCTGCAATATTCTCACCTTCCTCTGCTGCTACTTTCACAATATGACAAGCTTACAAATCTTCACAAAATTGTACCTCTTCTTCCTCTGTACGCAAAATCCTTCTCCTTCACAGGAAATCATTTCCCTGCTCTGATACCACTTGATGACAAGCGAAACCCACTACAAGCAAGTTCACCTTTCTTTTTTCTAAATGAAACTGTAACTCAAAACCAATACTTCGATCCTGAGACCTGTGGGTTATGGGCCCACTCTGCTTCCATTTCACCACTCTACTGCTTACACATATATAAACCTTTACCTATGGAACCAATAATTAAGTTCTATAATCCCAACCAATAAACCAATACTTCGATACTGAGACCTGTGGGTTATGGGCCCACTCTGCTTCCATTTTGCCACTCTACTGCTTACACATATATAAACCTTTACCTATGGAACCAATAATTAAGTTCTATAATCCCAACCAACAAATCTTGGTTGCCTTTAGGCTTAAATCCAACCAGAATTCAAAACGTTCAATGCAGGGTTTGCTCTGCAGTTAAATGTGTTCCTTCAAACTTGTCACCATCGTCGTGAAGGATCGATTGACCTTCAACCAACGAAATTCGATTGCAATTTTAAATCTTTGAATTGAAGTCGGAATTAGAATTACAGTTCTCCGACATCAATTCAACCAACAGCACTTGACCTCAACTGATATCATCCTCAGCAAATGATGCTGTTCACACTGGTTATCATGCCTTCAATTCATAACGTGGTTCAATTGTATTCAATCATCAGATACAAGCACTATTTACTTTGCCCATTTAAAAAGCTGAAAACACATTTGATTTATGGAGCTTTTCTCCCAAAATAAATACGATAGCCATTCATCACCAAAAGACTTATAATTAATGCATTCAAATATGGCAAGCATATATATCACAACCCCGCCTACTCTTTATAACCCAGCAATCATACATCGATTCAATCAATTTCACAATGGAATTCAGATTCAATACTGCACAGTGGCTTAAAGACATATAATCCACCGAGTGTGCAACCATTATCATGCTTTGAAAATGTTGCATTAGATATCGATCCTTATAGGGATCGATGGTCAATCATGGAGTCTTAGCACAAATTTAAAACCGTAAATCTAAATCTAAAATAAACCATACTTAGACGCAAAATGTCCAAATAACCAGCAATTTTATTATATACAAACATTACAGATACTCCAAGGCATTTCAGCGTTAGCACAAATCCTCACACTATTACATTGTGCTCACGCCCCTCACACCTTTCAGATTTGCTATTATATAGAACTTACAAAGAATCGGTTGAGATCCACAAAATCGTTTCAAATAAAACTCTTAGTCTTCTACTCGCGCACATGGTAGATCATTAATTTTTCATCGGTTACAGAAATTTCAGCATCGGTTTTTAACAAATTTTCCCTGATTTTGTGTGGATGTTGGCATACCCGTCTCTTCAGCTCCAGATTCAAATTTGAATTCAAATCGTCTCAGATGCCCCTGCATCAGACTCCCGAGGCACAAAAATTTATGACCTCCTTGTCATATGTCTTCCACGTCTGTCAGCAATTCTACCCCACATTACTGTGGAACTACTTTTGTGATCTTCCTATAACAACATGCTTGAACAATTCTCACCCGCATCCTCTGCGGAATTGTCCTCTGTGAGCTACAACAAAACCTCTGCAATAGCAAGTCCTACCTGCTACTAGATACCTCACCAAGCTTTCTCCTCGGAGCTCAGTCTTTCGGCATCTCTCTGGTTCGCTCCTACGGAAACATTGAGGCCTCCTGCTCTAGGTTGCTGCAATATTCTCACCTTCCTCTGCTGCTACTTTCACAATATCACAAGCTTACAAATCTTCACAAAAATGTACCTCTTCTTCCTCTATATGCAAACTCCTTCTCCTTCACAGGAAATCATTTCCCTTCTCTGATACCACTTGATGACAAGCGAAACCCACTACAAGCAAGTTCACCTTTCTTTTTTCTAAATGAACCTGCAACTCAAAACTGTATCAATAGCAGATTCACAAAACCGATACTTCGATCCTGAGACCTGTGGGTTATGGGCCCACTCTGCTTCCATTTCGCCACTCTGCTGCTTACACATATATAAACCTTTACCTATGGAACCAATATAATCCCAACCAACAAACGTTGGTTGCCTTTAGGCTTAAACCCAACCGGAATTCAAAACGTTCAACGAAGGGTTTGATCTGCGGTTAAATGTGTTCCTTCAAACTTGTCACCATCGTCATAAAGGATCAATCGACCTTCAACCAACGAAATTCGATTGCAATTTTAAAGCTTTGAATTGAAGTTGGAATTAGAATTACAGTTCTCTAGCATCAATTCAACCAACAACACTTGACCTCAACTGATATTGTTCTCAGCAAATGATGTTGTTCACACTGGTTATCACGCCTTCAATTCATAATGTTGTTCAATTGTATTCGATCATCAGATACAAGCACTGTTTACTTTTCCCATTTAAAAAGATGAAAACGAATTTGATTTATGGAGCTCTTCTCCCAAAATAAATATGATAGCCATTCATCACCCAAAGACTTATAATTAATGCATTCAAATACGGCAAGCATATATATCACAACCCCTTCTACTGTTTATAACCCAGCAATCATACATTGATTCAATCGATTTCACAACAGAATTCAGATTCAATACTACACAGTGGCTTAAAGACATATAATTCGCCGAGTCTACAACCATTATCATGCTTTGAAAATGTTGCATTAGATCGCCATCGATCCTTGCAGGGATCGATGGTCAATCATGGAGTCTTAACACAAATTTAAAATCGCAAATCTAAATCTAAAATAAACCATACTTAGACGTAGAAAGTCCAAATAGCCAGCAATTTTATTATATACAAACATTACAGATACTCCAATGCATTTCAGCCTCAGCACAAATCCTCACACTGTTAAATTGTGCTCGCCCCCCTCACACCTTTCAGATTCGCTATTATATAGAACTTACAAAGAATCGATTGAGATCCACAAAATCGTTTCAAAGAAAACTCTTAGTCTTCTACTCGCGCACATGGCAGATCATTAATTTTTCATCGGTTACAGAAATTTCAGCATCAATTTTTAAAAACTTTGCCCCAATTTTGTGTGGATGTTCGCATACCTGTCTCTTCAGCTCCAGATTCGAATTTGAATTCAAATCGGCTCAGATGCCCTTGCATCACTTCATCACACCTTGGTTCCCTAATTTTGATGCAAACACGATGGAGATTACCATCATGTCAATTTGGGTTCGACTGTATATTCTCCCGCTTCATTTTTTGAATGAACATGTACTAGAAGGCATTGCAAACACTATAGGGAGATACATCAAAACAAACATCCAATGTTTGGAGGAGATAATCTTCACTTTTGCACGAATCTGCGTTGAAGTGGACCTCAGCAAAGGGTTATCAAAAAGTATACACCTAATTCATAACGAAACAAAAATGGAAGCAACACCTTGATTATGTAAACACAACATTTAGGTGCAGGATATGTAGGAAAACCGGTCATTTACAAAACACTTGCTCGGACGAAAAAAGAGAGAATAGGAAAAAGAAGAAGACAACGAAAGCATCCAAGGGATGGAAATTCCCCTCAGGTGCCCCGGAGCAAGAAAAAAAATATGAAGGGGGTATTCCCACTCAGAACAAAAGCAAACAAGATGTGTCGAATCCAGGGGAACCAGACCATGAAGTAAAAGACCCAATTGAGTCTATCGCGACGCCTCAGTAGAAATAAACCAGGGTGGATCTTACGTCAACTAGGGATCGTTTTGCTATAAGCTCAGGAGCAAATAAAATATTGCATGTGTCAGAAAGGTCAGATTCTGAGAAAGAAAATAGCATGAGGAACAATGAGTTGGCCTTGGTTCCTTCGTCCCTACATTTAGGGACTTGGCTCATTATTCGAAAGAGAAAAGGCAAGCGTGAATATCCCAGCCTTGCTATAAATTTGTAAATATTTGGGTAGCCTCACTACAATGACATGTGTGCTTGAGCACACGGGCCCTTAGGGCATCTTGAATGCTTAATTTCATCTACAAAATGTAACTTTTCATTACTTATTAATAGAAATTTGCTGATTTTTTCTTAGGAAAAGAAATAATGTTTTCATAATACATTTTTATTTTTAAAGCTAATGCTGAGTATTTTTCATTAAAAAAAATTGTATATATTTAACAATAGTTTATTTTGCAAAGGAAACATAGCATATGAAGGAAGAGCATGGATGAAGACATATGTGATACGTTGCAATTTGAGTGAGATAAATCTTAATGTTATTCAATAAGGTCTTCAAATCCAATGTTAAACAAGAGAGATTTTCTTCAATGTAAGTGATATGACAGATGAACATGTGACAATAAGGATTTTATTATATGAATTATCTGTTAATAACCTTGGATATTGCAATGGCTAGCTAACGAGAATATATCCAGAAATTGTTACTACTACAATAAATATATGCTCGACTTAGTAGGTAAGTGTTTTCAGAATGAATAAGCACGACATAGATCGTCTGAAATGGCCTAAGAACCTACCTAATAATCTCCTGCATTTGTGAGCTAAAAATAATAAAGTTCTAGATGACCTTGTGAATCGTGGCCCAATTAAGCATATGGATGCCTTTCCCGCCTAAGAAAAGAAAAACTCTAGTACAACAAATGAAAATTTGATCTTATGAAAGGATTAAACTCCATTGGATAAATTTTTTTTCCTATTGAGCTTAAAGATTCTTCATCTTAATCTTTTATTGACAACAACTGTGGAGATTCCATCTTCAACTTAGTGGCATCTAGTTCATTATTTCTTTTCATGCTAAAATTAAAGAAATTTTTACTCTCTAATATTTGTCTTTGTCCTTCTTTATTTACATTACATCTCACACATTGTATCCATATGTACACTTTTTTATTGCCATTTCTCAAATTGTATATGTATACATAGGTTTTTCACACATGATTAGGTGATTTCATCACTTTAAATCTTGTTATTTATACATATAAATATCCAACAACAAAAAAACCCTAAAGAAAAATCCAAACATTAAAACAAAGTCACAAACGAGACAATCAAATTGTAAATAGTAACTGAAAACTAAATTATATTTTTATCATTATGTACTGCTAATTGAATTCAATCGTGGATGATGCAAAGAAATTATGAGTTTAATGGTGACTTCCTCGTTGGTTTGTTCATTGGTATTTGTGTTTCACTCCAAAAATAAGTTAAATTTCCCAAGTCTTCCATATTAACTCCCATGAATACTCTGACTAATTTCCTATGATTGATTACTCTTTACTAAATTTTCATACAAATGCACCAATCCAAATAACCAGGATGATAGAGTAAAATTTCAATCATGAGTAAAATGCCCGAGTTATTGAGTCATCCTTCCTCTCCTTTTCCAAGGATCAAACAAGTTAAGTAGATAGGATGTAATTTAATGTGTGATAGGGGTAAGATCACATGATATACAGTAAATATTCAATAAAATACAAGTGCCATGTTTTCATTGAAAGTCTTATTTTCTTTTTTAAAATAAAGTATATTATACTTTGTATAATTATAATTAATAAATAATATTGTGATTTAAAATGTCATTAAAAAATATGTGGAATAATTTTTTATTAATTTTCAAATATTAAAACAAAACCTAAAAATATATAAACCAAAAATTATTAAAAACTAATTAGTTCTTAATAATGTTTTTACAAAGACCAAGTTGATAACATTATGTACGAGTTGACGAGGGCAACATGACATGGAAAATAATATGAAAAAGATAGAAGCGATGGAGTGTAGAGGAGCTAGGGTTTGCAGGTCATGGAGCTTTGGAAATGCGGCGGCGGCTGCTCAAGGCAGTGCACCATGAAGAAATGGCATATCGGATCACACAGTTTTGGATCTCAGGATAAGGCAGTGTCCAAATAAGGGCCATGCTCTGGTACATTAGAGAATATGAAAGCTGGAAGTCACAACGACAAGCAAGGACACCCGTCCCTCCACCGCCTACTATGGCTTTGAAGCAGGAATCAATCCAAAACATTGTTTCACTACAAGAAAAAAGCACATTGGTGAGGGCCATGCTTGTGACGGACCTTTAAGGTCCGTCACCAATGTCACATATGGTGACGGTCCTTAAAAAACCGTCACTGTAAGTGTATATAGTGATGGTCCTTTATGGTCCGTCACCAAAGACATTTTCAATGACACTTTTGGTGAGGGTTGTTAAAGGCCCATCACTAATTATCTCTTTGGTGACACTTCTAGTGACAAAATTTTAATGACCCTCACCAATGCTCTTTTTGTTACTTTTGGTGACGGTCAAAAAATGTCCGTCATCATTGATCATTAAAAAACCGTCACTGTAAGTGTATATAGTGATGGTCCTTTATGGTCCGTCACCAAAGACTTTTTTCAATGACACTTTTGGTGAGGGTCATTAAAGGCCCATCACTAATTCTCTCTTTGGTGACACTTCTAGTCACGAAATTTTAATGACACTCACCAATGCTCTTTTTGTTACTTTTGGTGACGGTCAAAAAATGCCCGTCATCATTGATCATTCCAATGAGTTTTTGATGACGCTATGTGCTTGTTAATATATTTTTTGTCAAAAGTTAAAGATTTAATACCATTATTGTGGAGTATTTTTTATAATACGTCCAAGGCCATAGTGGTTAGGGTCAATCAATTTTTTAGAAGTAATTAGTGTGTATCATTTCCTTCGAGTAATGACTAGTCGAATAGAGATTTCCTATGAGTCAACACATGATTCATATATATTAAGTTTATTATCTAGCAAATTACCTTTAGATAAAGTTATATTATTGTGTGTAGGAAATATATTATTTAATACATAATCAAGCTTTGACAATTCTATTAATGAGAAAGACCTAACAATCCTCACCAATCTAGGCACGCCTTAAAATTAATGCTTTGGCACACACTAACATTTCTTAGCACCCCACATGTATTGGAACATCTTTGTACCTAGAACATATTGTGATGACACTGATGCCCAAGCACATGGTAGCATGCACTAGCACAACATCGAACTCTCCTAGCATGTGTTGGCATGCTGCATATAGTCCCTAGCATGCCCTGGAACACCTTGGTTGAATACATTGACATACATTAGCACTTGGCACACAATGCCACTTGGCATGTATTGGGACCTATTACTAGTGTGCCTAGCATGCCCCTTTTCAAAAAGATAAAGTCCTGACTTATTAACCCTCTTATTGGTTCTTCCTTTTGTTGCCTTGACACATATTGATATACCCTAGCACCCTGCGCCACATCCTTAGCACCTAGCATGTATTGGCATATATTGGCACTATTAATCGGCACATGATATAATTAGCACACCCTGGAACTCCCAAGCACACTTTGGGAATTCTTAACATGCCTTGATATTCCCTAGCATGCCTTACTAATGCTTAGCATACCTTGTCACTCCCTCCTTGGCATGACAACTAACACTGACCATTAACACTAGTCTCTGGCAGTACACGTTCCTCATATTCATTAACTTACATGAATTTTTACCTAGTTCTCCCTTAATGTTTTTTCCTAGTACTCCTTAACACTCATCAACATGCATTATCACTCTCTAGCACACCTTAGCACTCTTCAACATTCCCTTCCACTTCATAACATGCATAACACTAGTCCCTGACACATATTGGCGCTTGGAAAGTCTTAGCATGTATGGAATACATTGAGATGCCTTGGTACGATTTGACATGGTTTAATATTAAATTTATTTGTGATTATCCATTGTTGGAAAGTAGATGAGAAACAAAAAAGGAATACTTGGCACTTAGAATGCACTAAGACTTTGCACTTGGCACCTATTGCTGCCTAGTGTTGGTGTGCCTAGCATGCCCTCTTGGAAAAGGTAAATTGATGACTTATTAACCCTCTTATGTGTTCATTTCCTTGTAGTTTAACTTTTTTCTCCCTTTTTTTGTCTTGACAGTCCCTGACACACATTGACACACCCTTGCACATCTTGGCATGCCTCATCACTTAGCACATCTTAGCATGTTTAACATGTATTCCCACTATCTGGCACATCAAGGAGGTGAATAGAGATGTAGTCCTAAAGTAGGTCGAGTACGAGGGAGAGTAGGGAGGTCATGATCATCCTCCAAGAGCGAGATCATCATGTGAGGGTTCAGAATAATGTTGCATACCTTAAGGGTCGGTTTGCGCTAGGAGGTAGGATGGCACATTGTTGGTTCTCTTCTGGTAGATCGAGCTTAAGAGAGGTTTCTCATGAGAATATGGGCATGTGATTTCAATGGTGTCTTTGTGTGAAGGCCGCATCAAATTCTGAAATGTTGAAATTTGCAACAAGAAACAGTGAGATTGGAAACCAGAAAGGACAAAAAAAAAATGCACCCACACTGGTGAGGAATTTTAATGCACCATGAGTGAGGAATGTGGGGCATATAATTTATTTTTCCCTTAAATAAATTGGACAATAAATTGTAATTTCATCTCATAACAACTTGTGTCAGTTAATTAAGTCATGATGACCGAGTTAGCTCAAGAAATTCAAGTACTTGAGGGTCTGAGATGAGGCATCTAGAGGGATTCTAATATTTTTTGGGTCCAATTGAAGTTGATGCATTAGTAGGGTGCAAGTGTAATTAGCTCAACTAAATGCATTAAAATCAGTTTAACTGGTTCTAACTGAGTGATGAGCTAGTGAGAGGTCCAGTGAATTAAATTATATTTAATTCACAATGAGTGATAAATCATATAACTGATAATTCGCTATTAATAGTTGCATGCATGTCAGTTTCAAGGAATACACAGTTGAGACAGAGGTTAAAGGGAACATAACTATCAGTTGTATTCAGAGAAAATTTCCCATGTGAAATTATAAAGTAAATGGGATTCCATGATGGATTGCGCAATCAAGGAAGACTGATTTTCCTAATTAATAAGGAGTTAATTTCCTAGGAATTGCATGAGCAAGGCAGGCTGAAGTAAGGATGAGAATTGGCTAAGTACTAGACCGAGTTTGCCTAGATCAACGGGAGACAATTGACAGAGTGTTGGAGAATCTCATGAGAGATTAAGCATTGATGTATTGTTTCATGATTCCTTCACTTAATACACAATAGAGATAGAGGGGTTTTGAGCAGTTTCTTTCCCCAAATACATCTTGTTGTTGTGCGATTGATAATTTATTTCTCTTACTTATATGTGATTGCGCGATCGTGTTTTGTTTCCGCAAATTGTAGGAAGGATTCAATATCTTATTTTAGTAGATTACAAGATTAGATTGAATCTCGTTGGTTATATTTTCTACATGGTATCAGAGCAGGAATTTTTTGGGTGGTGAGTTTGCAGAGAATATTTGAATATTTTGGTGTAAAATTTTCAAAAACAAATAGAATATTTGGATTCCTTGCGAAAATATACCCCCCCCAAAAAAAAAAAAAAAAAAACACATCGGTCAAATCGGAGCTCGGATAAGGGAGATATCATCGATTTAAAATCAACTCTTTTTTTAGAAACTTTTTGTAACGTCGGGACAATTACACTGTGCGCGAGTCAAGAACCTATATGTAATTGAGGTACCAGATGCATGCAAATATTTGAGGAGAAAGGAAAAAGTTAGAGACTTGGTGGTTTAAAGGGAGCATAAATTACCTCTCAACATGCATCCTCATGAGAAGTAGTCTTAGAAGGTTGTGGAGTCGCTACCACAATTGGAGAAGCAGAGAGGAGACTGAGTGGAAGTGTCCACTCAAGCAGAGACCTCCATGAGGGGGAAATTTTGAGCTAGATGGGAAGAGGGAGTAGCCATACCTCGAGGTGTAAGGTGGGGTGATGTGTAGACATAATCCCAAGATAAGAAATTTGGGCAAGGTCCATTGAGATGGTGTGTCTCATGGATCGAACCTGGCTACGAGGAGTCCACAGTACAATAGTAGTAGGAAGGATCAGTTAGATTTATGTAGTCAGATGTCAACAAGACAGAAATCAGAGTGATAGATGTCAAATACTGGATCACAAATCAGAGCTAGCAATAGTTCAAAGGGCATGGATGCAGATGTCAACAGCAGCGCAGAGAATCCAGTACTAGACAGGTGCAGTAGCTAGCAGCAGTCAGAAGACTCTGATGACAGATGCATTATACTGAGTAAGTTGTTTGGAGGCTATTCAGTTTCAGGATTTGCAGGTGCAAAAAACACTAGAGAAGTGTAGCATGCAGAACATTCCAAAGGTACCGGATGGAGATATATTGAATTCCTTTCTTATTGAGAGGGAGTGTTGAAATTTGCAACAAGAAACAGTGAAATTGGAAACTAGAAAGGACAAAAAAATGCACCCACACTGGTGAGGAATTTTGATGTACCAGGAGTGAGGAATGTGAGGCGTCTAATTTATTTTCCCCTTAAATAAATTGGACAATAAATTGTACTTTCGTCTCATAACAACTTTTGATAGTTAACTAAGTCATGATGACTGAGTTAGCTCAAGAAATTTGATTTAAGGTGATCGAGGTGGATATTGGTGGCCACTCGCCTATTCCACTTGGGCCCTCACCATTGTCTCTTTCAGTTTTTCAGTTTCCTTAATTATAGCACAATTTACTATTTTTGTCAGTTTTTCGGGTCCTGAACTTCAGGAGCTGTTTTGAGGCCCCAAACGACGCTTTTTTGGGCATGAAAGGTTTAGTGATTTCATAGAAATCGCACTAGTAGTTGTAGTCCTCAGAGAGATCTTTCTAACGAGGTATCATGTGCGTCATACGAAGATCATATGACCAAGTTATGACCCCAGAAAGTTGGCTGCCCAACTAACCCCAACGGGGCCCATAAACTCTTGGTGTTACATCTCCTCGGGTTAGAGTTTTTGTTGTTTAGGGTTTTATCTTATTTTTAAATAATAAAAAAGACCCTTCATCCTCATTGTAACATAGTTCAGAGGAACATAACTATCAGTTGTATTTATAGAAAATTTCCAATGTGCAATTATAAAGTCATTGGGATGCCATGATGGATTGTGCAATGAAGGAAGGTTGATTTTCCTAATTAATATGGAGATAATTCCATAGGAATTGTGTGAGCAAGGCAGGCTGAGAATTGGCTAAGTATTAGACCGATTTTTCTAGATCAACAAGAGACAATTGGCAGAGTGCTGGAGAATATCAAGAGAGATTAAGCATTGTATTGTTTCATGATTCCTTGACTTAATACAAAATAGAGATAAATGTTTTTGAGCAGTTGCTTCCCCAGCTACATCTTGTGTTGTGCGATTGATAACTTCTTTCTCTTACTTATATGTGATTGTGTGATCGTGTGTTATCCAAAATTCATCCAAATATGTGATTTGTGCCTTAGGAAATGTGAATTAAGGTACCCTCAGTGGAAAAAAATGCATAAATATTTGTTGCTAAGTCCCTTAAATGTGAGATGTTGCCACTTGTCAATTGTGCCTCTTGTTGATGATGAAACCGACACCCTAGTTTTGTAAGGATCACCAAGTGTCATTTTGCGTCAACCCAAGGTCGTTTCCATTGTCACCTTAGCAACGAATCCTCTCACTTTAGATTAATTATTGAATCCTAGGGGTGTCCCAAAGCGCAAATTTATGGGGGACTCTTTTATGTGACTAGATCACTAGCTAGCATTGAAAACCATCTTTACATTGTATGGTTCAACATCTTGATGATTCTTGTCCTATTGACCACAAATTTTGTATTCATTATTGCTTTCATCACAACACCTACAATAGATATTGATGGTGTTCATAAGCCTATTTCTAGTTGTGATAAGTGGATTAGGGGATCCCTTATCACAACCCATTACCCCTAATACATTTAATTTATGAGCCAAGGGAGACCAAGGGTGTACTTGTAGGGGCATTGAGACCAAATTTGGGGGGTCATAACATTAGGAAAAGTGGAATGACATAACCAAAAAGTTTCTGGGGGGTGGGGGGGAATCTTATGGTGCATTGAATGGGCCAAGGGGACAGAAGGGTAGCATGTATGTGTAGAAGTCAGAGGTGCAAGCATGGTTTACTAAGATCTATAATCCTAGCATTAGAGAATGAGAAGGGGGCTTAGGACCTAATCTCATATGGCCTAGGGGACCTAGAGGGAAGGCAGCGAGAGAAATTGATAGGGGAACCCAAAATAATGGTGATAAGGGGATTAGGAGTCCAATTATCACAAAAAAATAAGCCCTTAACCCATAACCACTAAATTCCCTATCCCATTAACCCCCAATCCATATTCCCTTAACCCATGCACTCATAAATCATAACCCATAAACACCTTCATTCATTAAATCTTATGACATTAACCCCTAACCTATATTAATCCATGAACCTCCTAAGCCATAAACACTTATCCTCTTAACCTATGACCCTTAACCCCTAAACACTTTAACTACTAACCCCTTAACCACTAAAACCTAAATCTCCTAAATATTGAGTCCTTAACCGCTAAATCCTCTCACCCTAAATCCCTTTAGCCCTTAACGCTTGACCCTTGAAGCCCTTAACCACTAAGTATTCAAGGCCGAAAGCAACACCCCAAACCAGCAAATTGACCTCCTAGGAGAATCCTTCATCTCTAATTGAGCATATTAGAAACATTAATTGATTCTTAGAGAACTAGGTACTGGTTACGAGGATATGTGTTTGTGGGTAATTCCATTATTATCATGTATACCAAATGTAGACAATTGGATAATTTGCAAAGCCTCGATTTGAATTACTCACAATATTTACACTTCATCACGTTTAGATGGAGCTTGTAGTGTTCTCTCACGTAAGGAGTTGTAAATGAAAAGGAGCAAGCTTCCATTACAGGGAGGGTTTAAAGAGTTTAAATAAGTAGTAGGGTTAAGGAGATAAGAGCGGGAGCGCAGTCCTGATTACTTAAAACCTTTTTTCCAAAATTTCCTACTATGTTTCTGGCATACTTTTTCCCTGTCCTATTGACCACAACTTTTGTATTCATTATTTCTTTCATCACAACACCTACAATAGATGTTTATGGTGTTTATAAGCCTATTTCTAGTTGTGATAAGTGGATTAAGGGCTCCCTTATCACAACCCATAACCCCTAATACGTTTACTCCCTTAGCCAAGGGGGCCCAAGGGTGTACTTGTAGGGGCATTGAGACCAAATTTGGGGGGTCATAACATTAGGAAAAGTGGAATGACATAATAAAAAAGTTTCTGGGGGGAGGGGGTATCTTATGGTGTCTTGAACAGGCCAAGGGGACACAAGGGTAGCATGTATGTGTAGAAGTCAGAGGTGAAAGCATGGTTTACTAAGATCTATAATCCTAGCATTAGAGAATGAGAAGGGGGCTTAGGACCTAATTTCATAGGGCCTAGGGGACCTAGAGGGAAGGAAGCGAGAGAAATTGATAGGGGAACCCAAAATAGTGGTGATAAGGGGATTAGGAGTCCAATTATCACAAAACATAAGCCCTTAAACCATAACCACTAAATTCCCTATCCCCTTAACCCCCAATCCATATTCCCTAACTATATCTTCGATAAAAAGGTTTGTATCAGCCCACAACCAATAATCTAAACTTCCTTTAAGAGTTATAATAAACCCCTTAATTATGAGGAAGCATATAATGTATTTTTCTAGGGGTTGATTCATGTGCTGGATTCATATGTCCTAGAGGTTCCTACATGATAAACAAGCTATGAATATATAAGAGGCATATAGTAAAGCATGGAATGAGGGAAGTTGTGTGGCAGTCCTAGCATTTAAGCATAACATTGATATTAAATTGAGTATAAAGGAGGCCTCTAATGAAGTGTGTACTAAAAATTGGTTAATGGAAGGTGTTGGACTTTCATTCCTAGCCTAGATAGTTCTCAACAATAAAATGATTTTACATTTAATAAAGATTCTAGATTTTTACAACTTGGTTTGAACATCATTTGTAGTTTGCTTACACAGGTGGAATTTTACAACATGAAAAATAAATGTTTCGTTCAAAAGATTCCTTGCTACCATAACCATTTCATCCCCCAAAATTAGGGTTTCCTCTCTCGTTTTCCTCAACAAAATACAATCTCAAGCCTTCGTTCTAATAAAGACAAACAAATAGTGTGCATAATTGTTAGTCTCCAGCTCTCCCTTTCTCTCCATCTCGCTCCCTCCCTCCCTCCCTTTCTTTCCTTCTCCCTACCCCCCTCTCCATATCTCCCTCCACTTCTCGCTCTCTATCCTCAATGGAAAAACTAGAATCCAAACCCCAAGAATTGAATACCCAAATATTTATGGCTTTGCATCCAACTAGTAAACCCTAAAACCTTCCATTAGCATCCAAGGAAATGAAACTCCACCCATTTAGTAGGGATTTTAGACAACTGTAAACATAAACACCATCTCCTAACAACTGTCACCAACGACATGGAGGATGTTTTGCAGAGAGGAGTTGCACCATATAGCTTTTCCTCGGTGCCCAAAATCTCCAATCTAGAACCCTTTTCTAACCTAATATGTCCTTGCCTCTTGATGGATAGACCTACGCAAAAAGTGGAAGCTTATAGTTTTTAGCCAGGTGCCCATACATATGGCCCCGCCTACACCTAAAATGTATTCCTTCATAACCCAATATCTGAATACACTACACCCCAATCCCAATATCCATGCCTTCTATTGGCCTGTGACCACACATAAAGTGGAGAAGGAGAAAGGAAGGGAAATCCTAACTATCAAAGTGTTTAAAATGAATCTATTTGCCTTTTAATTTAGTTGAAAGAGGAAAGTGTCGTTGATTAAGTGTGATGGTGAGCGAAATCCATACTTCCCTCATTCATTCCATCTACCCCTTCCTACCCTGCCTGTCTCTTGTGGGTTCCTTCTCCATTCTCTCTCAACGCCTCTGCATATTTTTTAGGTTTTTTCTCATTGTTTTATACTTGGCCCATTTAAAATCCATCAAGCCACATAGCCTCCTGAGCACTCATGAATATAGGAAATTCACATGAATTAGGCTCAAATGGTCTTCTCCATCCTTGAATCACCAAAACCATTATTCTCTTGACCCATTTTCTGTTAGAGGCATTCATATAGTTGTCCATATTTAACCTCTGATCTTAACATGTCCTAGGCACTAGTATTTTGCAACTCAAGGCTATCTCTAGGAGCTACAACACCTTCTATGAGCCCTTATCTGAGGTCCATATTAACAAAAATATGGGTGTATGTCTTAATCCCCATCTCTAAATATGTAGATTCATGGGCTAGATAAGATCCCAATGAGTTACCTATATCTTTGAAAATTAGGGTGTCTCGATAGTTAGGAGGGAGACTTGGAAGATGAACCTAGATTGGGGCCATATCTAGTCTCTCCTACTTTGCATCGAAGAGGAACATCTAGAAATTGACAAGGATAGGAGATGAATCAATTTTCTAAACCATTTGTTGTACCTCTCGGGTGTCTGTAACATCTTTGAAGCACAAATGAATCCAACCTTGGGCTAATAGCGACACCTCTGGAGGAAATTTTACAATAGGTAAGATTTCCTTGTCTGCCCACACATTTAGGGTTGAGGACCTTAATTTTCAACCCCTTACTTACCCCGCCAAGTATTTTTGGGACATTCCCTCAGTCTTTTGAATGGTGACGTTGACTCCCAAAAATAGAGAACGAAGGAATTTGTTCTTCTTCTTTACACTACAATGGATTTTCCACTTCCTTGCTTTCTCAGATTCATTTTGAATCATAACTCATTCTTATTCACAAGGGTGTTTCTCCCTGAAAACCACAAGCCCATTTATGATGTTAGTTTGACCTTCTTCCGTTGTCGCGGCAAGGCTCTCCTTCACTAGCTCGCCGAAGGGGGGCGAGGCTGATGGCACTTGAGATGAAGGATATACAAGAAAACTATCCAGAGAGGCTTATGAGAGTGAATAACCCCCACTGTGTTCAAAAAATTCTGAAAACCCTAAGGAAGTAGTAACACATTATATGTCTTCCTCCAATATTTAGGACAATAGGGAAACTAAACTTAGAGCCAAACACCCCAAGAAGAGTTCTCTAGCCCCTAACAAACGTCCTTAGGCCCTGGGCTAGCCGAAACTAAAGGACCCAAATAGTGCATGGCTGGAGTAGGGGTTAGGGCCTTCGAACCGCTAGACAGTTGCCTATTGAATTCTTAACTTTGCTTTCTAAAGATCTGGTAGGCCCAGAAACGACAGTATGGTGACCTTCTAAGTTGACTTTGAAATGCGAATGGATAAAATCCTTGGAACTAGACCAAATTTGTTGAAAACCCCCCTCCTCTAGTTCATAATCCACCAACTCCTCCTCCTCCTCCATGTGGGTCCAATAGTAAGTAGTCAAAATGTCATCTAAAAAACATATTTGATGAATAATTGTGTGTCTTCAAAGGGTTTATCATGGCCACCATATTTGTACAAAATATATATCATGTGGATAAAAAACTCATTGTTACCATTTAATCTTATTTTGCATTTTGACAAGGATATCAGAGATCACATTGTCTAGATCCTGTTCACTCTTTGTCAAAACTACGACCCTTTCTCCGGCTATAATTTTTCCTTGGGCCTCTAGGGTTTCTCCAGTGTTGAATTCTTCTCCCATGGTCAAAACGTTGTAATGTTATCTTTAACAGTTAGAGTTTGTCAAAATAAAATAAAAATTAAAAACATAAAATTAATAATTAACCCAATCTAGATATATTTTAACTCTAGATCTACCAAGGCCGAGAGAGAGGAATTAAATCTCTTGAAATGCAAAATTCCTTAGATTTGATTTCTATAGACATTTGATAGATTGGAAGCTAAGATGAATCTAGATTAATCATATACCATGAAAAAAATAAAATAACATAAAAAATATAGAGTGATTTGCAAACCCAACATAGCATCCACCTTTGTTTTGAAAAATATTAAAATATTTACCATATTTGAATAAAGTTTAAGAAATTTAAATATTTATTATATTGGAATAAATTTTGTTGTTGTTGTTGTTTTTTTTAAAGGTTTTACCCTTTCGATTAAAATGCTTTGACTCATCCGAAAATAATTTTCCCACTCCATTTAAATTTCAATAAATTTGAAGAGGGGATTGTCGTGGAGTATTGGCGGGCAAACAAAAGACATAACATTCTGTTACCAACCAAAACAGTAGAGCACAGCTAGAGCTACAGGAGGGGAACCTGAAAACCCTCTCATCAATATTGAATGCATTGAAGAGTTCGACTCGAGCACGATTATTCAGTTTCAAGAAGAAGAAGGCCACCCTCCTCCTCCATCTGTTGAGAGGTCTATGAGAAGGTAAGAGTTTAAACAATTATTGCATGTATAATGTAGCTTCTGTGCCATGAAAATCAGAAATCAGGCCATCATCTGTGCACTCTTGCAAGACAGGGAAAACTCCACAAGAAATGTTCGTAAATGCCGACTACTCCTGAATTTGAGCTTGGGAACCCCTATAGCAGCAAAGTCTCTGGTTCCGGTTCTTATCACTTCTTCCACATCACCATTTTCTTGAGCTCTTAAACCTTCAATTCCACCTTTGGTATCCCTGATTTTCTCACAAAATCAGCAACACTCTCAATAGTGGCTACACCCTGCTGCAAGACTAACTGCAAACACTGTTGCTTAACAATGTTAGTGAACTCCATATGAAAGTTTATCTGTGCACCATGCACCTCCAATTATCTCCTTTGAAGGTGTCAATTCTGCTAGCATATACACCTTCATTTCCTGGTTAGAAACACACTTCACCCCTTTTATTAAGTCACGAGCTTCTAGATTTTTCAATGCTTTGTTAACCTGTGGTTGCTGTAATTTTTTTTCCCTTTTCATATTTTTTTTCCATATACCCATATTTCCAACAATTTTTATGACTTGATATATGAGCATATCTTCAGATGAGAGGCTCTTAAACCTTACAAATTTTTATTTTGCCTGTTGCTTGTAAACTATGAAATCACCCTGCTTGAAAACCTGGAGTTGATGATTTAGAAGCAGGGAATTGAGTGCCCGAGCTCTAACATTGAGATCAACATCTTTAAGATTTTCCTCCATGATTTTATCTGTCAATACATCAGAGAAAGTAGTGAAAAGATCCAATATTCTATTGATGCTAGTAGCCATTTGTGAAGCTGATGTTGCCATCTCTAAGATCTTCAAAACTATAATGGGCTTCGAACCCTAGAACAGTATGTGCGTTTGTAGTGTCTGATTATCCCGATAACCCCATTTATAGTATGGGCTTCGAACCCTAGCCACAGTATGTGCAATGCATGCCCTCAAGCAGAAACAAAAAACATATGTATATATGCTCTGCATTTTGAACATTTGTGTGGGTATTACTATGTTTTGATCACAGAAAACAAAAATATGCACAACTGAATTTTGATAATTTGGATACTAGATGTAGAATTGAATGGTGCCTGAAGCGTTGTCTAGTGGGGGACAATTTCTAACCAGTGGATTCAGTTTCGAACTGCTTTATGAATAGGCCTCACTTATTTTCGTCTCAAGCATATCAATTTCATTTTCCAACATATATTATTAGCATTTACTCATGCAACCTGCTGTGCATAGGGTTTCCATGTTTCATTTTCTAGTTGTCACTGTAGAGGCAACCATGCCCTCCTTTTTCCAAGCATATCTAGCTGTAAATTTTTTCTGTATTTTTTACAAAAGGGGCAGGTAGGTGTCATTTATTCGACTTCTTATCATCTCTACTTGCAATTTAATTCAATGATATCCAACATCCCATAGATTTAATGTCTTAGATTCCTATGATCTATCATAGCCTAGATTCTCATGCTTTGTTTTTAGAGCCAAACATTTTGCAAAGATTCAACTTCTGGTGATCATCATGAAACCTTATTTAGAGATTATGATGTGCTCTTTTGATTTTGAGTTTGCATTCTTGAATTTGAAGTGTGATTTGAATTTTTTTTAATTGTTCCTTCACATGAATTGTATTTAATTTCTTATTGTCTGTCCAAACACGGAAGAGCTCTAGATAAAAATCTGTTGATGCATGTTGTATTCGGTGCTGCTTTCTAACTTGTAATCCAAGGGACTTAATGCGATAATCCATTGTATCTAGGAACATGGATCTATGCTTCTGTCACCAATGACTGCTTCAACTTACTGTTATTATTTTTGGCACTATGAATGGAACTTTTCCAGATGCTTACCTTGAGATTTCTTATGCCTGCCATGTGATACTGATTTGTTTGTCCATTTTTGTCTGGGCCAGGATTATTTGGCAAATGCATCAACTGCTGACATTGGATATACTGTACTTTTAGAAAATGTGCTTGCGGAGAGGGACCGAAGGTATGTTTTTTCTCCTTCTAATTCTTGTTGTAGCTTGATTCATATCCTTACCACATGAATAAACTAAGTGGTATTTTAATGAATAGTTGTTTGTGTTTGTACTGAAAGATGTGAGATGCTCTACATCCTGCTTGGGGTGGGTGAGTCTGTCAATACTTTATTTGCATGTAATTGCATTTAATCTATATTATGTGTTAGGTGCATCGAATATAATATCCCAGATCCATCTAATTTTGGTTTCGACAGGGTCAATATTGCATATCTTGAGTTTAGAGAAATGATTGATGTATTGAGTATTGAAATTTGAGATATTCAACCCTGAGCTTTGGAACATTGATGTGCATATCGGACACAATTTTAGATGTGTCTGTGCTAGTGTATATTGATTTACATTTGATATTAGTGCGAGTAATCTCATTTGTTGTGGAGTTGACTTTGTTTAGTTTGGAGGCTTTGCAGGTTTTTGTCATTTGGTTCAAAAATGCAAGTGTGCATTTTGATATGCAGTTTTGTCTTGCTTTGTATCTTTGTTACTCTTTGATGTTATTTATCTCTGGGAACTTGGAAGCATAGAGAAGGAATGGAGTTAATGCATGCCATTGGGTTCTTAGTCCATTTCTGATTTGTACACTATCGTGGATGTTCCACCGGATCTTCATAACAAATTTTATAATATTATACAGTCTTTTACTAGCACTATTCTACTCAAGATTGCAGACTTCATATCATTAGATTTAACACAGAAATTACTGAGAATCAGCTAAAAGTGAAATGAAGGAAACAAACAATTACACACCATCCATACATTGAATACAAGATATACCCTAGGAAAACCCAATACAGGATGAACCCAACTAGGAGAGGCCTATGCTTTGCTCTTTTCTTCTGTGGATGAAAAGTGAATACAAAGAAATGGGTGCTCACACTGGCAAAATGTGGATGCTACATGATTTCCTTCTTCCTCTGTCATGCTTCAATCCCATAACTATGAACATAATATTGAAACATAACTATGAAATAGATATAAATGCAGAGAACATAGAGAAACACGTTACACAACTTGACTCGTTTGTAGAGAGTTGAAGAAGTTACATGGTCACTAGGTGTTGTGGTTTGTCTCATGAGGATCACTTTTTCTTTCTAATATAGATCCAACCAGTTCTGTTGACATAGGTTAGTGGCATTGTGATATACTGATTTGTGAAAGGGAATCATGAACGCAAGGTTGTTAGGACTAAGCTTTTCCTTTTTTGATTCACGAAGATGCTTTAAACCTAAAAAGAGATTTGATGGCACCAAAGTTGAGTGTGTCTCCCCACCACTACCAAGGGGAACTTGCATAGGTTTCTTTTCTTTCGGTTGAGCCATTTTCTTTCTTGGAGCACATATGTTTCCCTGTACTACTTACCATCCTTTGGGATTTTTCCTATGTCCATTGGATGTAGAAGATGTTGGTGAAGAATCAAGATGAATAGGTTTCTTGGAGGTGTACAATTTGTTGGCATGATCTACATCTAAATTTTGTGCTTTCAATGTCTAACATTTCGGTAAAAGTGAGATCAACCCATTATATGAGCAACTAGTTGGGAAACTCACAACTTAGGTTGAGCACTACACATATATGGGTAAAGATGTTGAGCCCATGACAATATGAGCTCCATTAACTTTAATAAAATGATTCTGGGAGTTTTTAATAGTTGCAAGAAAATTAGGATACCATAAGTGAAGAGGAGGTTTGGAAGTCTTACGTAGACCAGAGTTGCTGTAATAATCATGGTGTTTGGATCAAACTTTCAGAACTAGGGATGAAAGGAGAGGTGCATTTTCCCCTAGAAATAGGGTCCTAGGTTGAATTTCTTTTTCCTATCCACCATGGCCTTAAAAATTACAATGAAGTAACACTTGGAATGGAGGAAGAGCTCATCGTTGGTAATCTAGGTTTGATTTTTCCACCCATGAGGCATTGTTGTAGATGGCCAAAGCCCATTCAAAGGACAAAGAGTGCCATCCCTTCAATACAAAAAGTTGTGGTCATATACATGCAAGTTCCAACACTGGAATGTCCTTTGATTTCTCCACTATAAAGGCAGAATTGAGGGGCGGCTTTTTCTTTGAGGGAATAGAAAGCCTAGGCTTCACCTCATCCTTGAATTGATGGGATTGGGAGGAGGGCATATTTTTGCATAGGGATCCTCCAAGAAGGCTTGAAACTAAAAGCACGATAGCATCCTTGCTTATGCCAAAATCCACGAGAAAGAAACTATCAAGGAGTTGCCTTCTTGCATAGAGTCGTTTCTAATGGCTTGGAGGGAACCTTGTCGTTGTTGTATCCATGAATTCAATATAGAGATAGAACCCATGGATTTCATATGAAAATAGAAGGATTCCCCTCAATGGGACCTCATAAAGACTTGAAGATCTGCAGTGACTTTGCCTCATTTTTTAAGATTTGTGTTAGATAGGAGTGCAATGGTGTTAGTTGAATGAAGACCATATTAGAGCTGAAAGTCTTATCTAGTGTTTGTAAGTTGCGACTCTTAAAATGAGATGGTGACACCTCATTTGGCTTGAAATTCCATGGATATAGCCGGTGACCACATGCTCTCTCTAGTTATAGTTTTAACTACCAATCCTAATGTAGTCCTAGCGCATCCATTGACTCCTTTTATTTTTGTGTTCATTTAATTAGGATTAACTACAACAAGCATGATGACAGAGCACTCATTCAATGTCTTATTGATCCATTGATGAGTTTTTTTAATGTATCAAATGCAGGATCAACTATAATTTGAGCTTTGAGCTCAAGATAGACTTTGTCAAATTTGAATCTAATGTTGACACTGGAATTTGAAGCAATGGATTTACAAGCCCTTGATTTCATGAACTGTCTCGACTCTTAAATATTTGCGTAACTCCCTAGTTTCTTATATTAATCCCAAAAAAGAGACAACATGCAAATCTAAACTAGTTAATTAGTTGGCAAAAATGTTATCATAAACCATGTGCAAAACAATGTTTTATTGCTTGGAGGGATCCCCTCCCTTCATTATTTCTATGAATTTAATATATAAACAAAAAATGTGGATAATATGGAGGGGTTCCTCTGAAGGGGACCTCATAAAGATGTGAAGATCTGCTATGGCTCCCCCTTGTTTGAATTTTCATGTTAGATAGTATCGCAATTATAGTAGTTAGACAAAGGCCATACTAGATTGCTTGCCCTAGTGTTTGGCAAGTGAAGAATCTTCAAAAGATATGGTGGCACCTCATTTGGCATGAGATGCTAGATATATCCACTAACAGTATTCTCTGTGGTTACAATTGTAACTACTAGCCCTAATGTGGCCCTGGCTAGGTCATTGACCCCCTTTGCTGTCATGTTCATTTATCTAGAGTTTGTTATTGTAGGCATGACGACAATGACTTCTTGACCCATTGATGTGACCCCTTTTGCTGTCATGTTCATTTATCTAGGGTCTTTTATTGTAGGCTTGATGACAACGACTTCTTGACCCATTGATGTGTGTCCTTGGTGTAATCAAAAGCAGGATTGGCCAGAATTTGAGCCTTGAGCTCAAGATTGACTTCGTCAAACTTGGATCTCATGTTGATGATGTCATTTGAAGCCTAAAGTGGGAGGCATCGGGCTTCTTACTAGAGAAGACTTCTTCGGGAGTCTTGGAGTCCAATGTGGAATGCGGGCATCTATTTTGAACATACACAATGGCACGGGAAACTTCCACAATGGTTCTATTCTTCCTTTCAACAAAACCATTTTGCTCAAGAGTATACATAGTTGGATCAGCCAATCCTCCAAGTGTCACACACACACCCCTCAAAGACAACTCCAAAAAGGTCAACACTGGTCAACAGAAAAAGTCAATACAGAAATTCAACGCTGCGGTCTAGGGCTGTGGTCAAAGGTCACCCTTCTCCTCGATCTTTTTGCTCTCTAATGCTGCCTCAAGAGATTGGATTTTCTACACAAGAATGGAGGTCAAACTCCAAGCTTTGACCCACGGTCAACGCGTGTCAACGCACCAGCAAAGAGCCCTAAAAATAGTTCGCACTCCTTCTGCTTCAGATCCGCACATGTCAGAGAGAGAGGCCTCCAAAGGCTGAATGAACCAATCAGATCACAAGAGGAAATGCGTGATGAGTTGATGATGAAATGGACATCATCTCTCTCCAATTTATATCCATCAATGAGGGTGTGTGACACATCTATTGGGCTTGCAAGCCTTCATTACAATTCTATTCGACCTTGACAATTTACACATGTGTGGAAAATAAAATCAAAATATAAGTTCTTCTCATCCAAACAAGATGATATTTAGATCAATCTTGCACCTCTCCGAAAGAGGAATCCAACAAAAATATCATCATCATCATATGAGCAATGCAACATGGATTTTGGATCTAGTTGCCCAAAATTAACAAAATGATACCTGCAGTCTGATAAAAATTGATACCTGTGCCAACTCTTTCCCAGTTGATCATGTAATAGAAGTCTTCATCTAGCACAACATGATGATGCCAAGTAAATAAAAGCATTCCTTCCTATTCTATTGCTCACCACTTAACAATTTCTGGAACATGGCATTGAATTTTATTCATTTCTGGTCCATTCTAATCTACTCAAGTGGTATATGTTGTCTTGATGTTACTTTCTTGCTATTGGAGATCCATTTCTGGCAATGGATACTCCACTTCCAATAGACATACCAGTTGTTGCAATACCATAAATCAATTTGCATATGTTTTTTAACACACTCACTAGGAGTATAAATAAATGATGTAGAAATACTTCAAACATTCTGGCCAATGCACCTGTCAGAGCATTATTTCCCATTTTTCGAAATGGACTCCTGGAGCTTGTCAATTGTAAATGAGTGTTTATTCCCAAATACTCCTCACTTTCAAGAGGGCCCGCCACCTATTTTTTGATCTATTATCAGATTTATATTTGCTATACCTATTTCCTTGAGTAGAAGAAATAGGTATTACAAACACACGCAATGAGCTATTAGAATGTCATATGTACTTTTTAGACTCATGAAACCTGGTTTGGTTAACAGAGTAAACTAATGAAACTTGGTTGGGTCTTGTATTACAAAAAATGTTGAACCATTGAGATGGCCAAAATTTTGTTGGCACCATATTGGAAATGAGGAATCCTTTCATGTTTGTATCCAATCCTACTATGCAGTGTAAGTTTCCATAAAATGATGCATTGTGGGGTTGTTAGAGTGAAATTTAAAGTTCCTACTTGGGCACTTGAGGTGCTGTGAAACTCACAAAGGAGAAGTATGTGTAAAATAGGTTCTTTTCGTATTAAATTATTCTGAATTGCTTTTTTCCAGCAACTACAGTAATTGGATATAGGTACTAGAGATTTTCTTTTTGCAGTTATGGCAAGAGGTCATTTTCTGGGCATATGCATGCTAGATAATAAACATAACAGTAACAAATTTACAGGACAACAAAACGAGAGAAAAACAAACAAATAGCATTAACTTCATTTTGAAAAGCACGATATATAGGTTCTTTGTGATCTAGATAACTCTTTAAACTTTCATTTTTACAAAGATTCATCACCAGATTCTCCAAATCCATCTTTGTACACCGATGTAATATTCTCTCCTCAACAATACACTTTATTATCAACTGATATGCAATCACTGGTTTGTCTTGGCCTATACTGTGAGATCATGATTAAGATCATAAAAGAAAAAAATGACTGAAATATAGATCATATATAATAAATTGTATCTGCACTTGGAAAATTGATTCCAACCCCTGCCACCCCGCTGCCTCAGTTGAAATAAGAAAAGTAAAAATTTCATTATCTGGGATACTGAAGTTCTTTATTCAATGTTGCTTTTCTAATGTTGAAGTGCTCCCATCCATTCGACAATATACAAAATATAAGAAGTTCAAGAAGTCTTCTAGTATATCAAGCATCCTTGTACACCTTGTTTCAATTGTGGAAGAACCTTTCTAATACCTGAAGCTTTCTAAATGCTCCAACTAGCATCTCAAATACCTTTCTTATGAAATCAGTCACCTGCTCTTGTCCTGGGAAAAGATATGATGATTTACAATCTCGAAGGAGGAGAATTTCTGGAATTATATTCAAGTATTAGTTGTAACAGGATCCTGTAGGACTCATAAATCAGGGTTTGTTGAATAGCCGTCTCTTGAAAATAAATTATGGCACCTTGTGAAACAACTACATGAAGTCTTCCATATAATGCTCAAATAACAGAAGAAAGTGATGATTTCAATTGCCATGAAATTCGTAGAGGAAGAGAATAAATGGAAAGAAAATAATATTGTAATTTGTGATCGTGTTCCTCCCATGTTCAAGCATATATGAGAGTTTTGCAATAGCTACAATAGATGTGAGGTAGCGTAGAACTACTTTCTAGAGGTGCACGAGGTCTCCATTTTTATTGAAGTATCAATAAAAAGCGTATTTGCACTTCCATAGTCTACTAGACCTTCCCAGCCTCTATTCAAATCCCTATAACATCCATGGAATTCATTGCCTTCTCAGATGAGTCTTGTCATGGCATAGTCCTCAACTGAATAAGAAAGAATCCCACCTAAAAAAATTATAGTTCCTCCCAAAATGTGTTGCAGGACCAAATCACGCACTCCTCTAGGTTTCTCTGACCACAAAACCACCTTGAATACAGACAAACAAGCCCACAAAAATATGAAAGTCTGAGGCAGCAACTTGTCATGTTCCCTTGCTGGCTACTCCATCCAATTTGCTTGAAAAAGAAATTCATGTTTTCAAACCAGTGACCCAACATTTGGCCTCTAATAGGCAAGCCTGTTTCCCTGAAAATGTTTTTTTTTTTTTGGCTCCACCGATTTTCTATAACCAAGAACTGTAGAAAAACTTGAGTTAATTTCGAAATGCATCAAAACTCCTCAACGGAGTCCCAAATTTGGCCCAAGACTTGCCTGATGGATTCGTCTTTTACAACATAAGGCTTCAACCAAGACTTGTCCAATGCTTGGAGCTTGTCATGATTATCTATTTCCAGCCACCTTAAGGGTTGTTAAGGAAGTATGCATGGTTGTAACTCCTCCATGTCTCTCCTCTCCATGGTTTTGGAGAGGCAAAATTCAAATGAAGAGGGTGTATTATCATTGAAACTCGAGAAAATTGTTGAAGAGTTTCTATGATATATTTCAAAACATCCTAAGTTAGCAACAGCTGCAATTGTCTGTGAAAATGAGATGTTAGTTCCTTTTTTTTCAATTCCCTTATCTAACATTAGCTTTCTCACGTTGACTACATCATCCCATAGAAGTAGCATAGATGTTTGAAAATGCCACATATGCTCCATTAAAGCGTCTTGAGTGGCCAAGGAGTTCAACCATGCATGCATGATGCTCCACTCTAGGCTTCACTTCAAACTTTCTACTAATTCGATTGAAATGATGCTAGCCTTCATCTACTGGTCCTGCATGGCCGCCGGCAGATAAAATAGCAATGAAGGTGATATGGCCTACTTTAATGCCTGCTTCTTGTATTTCATAAAAGAGTGTCAGGGCATCTTCCTCATGCCCATGCATTCGATACCCACACTACAGAGCTACTAATCAGCACATGAAGGAAAAATAATTGCTATGGTAATAGAGTTAGGCTTCACCTCTGCAACATGCATTCAACTGCATATTTCCATGGATTCAACACTATGACCAAATTGAGTATACCTCACAATATCTGCACTCCATTTAATTACATCTGGGTTCATTCTTGTCATTTTGAAGTTGATAAAAGAGCGCCAACACCTCATCACAATATCCATTCAATGCATAACAAGAAATTACTGCATTCCATGAAATCAGATCCCTCTTTGGCATATTGAAAAACACTTCATATGCATCATCCATTTTTTGTTGTTGCAGCACTGCTAATTTTGCACAAGAAGCGAGAGCACTAGCAAATAGTGACTTAATTGGATTTCACTCCAGCCAGCTGCATTTAGAAAAGATCTCACTACCCCATTGTTGTGACCATTCAACTCATACTTGGATATCATCACGCTCCAATTTATCACATTGGGTTTTGACCTTCCCAGCTACATTTCGTCAAGTACCTTTCCTTCCTCTTCACAATTTATAATTTCGAAATACCCTGTAGTCATGGTGTTCCATGTAACTGTGGATTTCCCTGCCCTGCTCTAGGGCCACAATCTCAGCGCATGCCTTGAGGACAATTGGAAAGGTGTGTCTCCACTAAGTCCCCCCTGTTGTGTTTGGTAATATAGCTTGAGGGCTTCTTGGCAGTGTCCATCCCTAACACAACCTCTAATAATAACATTCCATGCGGTAACATTTTTCTTGGGAATTTTGTCAAACACCTGGCTTGTGCCATTCATACTTCTACAATAAGCATACATGTAAAAAGTGCAGCAGGATCGCCCGAAAAGAGGCAAATTAGTGATATGGGAATTTCAATCTGCATGAGCAATTCTGGCCTTGTATCGATCTCAGATTCAATCCAGTACACCTTTATCTACAACTTAAGCCATTTGGGATTAAACAACTTTATCAACATCACATTGGGATTCAAGTACAACTTAATGTGCCCAATAAGCAACACCCTTTGGGTGAGACAGACCCCATGAAAAAAAAGCTACCAACACCTACAGAACCTGGCTATCTTTATATCTCTTTTTTGTTTTCAAATCTATTTAAATCCCACCTTATTTAAAAGAGTCTTTTGATGCTGATGATTGTTGGATGACTCTAGTTTGCCCATCTGTTATCAAAGGACCTTCCAAAACTACTGCATGTTTTGATCCTGCTCTTTCTTCTTTACCCTCTACCTCAAAAGTCTCTGTGCCAGAATTCAAATCTAAGTTTAGCCTGGACCAGATTCTATCATTATTGGGAGTTGGAAATTTTGTCAATCCCATTAAGGATGCTGGATATGGGGCGGAAGAATTGCACCAGAGGTCAAAATCTGAGAAGTACTTGGAGTGAACTTGAAGAGTCCGAGAAAGGTGCAAACACAGCAGGAAAATAGGCAGAGATGCATCCAGAGAGGTGCCCAGTGTACAGAAAACAGGGTGACTGCATTGGATATGAAAATGTTGCAGTTGTAGATGACAACAATCCAGTAGGTGGCCTATATATATCTGCATGGAATGAAGAAATGTCTTGCCCTTGCCCTACACTGAAGAATGTCTGGGGAACAATAAAAAAAATGGATATTTTTGCCTCACAAGTGCATATGCTGGCATTGCAACTACAGGAATTGGTCCTCCAACTTGAGACCAAAGTGTCATATTTCATTTCACCAGCCAGTATACTATTGTGAACATTACCTCAACTCAAAACCTATTTGGAATAGACTTCCTCTGCAACTTACACCTAGCCATCTTTGTGATAGTAAAGTTTTGCCTCTCAACCAATACATTTTGTTTTGGAGTGTAAGGTGTAGTATATTGTCTTTGGATCCCATGTTTAGCACAAAATTTATTGAAATATTTTAAGTAGAATTCCCCACCAGTATCATATCTAAGAGAGGCAATATGACAACCTAACTGTTTCTCTATTAATGCTTTGAACTTTTGAAATTCATTAAACACATCATATTTTAATTATAGAAAATATACCCACATTTTTCTACCGAAATAATCAAAAAACGGAAGGAAGTACCTAGCACCAGTGGTTGATGTCATGTTCATTGGTCCACATATGTCTGAAAGTACCAACTGAAGGACCCTCTATGCTCTCCAAGCTTGTCCTTCATAAAATGGTATTCAATGTAGCTTCCCTGCCTGACAAGCTCTGCAAACACTGTGGATATTCTACAGAATGTTCGGAAGTCCATCTACTAGTTTCTCTCATGGAAACTGAGAGAGATAGGTAAAGTTGAGGTGCCCATACCTATGATGCCATAGGGGTGCTATATTTTGCAATAAAAATTACCTTTAACTTACAATAATAAGATCAATATTCAAAAATCTGAAGACAGTGAAAGCTAAGAAATTCATCTAAAATGCATCATTATAATCTTGGACATAGAAAGCACTCATCATTGCATAGTTTCCCGAAAGGTCAACATTTTAAGGGCTTCTTTCCTAATTCAAAATCGCTGAAGATATATAAACTAACTATTTCATTTGTCCTACAATTCCAATAGTGCACATGGCAAGCTTCTCTGCAAATCTCTTTTGTTGCATATGGTAGGCCTCTGAATAGACTAAGCTTGTACTAGCATAATGCAAACATGACCTGCAAGTCACCACTGTGTTTTGGTTTCTGAAGACTGCTGCATTATTGAATGACTAGTGAAGTATCAAATAGTGAACAAGTTTCAAGCTTTGGAGAAGTCACAGTATATTATAATTTTGTCTTGCAGATTGGCCTCTTGACCAATTTTTTCTAGGAATGCCTCTTATGAAAAAATGAGTTCTTTCCTAACAGGTTATGAGCCTCTTGAAAATACCAGGTTCACTAGAACATTGGAAGCAAATATCTAATGCACGCATCATGCTACCACTACAAGCCATTGCAGAAAATAGAAACCCAGGTGAAAAAGGATCTACAGCTACATTGTAGACGTGTTATAGTGACAAACTTTCTTGAATGTCTATTCTCCAACATCCATAGCATTACCACAAATAATCATAGTTTGTATTTAACTCCAAATAATATACATTCCAATAAGAGGTTGTCAATCATAGTTTTACCTTGTGGCAATGATTTTCCTTATGCCCTGCTCTCATTTTCAGTCAAAAACTAGATTTCCTATATCGATGACGTTCCTACTGTAATATGACCAACTATCGGACAACTATCTCACTGTAATTCTAGATAAAATGAGCAGTGTACCCAAATAATATCTTTGCAAGCATATCATTGTTACTCACAAGCTTGTGCCATGTGGACCACAACCTAGATTTATTGTCATTTTGAGCTTGGTAATCCTACAGTCCCAAGACAATGCTTAGAGATATTGTCAATACACAGAGATCACCATACACGTACTAACCAAAAGGGTCATACTGTGTTCCTCTAAGTCAGGATCATATTTACACTGTAGTCATCAGTGTCAAGGAGATAAATTGTCATGATACATAGTGATGTTTTCATACTTTGCTGTCAAGGAAATTCTGTCAATGCACATGATATTCAAATTTATTAGCATTGAAGGTACTACTTTATTGGTGAGAGATTACAATGCACTGTAATCAAATTACTTCAACACAAGAATTTTGTCAGTCCTTGAAACGGTCAGAAATTGGAATGAAGCTTGAATGGTCCACTTCAATGAGACTGTGACAGAGTGTATATATAGAAACTTCCACAAATTTCAAACGACTCTGGAAACTCCAGAAGTGAGCTTTAAGGACTGAGACTTGACAAATACTAGCCTCAGTGATTTATTTGCAAGATTTGTGCCTTTAAAAAGACATATGTTATAACCGGCCTCCTTATGAGTTTGATCACATTAGTCACCCAACCATGTCACCGTCACAGGCCAAGATGAGTTTGGATTGTTAAAACTTGTATGATTGCCACTGAATTAATACAGATTAACCTAGGATGTAGATCAAACAACAAAGAGCTGCAGATCCAATTCCATATGGCCACAGATCAGAGCTTCACAGATCCAAGAATTATCATGAGGTCACCAAAGATACATTGTGTAGAAAATCTTCAAACTGGAGAGTTATAGTTCAACATAAGTCCACTTCATTCCAACGATTGACCAGATTCTCTTGAAACCAAGACTAGAATTTGAAAACTTTCAAACCACCAATCTCTTTTAAGGCAAATGATTTGTGATACAAAGAAATGAAGATGGTCACCAAGAGATATAGTACTTTTCCTTTTATTAGACCAATAGTGAACTTCAGATCATACTTGATCTTTAATGAGTAGCTAGCCAATATATATGTATGAGGCTTATCCTTAAATTGTCTTAAAGCCTTTGTATCAAGGCATACATCAGCTATCCAATATATATGTATGAGGCTTATCCTTAAATTGTCTTAAAGCCTTTGTATCAAGGCATACATTAGAGTTGACTATGACTAGGTTCAACAGCTACTCTGTTTTGTGCTTAAGGACAAATCTAGGTCTTCCATTAAATCCCTCTTATTTGGACAAATGTTATCGATTGTTGAGCCCAATCATCATAGATCCCTCTGAAGCCTTGCATTGGTAATCATCATGAGTTACCCAGATTAGATATGAGACTTACATGAGGTAATTGCAACATCAAACATCTAAGAAGCTTTAGGTCAAAGAAGAGAATGCGAAAGACCTTCTTCAATCAGAGAGAAGAGATATCTACCAATATATCAAATTACCGAATTCATGAAGAGGAGGGGTCATTTTATATTGAGACCATTCATTATAAGATCCTTGCTTAGAGCAACCAAGGATGTCAGGGATCTGTAGTGCAAATTTATTGAGGCACCTCTGCTGACAGGGTTAGAACTGTTCCAAAGTGCTATGCACTTTTTCTCCAAGCAATTCTTCAAGATTGAAAGCTTCAAAGGATCTACCCATCCAAGATTGCATAGGACTGTAATAATTATTGCTCATTAACTTTGAAAATTATCCTTTGCTACCACTTGGGAGTACATAATGTTGTTATGTTCTGTCCCTCATGAAATATTGTCTCCATGGGATAATATAGCATGTTGTTTTGGTAACTCTGTATCAGGGAACGTGAGTGACAGACACATATCAACCATTGTGGGATTAGATCCTGCTGTCTTGGGCACATAATTTCTTTTGAAAATTTGCATCCACGCCTCTATCAATCCATGCTTTGCCATTATCTATTGCATTAATTATATAACATCCAGTAGAAAATTGCCAACCCAATGGTTGTTGAGACTCTGTATTCACTGTTTTTACAGAGCTGGAAGCGTTTTGAAAGAATTTGTCATGAATAGTAATTTTCCCAGTTAACACCTACACACCAAGACTATTTCTTCTAGTAGATAATTATGTCCTTGTCTTCAAGAATTTAGAACCAATTTCCTTCAAGTTGAAGACATTACTCAAATCTAAGTCTATTATAAGCACAGATATTTCACTAGCCAAGATCATGAAAATGGCATCCAATATGTCAATGGTGGATATTCAAAACTTCCAAACCATTGTTTCACTAGGATACTGACATTGTTTTAGATTGTATGAAACCGAAATTCCTTGAATGCAACAGAATTGGTAGCACCTGCCTCTTGCAATCATCAAGATAGAAATTCAAGATGGAATCGAATCTCATGATCTTTTCCATACACAGATTCTTAGGATAAAGGTTGAGAAAAGACTTAATGAGTAGTGAAATTTCAAGAATCAAATGTTGCTCCCTTAGATTCAGAGAAATGCTCAGAAACATATGCTAGTATCACTTGTAGTGGTTTTATATTAAACCCAACCTCTAGGTCTTTAGTGTCACCATTTTTATCCTTTATAGATGCAGAGACAAACAACCATTCCAATGTTTTCTTCAAAGGATGTCATGCCTTCAAGATATTTTTATTGTCAAATTGGCAAGGTCTCCTATGCATATGTGGAAGTTACGGTGCTTGCAAAAGGAGGTGAACTAGAATGCATTAGTTACAAGCTTGGCATGAACCCTATATTGCTTCCTAGAGGCCAAGAGTAATATAGATAGAGTATATATTAAAGGATGTAGATAAATCATTCTAAAAGTTTTTTATACTACTCTACCTTGTTCTGCTATGTTGAATATTATAAATTTTTCTTTATTTAACTATCGAGGCTAATTATTATTGTTTACATCTGTTTTCCCTTTACCAATTAAATTCTATTGAGAATTTGAACTCCAATTTTTGTGGTTGCATAATCATTGAAAATGGGTACCATAATGCATGCATATTGTAGTATAGGAATGCCATTAATGTGAAATAGCAAAAATAGATCACAAAATAGCAAGAAATGAATGACTTCAATACAATGTGTCCTTTAGTTGTGAAGAGTAGTCATTGGCATATTTTTTTGGCATTGATTTCTTTGGTATAATTGTACTGCAAATGGGAATCTCTTGTCAATATAATATAGTGGTTGGACAATGCCTAAAAGATCTCCTGCTAGTGGGGATTATATTCTTTAGAAACCAGTAAAATTGGTGTCTGAGATGAACTCTTCAGTTGTTGGCATTGTCATAGAAATTCATGCTTGCTGTTTTATACATTCAGCTGCAATGGTGCTTCCAGAGAACAGACATCAACCTTTGATTTGTGATACAAAGAAATGAAGATGGTCACCAGGAGATATAGTACTTTTCCTTTTATTAGACCAATAGTGAACTTCAGATCATACTTGATCTTTAATGACCAGCTAGCCAATATATATATATGAGGCTTATCCTTAAATTGTCTTAAAGCCTTTGTATCAAGGCATACATCAGCTATCCAATATATATGTATGAGGCTTATCCTTAAATTGTCTTAAAGCCTTTGTATCAAGCCATACATCAGAGTTGACTGTGACTAGGTTCAATAGCTACTCTGTTTTGTGCTTAAGGACAAATCTAAGTCTTCCATTAAATCCCTCTTATTTGGACAAATGTTATCGATAGCTGAGCCCAATCATCATAGATCCCTCTGAAGCCTTCCATTGGTAATCATCATGAGCTACCCAGATTAGAGATGAGACTTACATGAGGTGATTGCAACATCAAACTTCTAAGAAGCTTTAGGTCAAAGAAGAGAATGTGGAAGACCTTCTTCAATCAGAGAGAAGAGATATCTACCAATATATCAAATTACCAAATTCATGAAGAGGAGGGGTCATTTTATATTGAGACCATTCATTATAAGATCCTTGCTCAGAGCAACCAAGGATGTCAGGGATCTGTAGTGCACATTTATTGAGGCACCTCTGCTGACAGGGTTAGAACTGTTCCAAAGTGCTATGCACTTTTTCTCCAAGCAGTTCTTCAAGATTGAAAGCTTCAAAGGATCCGTCCATCCAAGTTTGCATAGGACTGTAATAATTATTGCTCATTAACTTTGAAAATTATCCTTTGCTACCACTTGGGAGTACATAATGTTGTTATGTTCTGTCCCTCATGAAATATTGTCTCCATGGGATAATATAGCATGTTGTTTTGGTAACTCTGTATCAGGGAACGTGAGTGATAGACACATATCAACCATTGTGGGATTAGATCCTGCTGTCTTGGGCACATAATTTTTTTTGAAAATTTGCATCCACGCCTCTATCTGCCAATTTTTTTGTTATGTATGGGCTCATTTTGTACCATGCTTATCATTTTCATTATTTAAAGTTGATGTCCAACATTGGCAACCTGCCTAATGAATCGAAATTTGAAAATATAGTTTACAGTCTATTATCTCTTCATCGATCTCCCAATTCAAGAAAGTTAGAGGACTGTAGGAGAGATGGGATAGAACTAGATGAACTGGTTTAATTATAGAGACTGCATTTTTCCAAAGGATCTTGGCATTAAAACAACACTTCAAATCCCTTTTATGTGGAATGGTGCCTATATAGTATATATACTTGGTCTCTGTTTTATTAATGTATGAATAGATAGAAGAATGGAAACAAAATGCAACATCTTCCTTTGCCAAATTAGCTCTATGAAAAAGAAAATTAAATCAGGAACATCAAGATTGTTAAATGTTTTAGTTGTCAGAACACTAAAATATTCAATGAGCAATCTAGGAGATTGCCTTGATTGTTGCAGGTTCTTTAGGCAATACTTCCTCCTCTTTGTGATACATCAGATGTCGTTGGCAATTTTTAAATTCATAGCCTCATTGGGTCGAAACATGATTGCCTCACAAACATTTGGATCATTCACTTTGCTCATTGTGTTTGTTCTTGGAGGGTTTGTGGTATCAAGAGGTATTTGACATTATAGTATATGCAAAGATAGTTATTTACTCCAAAGAAATATACTTTATACTAATATTGAGCTTTTCAACTAGAACTCGAGTTACAAAATTGAAAAAATGGTTCCTTTTATTCATGTTTCTAGAACAGAGAACATACCTAGCTAGTGGATTTGGGCATATTGGTTCTCACTGATGTCCTATGGCCAAAACACCAGAGGGGTGAATGGATTTCTAGCTCCTAGATGGGAGCTAGTATGTGTTATCATGTACTGATAGAGTGTCCTATAATCATAATCCCAGGAAAGAAATATTGAATATTTCCTTTCCTCTAAATATTTCATCTTTGTGCATCCTGTCAGTAACAGCTCCATTGAAACACTTGGACGTGCTATCCTAGAATCTCATGGATTACTTGCTGAAATTAAATTTTATTGGACTGGAATTGGAGCATTGATTGGGTTCTGTGCACTTTTCAACATTCTGTACACTGTTGCTTTAGCATGCCTCAACCATAAGTATGACATTCCACTATAAGGTTTGGTTTCCGCTACTATTTCTCTCACCTAAAATTATCTTAAAAGTGAGATATAATAAATTCTCCTGCAATTACAGCTTTAGTGAAATCACAGGCTGTTATATCTGAAGAGGTTATTGGAGAGAAGCAAGCAAACGGAGCTGGAGAAAGAAACCAATAAAAAAAACATCGTTCTGTTCAACTGACATCACAATGAAGGTCTAGTGGTAAGTCGAGCTCTCCATAAATACTTTAGTAGTTCCCAATATTCAATCTACTACTCACAGATTAAAGTGCAATGTAAATGGATATGGTGCTAATTGTAACTGATTAAAATATTTGATAGAGAATTAAATGAGAATATCTATTGCCCCAGCCGTCCCCTCACGCCCCCTCCCGTCCCCTCACGCCCCCTTCACGTCCCCTCCCATCCCCTCACGCCCCCTCGACCCCTCCAGATGGGGAAACGTCCCCCTTGACGTCCCCTCCAAATTTTCGAAAATTGGGAGCGTCAGGAAACGTCCCCTAGAAGTCCCCAAGACCCCGAATCGCGGGGGGGCGAGGATTCTAGACCCCTAGGGGGGGGGGAACGAGTCCCCGTGTAACACTAATTTTTAGTCTCTGAGTTTTTCACTGCATCACATTCACTCAAATTAGCAATGACAGATTACAAAACTAAAGACATTGTAGAGCTAAAATTCATGTTCCAACAGAGTTATACTATGCTTGGGTGTTAGATATTTAGATCAAATAACTAAGACTTGTAATAGCTCACCTTGTGGAAAGGTAAAGGTTCTATTGAATTAGAAACTTTTTTAGTTTTATTTTTTCAGTGCATCACTTTCACTCAAATTAGCAATGACATATTTGTCAAACTTCTTAGAATCTGTCAATAATGAAACATTCAGATCCTGGACATTTTCAAGAGTAAAAATATCAGTGCCAAGTGATTTCCTAATTTGTGATCCACTATTATGATAGTGAGTGGCTTGTTCACATGCCTTTTCAACTTGTAAGTCGGCAAGAAGAAAAACATGCAGTGTCTGTGTTGCCACTTCCTCATAACCTGGGTAATTAGAAGTACATGTTATTACACAGAATGCACTTCCAACAGACAAATGTTTTTCAAGTGATGTTTTTCATTTGTGTGGAGAATAATGGCCACCTTCTTTTAATTCACGTGCTTGTATTGCAGATAACGCTTTTTTTGGTGCACAATTAGCTTTACTTGGCTCAGTAATGTCTTTATTGTATAATATAGTACTCACTGAAGTTGTCTTGAGGGAAACAATGTGGCCTTGAAATATCCTCTGGTTCTTGAACTTCAGAGGCCATAAATCGAGTTGTTACACTGCCCATGTAAATTATCTCAGCTTTCTCCATATAAGAAGCTAGTTTATGGGTTACATGTATGTGCCATATTTTCACTAGTCCATGGTAACATAGAAGACTCCTCTTCTCTCTGACTCAAGGTTGTTGATGACAACTTTGTAACACTTACCTGGGCATACTTAGGATTTTTTTTTTTCCAAACACACTCATTATCGTTCACCATTTCCACATCTCTGACTGCAAACTCCTCTTCCATGACATTTTTATAAACAGATCCTGAATCTTTCAACAACTAATTATTTTCATTGTGCCTGTTAACTAGAATTTTGGTCAGAGATTTTCATTTGGTAAGCACATGAGCAGTCTAAATTGAGAGTTTAGAAGCATTTGCATAGATTCTGGAGTTGTTTCTTCTGACCATACATTTAAAGGTCTCAAATTGCTTGATTTATATATATTTGCACCCATTTAAAGGTCTCAAATTGCTTGATTTAAAGGTCTCCTCCTCATATGATGTGTACTATTTTGAATATTCTATTCTTTGCATATCAAACATTATAAAGTCTCTTGCACACTGTTCTCATCTCTTTTATTTGAACATAATTCCGATAATCATTGCATTCATGAAGAAAGGATATATTCATGTGAAACCCTGTCCAACTGCTTCTCTTGGCTAATTCCATCACCTACATCCCATAGAGAATCCGACAATTGAATGTCGACTTGACCAAAGGCATTGCTTACTTCCTGCTAAGATTGAACAAGAGAATCAAAATCTCTCCTTCCAGGGGTCATTACTCTGTGCTTTGAACTTGAGGTTTGCCTCTTTTCCCTTCTCTTCTATCCCAAGACTCCAAAAACTTGCTGCAGCCCATCCTTTCTGTCTCCTCTGCTCACTGAAATTTCAAAAGCACTTCATCCTCGCCCTTATATGCTCCTTCAGTTTGAAATCCAAAATCATCATTTCCACTATTCTTGTTTTCCGTATTTACTTCTGTTGAATCTGTATTTTGTGCTAGGTTATGAGTATATTGTTTTAAATTATTCACTTCAGAACAGACACCAATCATAAGAATATTCTTATTTTGTGCAGGCCTGCAATCCATGACTGAGGAGGAATTGACAGCAAACAATAAACCACATTGCTCAGAGGCATTCAACAAAATTGGCAGATCTTTGGTGTTTTTTTCTCAAATTCACCCGACTGTTCAGACGCTAGCTGATTCTTATTACCTGTATTTTCAAACCCATCTCCCAAAATATATAGCCATCTAGAAGGTAATGACTCTTTGAGCCCTTTGAAAATACACCACATAGTAATCTCTGCCCAATTGTTTGAGCTTCTTATCAACTCACCAATGTCTGGTCCAAACAAGTTTCCTTCAAGGATCAAATTAATTTCCTCTTTTCAAATAGAGTTTAGAAGCATTTGCAAAGATTCTGGAGTTGTTGCTTCTGACCATACATTTAAAGGTCTCAAATTGCTTGATTTATATGTATTTGCACCCATTTGAACTGAAAGCTATATTGTGCAAAGTTGTTTCAAGCTCAAAAGTATTATCCTACCTATAGAAGCTTGAACCCCAATAATCCTTGCAGTGGCCACTTTCACCAAGTAGAATATGTGCTTCATCAACATCATCAGACCTCAAACCTCAATTTCCCTTCCAAGTTTTTCTCTATAAAAATTTTTGTGAGTCCTGCTTGCCGGACACCAGTTACAAACTTTCTTTCACTTGAAAATTCACAACAATTGAATTTAAATTAGCCTCACATGGGTTGTATTTCATTTTTAGTATATTTCGCTTGATTATTTCTTTATACAATCTCCCCACTTCTCTTATCCATGTTGCGACGTTCCTTTGCACCTCTTGGTGCAATTGCTAGTTATAAGAATATTTAAGATTCTGGATCTATCGATCTGAGATGGATATTGCAATATAAATCTGAAGAATTCATGAGATTACTTCATGTTTGATCAGATTTTTTTAATGATAAATGTTATCTTGCAGGAAAATTTCAAAATTTGAAGTCATATTAATTCAGTACATTGATGCAAATTCATACGCTGATGCGATGTATATTATGGCAATTTCATTTTTTTACAGTTACTTTTAGTTTTATTATATCATTTAGCTCGATGCTTTCCATATATTCAACTAAACCTTTGTTGTTTAACAAGACTTTGTCATTTCCATGTTTTCGTGAAATTGTTTATGGTTTGATACTCTCATACAACCTCTATCAAGTTACATGCACCCTCGTTAGAAAAAACAAGAGAAGTTTGCTTGCCATGACTATGTTTCTTTGTCATTGTTGACTTAAGAAAGTCTTTTAGCTAAGAAACTAGTTTCAAGGTTATGGCATAACTTGTCATATAAATTGAACATAATTTATATACAAAATGTTAATTTGTAAACTAGTTAGCTGGTTTTAGGCTTTCCATTTAAAATCTACTTTAGTTTGAACTTTGAACAAGTTGTTCCATAGACTTGAATATTAAGAGATTTTGGTGTAAGGATTAAAAATTAGCCCGTAAGGCCTCTCAGTTATTCATTTATTTTATCTAATATAACATTTACTATTAAATTAGAACCACTCGGCACAAATACGTCATAGATCAAGATCATAATTTGTAGAGTGTCGTAGAATAAAAATAGGAGCAAGGACACTGAGTTCTTTCAGTTTTCCTGGTTCTTATTCCTTTGGTGTATCTTTGCACCTTTAGGGGCAATTTCTAGTTTAAAGTCTAATTTTTTAAAGGGTGCTAGCTCAATGGAAGAGCACCTGCTTTACAAGCAGGAGGTTGGTGGTTCGATTCCATCGTGCCCTGATATTCATATATAGGGAATGACGAAGATTGGTTTTTGGTGACTGATGCTCTTTTGACCATCACCAATGAGCTTATGGTGACATTTTTCGACCCTCACCAAAATATGAAATGGTGACGGTCAACGAACGCCACCATATATACGCATCAATAGTGACGACCATTAAAGGTCCGTCACCATAAATCGTTGTTGTTTATATGAAATGGTGAGGGTCATTGTTTGTCGTTATAGTCATTATTCGTGACGGACCTTGATGTCACCAATGCGTTTATGGTGACGGTCAATGAACGTCGCTATATATATGCACCAATAGTGACGGCCATGAAAGGTCCGTCACAAAAAATCATTGTTGTTCATATGAAATGGTGACGGTCACTATCCGTCATTATAATTAATATTCATGACGGACCTTGACTGTCACTACAACACATACTTTCGGCGACGCCACCTTTGGTGACGTTCAATTTTTTGGTGACGGAGGCTATTGTCCGTCACCATTGCTCATATGAAATGGTGACGGTCACTATCCGTCACTATAAATCATTATTGGTGACGAACCTTGAATGTCACCACAACACCTATACTTTCGGCGACGCCACCTTTGGTGACGTTCAGTTTTTTGGTGACGGAGGCTATTGTCCGTCACCATTGCTCATATGAAATGGTGACGGTCACTATTCGTCACTATAAATCATTATTGGTGACGGACTTTGAATGTCACCACAACACCTATACTTTCGGCGACGCCACCTTTGGTGACGTTCAGTTTTTGGTGACGAAGGCTCTTTTGACCCTCACCAATGAGCTTATGGTGACCATTTTCGCCCCTCACCAATGTCCTTTTTTCTTGTAGTGTTTCCCTCCTTAGAGAGCCCGTCTACCTAGCGATGCAACTTCTTCAACTTCTTCGAGAGCTTGGCGGTTGTCTCTCCATGGTGGGAGAGGGGCAAGGGAAGAATTTCGTTGTGGGCTTATGGCTGAGGCTGGTTGCGGTGTCTTATGGGCTCGGCGGCTGGATTTTTGCAGAGGGCCGACGATAGATGCCCCTATCTTCAGCCTCTTCCTTGAAGCAGTATTTTGGCACAGATGGTATACAACGCTCTAGGCGTTTGGATCTGGAGTTCCCGTTTTGCTGCTCCGATCCAACTGGCTCCACCAGGAATTTCCACAATGGGTAATACTCTTCCCAAGTTTTATTATTGTTGTTTTTTGCATTGGTTTTATCAATTATACCTGGTTACAAGAAGGCTGGGACTCCCGGCTCGTTGCAAGGGCATCACGAAGGTTTGAGCCTCACTACTTACCTCTGCGTCACAGAGTTTGGGAGGGGTGCGAGGTTGTAACCATCTATGGGCGCTCCATGTATTCTGCCTCAGTAGACCCTAGAAAAAGCGAATGCTCTGATGGTGGTGCTTGCACGGAAAATTCCATCATAGACAGACGAGTAGGGGACTATACTCCCAAGACCAGCTTCCAGATTTTCATAAAAAATTTAGATGGGAAAACAAAAACCCTCTGGGTATAGGAGGTGGAATTGGTCATAGATTTGAAGCACAAGATCCAAGTGTCAACACGTATCCCGGTTACAAAACAAAGCCTGATTTATTGAGGGAAGGTACTATAGGAAGAACCCCAATTAAAAGAATACCATATCCAAAGAAATTCTTCCATTTTCTTGAATTTAATACTCAAAGGTGGAACTCCAGGAGTAAAAACATCTGCTAGAACTTAACAAAACATAACTACTAGACCCATGAGGGGAGCAAACACTGCCAAAGCTGTCACCTCAAATGGTGTCTTATACAGGACCATTCTGCAGCAGAAAAACAAAGCAACAACAACTTCAGAGTCATCTCAGAACACTCCCAAACCATACATTGTGGAGCCACTGAACTCCATGCTAGAACTTAATATTAATGCACCAGAGATCAACGAAAGTCGCTCCACATTTGAATTGCAGGAAATAATATGCAGGTTTAACTTATTTTGGCCCAAACCAATGTAGCTTTTCCATTGGATATTCACCGATTGGACTATGGATTGTGATATCCATCTCTCCTCCAAGGGGTATTTTATTGTCAAGTTCATTTCTACAGAAGCCAGAGATATCATTCTCAAGGTGGGACCATGGTTCTGGGGTTCTACCTGACTCTTCATGATGACAAGCGAAACCCACTACAAGCAGGTTCGCCTTTCTTTTTTCTGAATGAACCTGCAACTCAAAAATGTATCAATAGCAGATTCACAAAACCGATACTTCGATCCTGAGACCTGCGGGTTATGGGCCCACTTTTCTTCCATTTCGCCACTCTACTGCTTACACATATATAAACCTTTACCTATGGAACCAATAATTAAGTTCTATAATCCCAACCAACAAACGTTGGTTGCCTTTAGGCTTAAACCCAACCAGAATTGAAAACGTTCAACGCAGGGTTTTCTCTGCAGTTAAATGTGTTCCTTCAAACTTGTCACCATCATCGTGAAGGATCGATCGACCTTCAACCAACGAAATTCGATTGCAATTTTAAAGCTTTGAATTGAAGTTGGAATTAGAATTATAGTTCTCTGGCATCAATTCAACCAACAGCACTTGACCTCAATTGATATCGTTCTCAGCAAACGATGTTGTTCACAGTGGTTATCATGCCTTCAATTCATAACATGGTTCAATTGTATTCGATCATTAGATACAAGCACTATTTACATTGCCCATTTAAAAAGCTGAAAATGCATTTGATTTATGGAGCTCTTCTCCCAAAATAAATACGATAGCCATTCATCACCAAAAGACTTATAATTAATGCATTCAAATATGGCAAGCATATATATCACAACCCCTTCTATTGTTTATAACCCAGCAATCATACATCGATTCAATCAATTTCACAACAGAATTCAGATTCAATACTACACAGTGGCTTAAAGACATATAATCCGCCGAGTCTGCAACCATTACCATGCTTTGAAAATGTTGCATTAGATCGCCATCGATCCTTATAGGGATCGATGGTCAATCATGGAGTCTTAGCACAAATTTAAAACCGTAAATCTAAATCTGAAATAAACCATACTTAGACGCAGAAAGTCAAAATAACCAGCAATTTTATTATATACAAACATTACAGATACTCCAAGGCATTTCAGCGTCAGCACAAATCCTCACACTGTTACATTGTGCTCACCCCCCTCACACCTTTTAGATTCGCTATTATATAGAACTTACAAAGAATCGGTTGAGATCCACAAAATCGTTTCAAAGAAAACTCTTAGTCTTCTACTCGCGCACATGGTAGATCATTAATTTTTCATCGATTACAGAAATTTCAGCATTGGTTTTTAACAAATTTGCCCCAATTTTGTGTGGTTGTTCGCATACCCATCTCTTCAGCTCCAGATTCAAATTTGAATTCAAATCGGCTCAGATGCCCCTGCATCAGACTCCCGAGGCACAAAAATTTATGACCTCCTAGTCATATGTCTTCCACATCTGTCAGCAATTCTACCCCACATTACTGTGGAACTACTCTTGTGATCTTCATGTAACAGCATGCTTGAACAATTCTCACCCGCATCCTCTACGGAATTGTCCTCTGTGAGCTGCAACTAAACCTCTGCAATAGCAAGTCCTCCCTGCTACTAGATACCTCACCAAGCTTTCTCCTCTAAGCTCAATCTTTCGTCATCTCTCTGGTTCGCTCCTATGGAACCATTGAGCCCTCCTGCTCTAGGTTGCTGCAATATTCTCACCTTCCTCTGCTGCTACTTTCACAATATGACAAGCTTACAAATATTCACAAAATTGTACCTCTTCTTCCTCTGTACGCAAACTCATTCTCCTTCACAGGAAATCATTTCCCTGCTCTGATACCACTTGATGACAAGTGAAACCCACTACAAGAAAGTTCACCTTTATTTTTTCTAAATGAACCTGCAACTCAAAACTGTATCAATAGCAGATTCACAAAACCAATACTTCGATCCTGAGACCTGTGGGTTATGGGCCCACTCTGCTTCCATTTCGCCACTCTACTGCTGACACATATATAAACCTTTACCTATGGAACGAATAATTAAGTTCTATAATCCCAACCAACAAATGTTGGTTGCCTTTAGGCTTAAACCCAACCAGAATTCAAAACGTTCAACGCAGGGTTTGCTCTGCAGTTAAATGTGTTCCTTCAAACTTGTCACCATCGTCGTGAAGGATCGATCGACCTTCAACCAATGAAATTCAATTGCAATTTTAAAGCTTTGAATTCAAGTTGGAATTAGAATTACAGTTCTTCGGCATCAATTCAACCAACAGCACTTGACCTCAACTGATATCATTCTCAGCAAACGATGCTGTTCACACTGGTTATCACGCCTTCAATTCATAACGTGGTTCAATTGTATTCGATCATCAGATACAAGCACTATTTACTTTGCCCATTTAACAAGCTGAAAACGCATTTGATTTATGGAGCTCTTCTCCCAAAATAAATACGATAGCCATTCATCACCAAAAGACTTATAATTAATGCATTCAAATATGGCAAGCATATATATCACAACCCCTTCTACTGTTTATAACCCAGCAATCATACATCGATTCAATCAATTTCACAACAGAATTCAGATTCAATACTACACAGTGGCTTAAAGACATATAATCTGCCGAGTCTGCAACCATTATCATGCTTTGAAAATGTTGCATTAGATTGCCATCGATCCTTATAGGGATCAATGGTCAATCATGGAGTCTTAGCACAAATTTAAAACCGTAAATCTAAATCTAAAATAAACCATACTTAGACGCAAAAGTCCAAATAACCAGCAATTTTATTATATATAAACATTACAGATACTCCAAGGCATTTCAGCGTCAGCACAAATCCTCACACTATTACATTGAGCTCACCCCCCTAACACCTTTTATATTCGCTATTATATAGAAATTACAAAGAATCGGTTGAGATCCACAAAATCGTTTCAAATAAAACTCTTAGTCTTCTACTCGCGCACATGGTAGATCATTAATTTTTCATCGGTTACAGAAATTTCAGCATCGGTTTTTTACAAATTTGCCCCAATTTTGTGTGGATGTTCACATACCCATCTCTTCAGCTCCAGATTCAAATTTGAATTCAAATCGGCTCAGATGCCCCTGCATCAGACTCTCGAGGCACAAAAATTTATGACCTCCTGGTCATATGTCTTCCACGTCTGTCAGCAATTCTACCCCACATTACTGTGGAACTACTCTTTTGATCTTCCTGTAACAGCATGCTTGAACAATTCTCACCCGCATCCTCTACGGAATTGTCCTATGTGAGCTGCAACAAAACCTCTGCAATAGCAAGTCCTCCCTGCTACTAGATACCTCACCAAGATTTCTCCTCGGAGCTCAGTCTTTCAGCATCTCTCTGGTTCTCTCCTATGGAACCATTGAGCCCTCCTACTCTAGGTTGCTGCAATATTCTCACCTTCCTCTGCTGCTAATTTCACAATATCACAAGCTTACAAATCTTCACAAAACTGTACCTCTTCTTCCTCTATACGCAAAATCCTTCTCCTTCACAGGAAATCATTTCCCTGCTCTGATACCACTTGATGACAAGTGAAACCCACTACAAGAAAGTTCGCATTTCTTTTTTCTAAATGAACCTGCAGCTCAAAACTGTATCAATAGCAGATTCAAAAAACCGATACTTCGATCCTGATACCTGTGGGTTATGGGCCCACTCTGCTTCCATTTCGCCACTCTGCTGCTTACACATATATAAACCTTTACCTATGGAACCAATATAATCCCAACCAATAAACGTTGGTTGCCTTTAGGCTTAAACCCAACCGGAATTCAAAACGTTCATCGCAGGGTTTGCTCTGCGGTTAAATGTGTTCCTTCAAACTTGTCACCATCATCCTAAAGGATCGATCGACCTTCAACCAATGAAATTCGATTGCAATTTTAAAGCTTTGCATTGAAGTTGGAATTAGAATTACAGTTCTCTAGCATCAATTCAACCAACAACACTTGACCTCAACTGATATCGTTCTCAGCAAACGATGTTGTTCACACTGGTTATCACGCCTTCAATTCATAATGTTGTTCAATTGTATTCGATCATCAGATACAAGCACTGTTTACTTTTCCCATTTAAAAAGATGAAAATGAATTTTATTTATGGAGCTCTTCTCCCAAAATAAATACGATAGCCATTCATCACCCAAAGACTTATAATTAATTCATTCAAATACGGCAAGCATATATATCACAACCCCTTCTACTGTTTATAACCCAGCAATCATACATCGATTCAATCAATTTCACAACATAATTCAGATTCAATACTACAAAGTGGCTTAAAGACATATAATCTGCCAAGTCTACAACCATTATCATGCTTTGAAAATGTTGCATTAGATCGCCATCGATCCTTGCAGGGATCGATGGTCAATCATGGAGTCTTAGCACAAATTTAAAATCGTAAATCTAAATCTAAAATAAACCATACTTAGACGTAGAAAGTCCAAATAGCCAGCAATTTTATTATATACAAACATTACAGATACTCCAAGGCATTTCAGCCTCAGCACAAATCCTCACACTGTTACATTGTGCTCGCCCCCCTCACACCTTTCAGATTCGCTATTATATAGAACTTACAAAGAATCGATTGAGATCCACAAAATCGTTTCAAAGAAAACTCTTAGTCTTCTACTCGCGCACATGGCTGATCATTAATTTTTCATCGGTTACAGAAATTTCAGCATCAATTTTTAAAAAATTTGCCCCAATTTTGTGTGTATGTTTGCATACATGTCTCTTCAGCTCCAGATTCGAATTTGAATTCAAATCGGCTCAAATGCCCCTGCATCACTTCATCACACCTTGGTTCCCTAATTTTGATGCAAACACGATGGAGATTACCAGCATGTCGATTTGGGTCCGACTGTATATTCTCACGCTTCATTTTTTGAATGAATATGTACTAGAAGGCATTGCAAACACTATAGGGAGATACATGAAAACAAACATCCAATGTTTGGAGGAGATAATCTTCACTTTTTCACGAATATGCGTTGAAGTGGACCTCAGCAAAGGGTTATAAAAAAGTATACACCTAATTCATAATGAAACAAAAATGGAAGCAACACCTTGATTATGTAAACACAACATTTAGGTGCAGGATATGTAGGAAAACCGGTCATTTACAAAACACTTGCCCGGACAAAAAAAGAGAGAATAGGAAAATGAAGAAGACAGGGAAAGCATCCAAGGGATGGAAATTCCCCTCAAGTGCCCCGGAGCAAGAAACAAAATATGAAGGGGGTATTCCCACTCAGAACAAAAGCAAACAAGATGTGTCCAATCCAAGGGAACCAGACCATGAAGTACAAGACCCAATTGAGTCTATCGCGACGCCTCAATAGACATAAACCAGGGTGGATCTTACGTCAACTAGGGATCGTTCTGCTATAAGCTCAGGAGAAAATAAAATATTGCATGTGTCAGAAAGCTCAGATTCTGAGAAAGAAAACAGCATGAGGAACAATGAGTTGGCCTTGGTTCCTTCATCCCTACATTTAGGGACTTGGCTGATTGTTCGAAAGAGAAAAGGCAAGCGTGAAAAGCCCAGCCTTGCTAGAAATTTGTAAATATTTGGGTGGCCTCACTACATTGACATGTGTGCTTGAGCACACGGGCCCTTAGGGCATCTTGAATGCTTAATTTCATCTGCAAAATGTAACTTTTCATTACTTATTAATAGAAATTTGCTGATTTTTTCTTAGGAAAAGAAATAATGTTTTCATAATACATTTTTATTTTTAAAGCTAATGCTGAGTATTTTTCATTAAAAAAAATTGTATATATTTAAAAATAGTTTATTTTGCAAAGGAAACATAGCATATGAAGGAAGAGCATGGATGAAGACATATGTGATATGTTGCAATTTGAGTGAGATAAATCTTAATGTTATTCAATAAGGTCTTCAAATCCAATGTTAAACAAGAGAGATTTTCTACAATGTAAGTGACATGACACATGAACATGTGACAATAAGGATTTTATTATACGAATTATCTGTTAATAGCCTTGGATATTGCAATGGCTAGCTAACGAGAATATATCCAAAAATTGTTACTACTACAATAAATATATGCTCGACTTAGTAGGTAAGTGTTTTTAGAATGAATAAGCACGACATAGATCGTGTGAAATGGCCTAAGAACCTACCTAATAATCTCCTGCATTTGTGAGCTAAAAATAATAAAGTTCTAGATGACCTTGTGAATCGTGGCCCAATTAAGCATATGGATGCCTTTCCTGCCTAAGAAAAGAAAAACTCTAGTACAACAAATGAAAATTTGATCTTATGAAAGGAATAAACTCCATTGGATAACTTTTTTTTCCTGTTGAGTTAAAGATTCTTCATCTTAATCTTTTATTGACAACAACTGTGGAGATTCCATCTTCAACTTAGTGGCATCTTGTTCATTATTGCTTTTCATGCTTAACTTAAAGCAATTTTTACTCTCTAATCTTCATCTTTGTCCTTCTTTATTTACATTACATCTCACACATTGTATCCATATGTACACTTTTTTATTGCCATTTCTCAAATTGTATAGGTATACATAGGTTTTTCACACATGATTAGGTGATTTCATCACTTTAAATCTTGTTATTTATACATATAAATATCCAACAACAAAAAAAACCTGAAGAAAAATCCAAACATTAAAACAAAGTCGCAAACGAGACAATAAAATTGTAAACAGTAACTGAAAACTAAATTATATTTTTATCATTATGTACTGCTAATTGAATTCAATCGTGGATGATGCAAAGAAATTATGAGTTTAATGGTGACTTCCTCATTGGTTTGTTCATTGGTATTTTTGTTTCACTCCAAAAATAAGTTAAATTTCCCAAGTCTTCCATATTAACTCCCATGAATACTCCGACTAATTTCCTATGATTGATTTCTCTTTACTAAATTTTCATACAAATGCACCAATCCAAATAACCAGGATGCTAGAGTAAAATTTCAATCATGAGTAAAATGCCCGAGTTATTGAGTCATCCTTCCTCTCCTTTTCCAAGGATCAAACAAGTTAAGTAGATAGGATGTAATTTAATGTGTGATAGGGGTAAGATCACATGATATATAGTAAATATTCAATAAAATACAAGTGCCATGTTTTCATTGAAGGTGGAGACTTTATGAGTCTTTGAAGAAGCAAATATCCCACCTCATGGGAATTAATTCAATTAAGTCTTCCAAGCCATTCAAAAATAAGAATAATATGTATCATACGAGGAGGAAAATAGAAAAAAGTGATTTTTGGAGAGCCAATACCTATGAGTAATGTAAACAACCAAATTCATGGTAGGATGATTCTATAACATAAACTGTTGACCTACAATTAGCTGCAAGATGGAAATTCTCTACCAAATACGAAAAATAGGGGATTCACAGCTCAAGTGATTTATCCAAATAATTTTTCTTAAAATATTATTGTTACCATTATTAAAGCTAATAGAGTCAGATTACAGAACATACATCCAAATCAGAAATCCCTTTAGATAATCCAAATAAACTTCCTCGTTGGTTTGTTCATTGGTATTGGTGTTTCACTCCAAAAATAAGTTAAATTTCCCAAGTCTTCCATATTAACTCCCATAAATATTCTGACTAATTTCCTATTATTGATTTCTCTTTAATAAATTTTCATACAAATGCACCAATTCAAATAACCAGGATGCTAGACTAAAATTTCAATCATGAGTAAAATGCCCGAGTTATGGAGTCATCCTTCCTCTCCTTTTCCAAGGATCAAACAAGTTAAGTAGATAGGATGTAATTTAATGTGTGATAGGAATAATAGAACATTATATACAATAAATATTCAATAAAATACAAGTGCCATGTTTTCATTGAAGGTGGAGACTTTATGAGTCCTTGAAGAAGCAAATTTCCCACCTCGTGGGAATTAAATCAATTAAGTCTTCCAAGCCATTCAAAAATAAGAATAATATGTATCATATAAGGAGGAAAATAGAAAACAATGAGTTTTGGAGAGCCAATATCGATGAGTAATGTAAATAACCAAATTCATGGTAGGATGATTCTGTAACATAAACTGTTGACCTATAATTAGTTGCAAGATGGAAATTCTCTACAAAATAGGAAAAATAGGGGAATCACAGCTCAAGTGATTTATCAAAATAAATTTTCTTAAAATATTATTCTTACCATTATTAAAGCTAATAGAGTCAAATTACAGAACATACATCCAAATCAAAAATCCCTTTAGATAATCCAGATACACACATGATGTGTAGTTTCAGAGATGCAATTTAACCAACACGACTTATTTTATTTAACAGAAATAATGTATTACAATGAGCTTAATAAGGCTATTTCATTATGAACTTGAGATAAATTAATCTTAAGGTGATATTGTTTCAATTTAAAATTTTCTACATCCAACGTAGGTACTTTTCACAAAGAAAGGAATCCCTGAAAAGTTCATTAATGAACAGTTCACTTTATAAAAATGTGAGAACTTCTTTCATACAAGAGGATAAGTCTTGTCAAATATGAATATATTCACAATAGTAGAATATATCTAGAATATCCTAGTTAGGTAGTTTCTATGTTGGTGAACTAATCAGAACAAAAATAGTAGAATATATCTAGAATAACCTACCTAATAAGCTCCTCCATTAGTGAGCTAAAACTAATAAAGTACTCGATGACCTAGTGAATGGTCCCCCAACTAAGCATGTAGATGTTTTGGCACCCTAAGCAAAGGAAAAATCTACTACAACTAAAAAAACAAAAATCGATTTTAAGCAAGGACTAAACTCCATTCATTAACTTGTTATTCTGGTTGGGCTCAAAAATCTTGATCTTAATCTTTTATTGACAAGAACTGTGGAAATTTTGTCTTAAACTTGGTGGCATCCAATTAATTATCACTTCGAAGAGAAATTATGACTTTTTCCTATTGTTCAAGTGCGAAGCTTGCCCACTTGAAAGTGGGATGAATATATTCTTTTTAAATTTTCAATATTACATTGTCTCATAATACATGGGGTTGCAAATTTCCATGCACCAGTGCAATTCCTATTCTAGAACCAAAATACCATGATTGACCCAAATTTTTCTGAAATGGGCACATGAATAACGTGAAAAAAGAATAAAGTACCATGAGCAATAATTTTCAGCATACCATATGGCAATGCAAAAAATATGGGTTGGGATTCAAGACACTAGAATGTAATGCAAAAACTAGTTTATTCACCAAAAAGAAGGGAATCTTGTGAATTGAGGGTAAAAATTTAGTGTAAGAGTCGCTAAATTATGGTGATACCTTCTTAACTTAATGCAATTTTTACTTTGTGATATTTGTTGGTGTCATTTCATTACATTACTTCTCACACATTGTATCCACATGTATGCCTGTTTATTTCCAGCTCTCAAATTGTATATGTATACATACGTTTTTCACACATGATCAGGTGATTTCATCACCTTAAATCCTATACAAATATCTAACAAAACAAACCATGGAGAACAATCCAAAAATTAAAACAAAGCCACAAACCAAAGAATCAAGCTGTAAAATATAACTAAAAAATGAATTATATTTTTTCCATTATGTATTGCTAATTGAATTGAATCGTGAATGATCCAAAGAACATACCATTTTATTGGTGACTTCCTTGTTGGTTTGGTCATTGGTTAATGTAATTCACCCCAAAAATGAGTTATATTTCCCAATTCTTCCATATTAACTCCCATAAATACTCCTACTGATTTCCTATGACTGCTTTCTCTTTTACTAAATTTGCATACAAATGTACAAATTTAAAGCCATCACCCCCGTTTTCTACAAACCATACCTGCAATTCAGGAAAAAAAACAAATAAAATTAAGTTACTTGAACAAAATGTCTAATACATGAGAAAAAATAAGAACAAAAAAAAAACTCTACATGTGCATTTTTATACCTTCTTTGCTTCAAAAACGTAGTTTTCAATTTCTACTTCACATTGTTTAATCCACATACTTTGGAAAAATTATGAGCTTGCACCATGCTGCATGGTGGCAACAAATTAAAAGGAACAAAGAGAAAAAGTTAATATACATGGGGCCACTTCTTCAAAATGCCAACTCACTCATCTACTTGAATTATTATGATCACTAGTAGAGCTTGATGTGATATTTTATTGGGTAGTATGAGATTTTGAATTTGAGTTACATGAGAGGAAGGGCCAAAGAGAGGAAAAAGGATTGCACCTAACATGGTTATGATCACCATCAGAAGACCATTTGTGTCCATTTTCTCTTCTTGATGAGTTACCACTCTTGTTGCCTATATCTGGAATAATAACTCCATTTCCATGTGTATTCATTGGAAACTGATGTCTTGGAATACCATGCCTTCCACCAAAAAACCTTCCCACCAAAAACCCTCTGACCGAAAGCCTCCATATGGTTAGCACAACCGCTAAGTCATCACCTCCTCCTCCGTCACAATGGTTTACCCTTACACAACTCAAATCATATTCTGGATTCTCAATCGACATCTCATGTTAACACACAGGGTAGGAATTATGTTGAGACAACCAAGGAAAAATATGGTATGAATGGTAAATGTGATTACAAGATTTTTTTCTTAGCAACAAAATCACAAACATAATAAAAATTTCCATTAATACAGATTTGAAAGGGAGTCGAATAGATCCAATGAAAAGAGAAAAAAATACCCTTTCCATGTAAAATACATTCGTTCTAGGTGTGTTGAAATTTGGTAAGTGTAGATTTTTTCAAAACACAAGAAAGCATATTTTGGTCCTACAACAACAACATAATTACCCTGGGATTTTGAATTTGAGCTACATGAGTGGAAATGCTAGAGAAATGAAAAAGGAATGTGCCTACCTTGGTTATTATCACCACCAGAAGATCGTATGGATCCATTTTATCTTCTTGATGTGTTATTACTCCTTCGTCCTGTATCTAGACTAATAACTCCATTTCCATGTGTATTCATTGGAGAACCCTGTGTTGCAATACCAAGCCTTGCACCAAAAAACCTTACCACAACAAACCCTCTACCTAGAACCCTCCGTATGGTAAACCCAACTGCTAAGTCATCACCTCCTCCTCCTATGCCATGGTTCGCCCTTGCTTGAGCCCAATCATATTATCGATCCTTAATCAACATCTCATGATGGAACACAGGGCACGAATTATCTTGAGACAACCATGGAAAAATACATTTTGAATGATAATTTTGATTACAAGGCATTTCCCTCGAAACAATTTCCCAGACATAATAAAATTTCCCATTAATACAAATTTGAAATGGAGTCGAACAGATCCAATGAAAAGTGACAAAAAAAATACGTTTTAAATGGAAAACACATTCATTCTAGGTGTGCTGAAAAGAAAATTTTGACTACAATGACAACAAACTTACCTTGGCATCACCAATAAGAGAGATTCTCCCAAAACTTGTCTTCACATAGATGACTACAAAATAAAAATTTGATGGTTTATAATGAGCTTCAATATTGACACTAAATTTTGCATCCTAATCTTTTATGTCTGCTTCAAAATGCATGTTGACGTAATTGCTAAGTTCTATAAATGTCAGAACCTTGATCAACCCTTTTACATTTCCTTTTATGTATCATGTGTCATTTAGTTGAACATTCTATGTTGCGAACCTGAATTTTCTTACATAAAAGATTTATTTTCTCTCTTATAGAAGGTTCAAAGCTTCAATGAGACTATGTGGGTTTAAGTGAAGGTGTCGAGCAATATTGGGGTTATGTGGGTTGGACACAAAGGGTACCATGGGAGCGACGGGTAGAGAGTCAGAAGCAACCAGAATTCCATGACCACCCTACGACATAAAAAGTAATGAAATATTAATAAAAAGTGAAGTAATAATCAAATTCAAAGCTTAAATATAAAAGACCCACTTTAACTAATACACAAAGTGGTCTTATTCTCCATAATTCCATGATATGATATGGATGAGAATTCAATTTCTTGTTGTTTAAAATGTGTTTTTTAATACATAAATGGCTTCAACTCTTTGAAATACCTCTGAGCAATTGAACTTTGTAAATTAAAACACTTAAACTTATGATTTTAAAATATATAGCAGATTTTAACAAAATATACTAAAATGAAATAAAAAATGCCATTTTATTTATTAATTAGAGTACACTATTATACAATTAAAAAATTTATTGCAAAATTTGAAAATTTAACTTTGCAAAAAATATATATATTAAGAAAAAAATGACTTTTATTTTGCTAAGAGAAGGGATAATATGATGTTTTAATTGGGATAAAAGGTTTTCAAAAGTGGAAAACAGGACTACACTAATACAAAATTTATTGCAAAGTTGAAATTTTTACTTTTCACATTAAAACATAGTAAGAAAAAAGATGAATTCTACCTTGTTAAGAAAAGGGATAGTATAATGTATTATTTGGATACATGGTTGTCAAAAGTTGAAAACAATGTATAAGATTGCTATTAAATGATATATGATAAAAGAACTTTGTTTTGTTTTTTATTGCAAAGTTGAAAATTTTACTTTACACATAAAAACATATTAAGAAAAATTTGAATTCTAAGTTGCAAAGGGAAGGGATAGTATAATGGTTTATTTAGATAAGGGATATTTTTTTTAAAATAAATAAAAGTTTTATTATTGCATTGAAAGGTGTGTTAATGTTGTCATATACATTTAAAAATAATAAATTAATCTTTACATTAACAGATTAAAAATAATAATTACAAATTGATATTGGAAATTAATAAGTTATTTTAATTTTCACTTCAATTTTACATCAAGGTTAAGCCAGAGATAATTATAAGTTTAAAAATATAAAATTTCTTTGAGTGAGTTTAATGGGCAAAACCAGAAGGGGTAGAGTATGTATGCCTTAGTAGACTTAGTGGTTAAATTAGAGTATGTATGCCTTCGTAGACACAAATTTCTTTGAGTGAGTTTAATGGGCAAAACCAGAAGGGGTAGAGTATGTATGCCTTAGTAGACTTAGTGGTTAAATTAGAGTATGTATGCCTTCGTAGACTTAGCAGCCAAATTAGAGTATGTATGAATTTGTAAACTTAGTAATCAAATAGATGCCTAGAGATGGGTCCCTTATCCCATAAACAATGGGGTCTCATACACTAATTTGGTATTTGGCTTTGTAGTGACATTAAAATTAGATAATAATAATAATAACTAACATAGAATACATAGATAACATGTAAATATAATATTAATATAAATTGTCTTGAATTACTTAATATGGAGTTCATAAATAACATGTAAACATAATATTAATATTGTTACCATATATGTAAATGTTCAATTATATTTAAAACAAAAATATATTAACAACAAAAAAAATTTAATTTCTAGGATAAATCAAATAGTTCATATCCATATTAAATAACATAATTTATCTTAATAGAGAAATATATATATATATATATATATATATATATATATATATATATATATATATATATATATATTCACTTTTCAATACAAGGACATTTGTAATTTATTTTCACATTTACATGCATAACCACTTAGCGTAAAAATTAAAATAAGAAATAAATTTAGCCATGAATGCTTGTGAGTGGATAGAAGAAAGAAAGAAAAAAAAACTATTTTCACTTTTCATTACAAGACATTTGTAATTTATTTTACTTTTAATTTAAAAGCCTAGTATTAGCTATATTTTTTTATTTTTTGAACTTCCTTTAAATTTGATTGAAAGCCTAGCATTAATTGTGATCATAAAAAAAAAAACTAACATAACTTAAAATGACTTTTCACATCTACATATATAACCACCTACTTAAGTCGATATAAATTAAAATAAGCACTAAAATCAGCCATGAATGCCTCTATGTGGACGAGTTGGATTATAATTTCATAAAATAGCCAAATATTACCGCAATGTATGTTTATAGGCTCGTCAATTTTATTACGCCGGAGGCATTCTCTTTATGAGATTGGGTGGGCAAACACTATTCATCCAACCCAATCAAAGAGCTTCCTCACCGCCCTTCTAGCCAATTATATATATTAACATATGGCGACAGAGTATTAGATCAAATTTAAGTTTCCTGAATTTCTCCACCGATTTCTCTAGGGATTTTCTGTACGGATTTTTTAGTTGCTGAAGATTTGAGTTTATAAACTACATTTATGATTGCTGCACAGTTTTTTAATTGCTGAAGATTTGAGTTTATAAACTACATTTATGATCCTTGCAGGGGCAGGAGGTGCGATCTTCGAGATCCAAAACAACTGCCCATTCACGGTTTGGGCAACGGGTTTATCAGGTGATAGGAAATGGTTGGAGAGAGGGTGGTGGTGGAGGCTTCAAGTCAACATCGATACAACAAGGTTTTGGGGGCACATAGGTTGTTCCTTTAATAGCAATGGCAGTGGCAACTACAATTCTGGGGACTGTCGGTGTCTACAAAACTGTCAAGGCTCCAGGAAACCCCTACGATGGTCGATTTCTCACTCAGTCAAAGAAACCTGCACTTTTATGACATCAATCTCATTGATAGATTCAAATTTCCAGTGTCGGTCATACCCTCCAACTCTTCGTGCCATGCCATCGCCTGCAGCAGCAATATAAGTGCCATCCACCCCACTGAATTTAGGGTTTTGGATAGATGTGGTAGCGCCTGCAGTAGTTTTAATACATCATAATATTGCTGTAGGGGGAATATTGGAACAATTGTAGTGCGAGTACTTATTCAAGGATTTTCAATCGCCAATGCCCCCAGGCAGGCCTACACCTATGCAAAGGACAACGCCACCAACACCTTCAGTTTCTCCGGAAGCAATGGCTTTACAATCCTTTTCTACGGCTACAACGCCACCTTCCAGTCTCTAGTGAAGGCAATAGTTTAACTAAGAAATGCACAATATATTTCGAAATGATCAATAATAGCTATAATAATTATTACACCGAAGGTGTTTACTTTTGAATCATTCCATCCTCACCATAGTCGACCTTTTTAATTTTTGTTGTCGATTCAAGTGAACAACTGTCACATTGTCCACCATTGGATCTGTGTAGCGTTAGAAATGGAAACTAATAAGTGAAATGGAAATTGCAGCACACGAAATGGAAATTAATTCTGAGCATAGAAATTTTTTAATTTGATTGTTAATATAAATGGAAACTAATGGCAAGCTAGCTTGAAACTAATTGGAAACTAGTATGTGAAATGGAAATTGCCAAACCTCCCTGAAATATTCCTGTTTGTAGCCCAAAAGCATGCATCTACCACTCCACCCTCTGAGCATTTTATCGGTGTGCACATTGTTTATAGTTTTGAGCATCGAGGGAGGAGGCGTTCGTGCGATTATTCAACCAACAATCCTCCAGTTCTTGGAGAAACAACTTCAGGTAAATTTATAATTATTGAATTGACAAAAAAAATCATGATAGGTTTCTTATGCTCGTTGTGTTTGTTTATTATTTTCAGTATAGGTGTTATTAACTCGAGCTTGACGCTGAAGATAAGAAAATAGTTGATTATTTCGATGTCATTGCAGGCACCAGCACTCGAGGATTGATAGATAAGAGAAATTTCCCACACTCGCTTATTTCAGAGATAATCACTGAGTTTTATTTCATAAAATGTCTAATTTTCCCCATTGCCAGGGTAAGTTTTATTTCGATGACTGCTTTCTTATTCTTCCACCACCGCCTTCCAACACCGCTCTAGTAAGTTCTATATATACCACCGCTATATATATAGTTTGAGCAATTAGGGTTTTAGTGTAATTTTTGAGAGTTAATTAGGCGGGATTCTTTTTCTTGAACTATTAGGGTTTTCGTCTAATTTTTTAGAATTATTTAGCCACTTCTTTTTTCTTGAATGAATGGCAAGTAGTTGAAATAGTATGGATCCATATTTATTATGAGTGGCAAGTAGTTTAAATAATATGGATTTGTTATGAGTAGTTAGAGATAAAATTTGTAGACTAGAATAGTATGGATTTATATTTATTATAAGTAGCCAGTAATTTAAATAGTATGGATCCATATTTTTTTATGAATAGCTAAGGATAAAATGTATAGTTTATAATAGTTAGTTTTTTTTTTTTTTTAATTCAAAAAAAATATATCTTTAAAATATTTAATGGGAACTGTTTCAAAAACTTTACAGTCCATAATTTTATATTTTATAAGTTATTTAAATTTTAGTGATTTGTATAATTTAAAAGGTTGAAAATGATGTTTATCACTTTATACCAACCATATTTAGTAATATTATATTATGCAAGTATTTAAATGTTTAAATAAATTTTCAAATATATATATATATATTAAAAAGTAAATAAATAAACCAATTATAAATATAAAATCACATAAAAACAAAACATAAAAAAAATTATTAAATATTTTAAATAACTCTAAATAAAGTATAAAATTTAGTTCGCATTCACTTATAGTTAAATTTTGCATTTAAATTCTATAAGAAATGCTAATATAGATACTTTATGGAACTAAATCTATACGTAACAAACCCACAACATAACATCTTAACGAAATTTATACCTAACAAACCCACAACATGACATCTTAAAATACATGCAATACTAAAAAGAAAATCTAAACTGAAAAAGTTAAAGATTATTTTTATGTTAGGAAAAAAAACTAAGAATGACCCTACTTTACCAACCAACCAAATATTGTTAACAAGTAAAGTAAATCGGTTGTATGAAGGGGTTTCATTAAAACTGTTCCTTAACATAATTCTTTTTTTTTCCAATCTTGAAATGCTTGCCATATTTTAAATATTTAATTGTCTCGAAACATTTTCAAATAACACAAATGCAAAATAGTTCTTTTTTTTTTTTCCAATCTTGAAATGCTTGCGATATTTTAAATATTTAATTGCTTCAAACATTTTCAAATAACACAAAATGCAGAATAATTCCATTATGTAGCAACTCAAGCATGTTATTGTCACTAGAGAAATACAATATGAGACATTAGAAAATTAGAAATTGGCATTGCAATACCAAGAGAGCTTGCAAAGTTGAGTTGAGTTTTTGGTAGAATGTTGACAATTTTACAAATAGTTGTTTTCCACCATAAACATCCATACCAAGCTCTTTGTTTTATGTCTGCATAACTTTGATAGCCTACTACAACTACAATATAGCATTAATAAATTATTTGAACCTTCTAAATAGGAAATTTAACATTATGGAAATTTTGGTGATAATTCATTCAAGGTGTTGTATGCATAACCACAAGACAAAATTGTTACTTCAAGCACAACAATGAAGGACAAATATTCCCAAATCTTGACGAGATAAACTACCTTCGATATATCTTTGCACTTTTAAGGACCACTGGTAGTTTATTCTAATTTCCCTATTCTCTCATGAATAATTTCACCAATGATATGCCTAGGACCTGCCAAGGTATGGATATTATTAGTGAAGGTTAATAATAACTAAAAAACGAAAAGGGGCGTCTAAAGACTTTCATTTGAAAAAAATATGGACCGGTGGATTAGACAAAGCGAAGGGAAGCATATAGCCAAGATTTTGACGCTGTGACATTAGTGGTATCCGGATTTTTTTTCCTTTAGAATTGAGAATTAATATGACATAAATAATTCTTTCCTTGTAATTGATCTGCCATAAATTGACATTTAATTTGATAATTAGATAAAAATCAATCCCACATACGTAAACTAACATAATTGTATTTTTAAGAATTAAAATCAATAAACTAACTCACATAATTGCATTTTCACTACTTTTCCGAATTAACATAAATAAACTAACTGACTTATTTTGTATTTTCAATACTTTTAAAAATCCGCAAAGCTTGACTGAGTTTTTAAACTCCTTAGTTTAATGAAAGTCTATTCAAACCAATAAGATATCAACGCGTATACTTTATCTGGACTCATACTTTTTCTTAAAAAGTTTATTGTAATTTTCAAAAGTTGTCTTTAATAGGCACTAGACTAATAATTTAAAAAATGTTTATTACAATTTTCAAATACTATGAGAAAAATTCATTGCAACTTTCAAAAGCGGCTTTTAATCTAATTATCATGGCACTAGATTCATAGGCCCTCAAATAATTCATTTTTTTGACATTCTAGACGGGTACGAATGGTTTGCATACTGCATACTCTTATTATACATACACTCTTATTATTCATGGGTTTCATTACTGTGCATAATTGCATACTCTTATTATTCACCCAGATCATTTGGTATTCACTTTTCTTTAAACAAAATTAGAGTCATTTAGTATTCATTTTGTTTATTCATAAACAAAACATTTTTAATATATCTAGATTTAAGAAAATATTATCATATAGCAAATGGATCTCTTTTTTTAAACAAAATATTTCTTATTATGTTGGAGGCGTTCTCTTTATAAGATTGGGTGGGCAAACATTGTTCACCCCACCCAATCAGAAATCTTCCTCATCGCCCTTCTAGCCAATTATATGTTGACATGTGCAAACAACGTATTGGGTGAATTTAATTCATCCTAGATTTCTCCACAGTGTTTGGGATTTCTCCACGAATTTTCTTGGCGATTTCTCCATGGACTTGCTCCACCGTCTTGGTGATTTCTCCATGGATTTTCCTAACGATTTCTCCACAGATTTGCGCCACTATCCTGGCGATATCTCCACAGATTTGTTGCAAGCGAGAGGAAGGGGACAATGTCTTTCTTAGTGAAAGTTTCTCTACTCTCGTTTCTATATTCAAGTAAAATGTCTACAAATTCTTTTGCCTTGCCACCGTTGTCATCAGTTATGCCCTCTCTTCTACTCTCGATGCAAGCCTCTACAAATCGATCCATCAGCCTAAATATAATACCCATATTCTTGGTTATATCACGGCTCATGCCCTCAAGGACCAAAATTCACAGGAAAGGAAAGTAGTCAACCAGATTCAGCTTGCCCCCAATTACCATCAATTTGGTGATCATTTATTTGAATTATTCAGTGGCCTGAGAGTCCCATACAAACATATTTATGGAAAAAATCAAGTTTCCCAACAGATTCAGACTTGTAAGAAACACAGTGTGCCCAATATTCAACCCTTCGACTTTATAGAATCATCAAAATGGATTGAATGGTGGAAACGACCTGATTTATTCTGAGACAAGGTCTCCAGTCTTAGACAACAGAAGTCATGGAACCAAATTCATATGGTTAGTCACGAACCACCATCTTCGAGGAATATTTATTTCACAAAGAAATGAATTAGCACATCAATCAATGCAAAAAAAATCTATCCATTATTCTGTAAAATTTTCTACATTACCCCGACAGACACCATATAATATAGCTCTATGTACTCTAAGATAGAACAAGCATGTTTCATACTCAAGATCATTCAATATTTTTATTTTGTACATGCAGTAGCTATGGGTGAACATAAGTTCAAAACAATGTGTTCACCAGCTATAGCTGTATTGACCATCACATGTAGCAATGCGTTGTTGCAGCACGTGGAAGTGCCTCATGGTGATTTCATCGTTCTATTCACCGCTGGGCTGACACAAGAAATTATCTTCATTAGCCATTCCTGTGTTGTATTACATTATCGCCCCTGTTTCCAACCATCAGAGTCCAATTTTAACCGAGGAAGGAAACGATGCGGCTAATACGGAGGTCGTGTTAAGAGTTACACAAGCCTTCAATTTTCTTTGGGAGACTCTCTCCTATATTAAGGTAGGTCCTGTTCAATTTGTGACATATTTTTCGTCACGTTTTTTCCTATTACTAAGAATATACCTGTTCTGAGTGCCTTGAATAAACCCTTGTCTCTTTTTGTCGATAAAGATGACATCAAGTCCGAGGAGGACGAAAGAGAAGGAGACATATCGGATAAGGGAAAAGAATCATCCGTTAAGTTCATATTGCCCACGCGAGATGAACTAGTTATTTCGTCTATGGCCGATTTATATTCTGCGAGACTCAAATTCGTTCCTATCAATGGTGACCTCACCACAATACAATTTGATGATAAGACTGCCATGCTTTACCTCCAAAAATAAAATTGGATGCCACCATGGAGGTAATCTTGAGAAATCTAGTGGCATTTGAAGCTTCTGTGGCTCCAAGTGTGTTGGTTTTCACATGATACACTGACTTTATGAACGAGATAATTGACAACGAAGAAAATGTTAGATTTCTGAAAGAGAACGAAATTATTTCAGGTGTTTTATTACGATATCGTCCCTGTTTCCATGTTATCGTCCCTATTTCTAGTAGCAGCAGCCTGGAATTTCATGTCTTCTTCAAAAAAATTATTGAATGGTAATTATTCTACATAGATCTTATGAAATTCATCCCTCGACCATGCCTCCTCATCATGGTGGGCGACGTCTATTTTAAGGATTTCGAGTTTGGATAGATGTATGGGAAGGTCCACAATCCCTAGATCAGTTTTGGTATTATTGTGCAAATCCTTGAACCTCCAAGCTGCTATATCATCGACATGACTCCATAGATGGCCGACCCTTCCTTGCATATATTTTCTAAAGCATCCCACATGGAAACTGCGTCCCAGTCCTTGGACTTCGAAACCGCCAAAAGACCCTTGAGATGCTGCAAGGCCTCCAGTCTCTTCACACTGAACAACTCGGTGTTGTAGCGTCTCCAAAGCATATGCCAATGAGGCTAGCAGGTGTTGCTCCATGTCAATGAAGAGTCACTATATGAGAGACACTTGGCGACTTCTATGACGGTGCGTCTAGAAAGGACTTGGTCATGATTTTTCAAGGCTTGCTTGGCCATTGTGGTAGATGAAACCAAAAATATGGTTCTCATTCCGAAATGAAGGGTCATTAGAGGATCGTATTTTGTAGCAAGGCGGTACATAGACTTGTTGGGATTCCCCGAGCTGGAGCAGACTCCCAACAATGGCTCATCCGAGAGGCCTGGAAGCAGCTTCCCTGTGCGCTTTTTTGAAAAATTAATTACCTTTAAAACCAACTATAATATCATGAAAATCATTACATAATACCAAAAATCAAAAATTTCCTCCATCACTCAAGTGCTCTCCAGCAAACCCAAAAGCACAATGGATTTTATACTTCAGAGAAATCACGAGATTGTGTGCGGCCATATACAAACATATCTATACAATATATATAACAAGTTTCAGAAACTTAAAATTCATGGTGACGTCACCCAGTTGATACGTTTCAGAAGCTTAAAATTCATGGTGACGTGACCCAGCTAATACGGCTTTTTAACAAAAAAAAGAAATGTTTGAGAGTTTGGATATTATATCAATAATTGGAATGAAAGGCCATCATTTCTGCCTTCTTTTTTTTTCTACAATATTTTGTATTCTTATAAAGATCATAGATTTATTTTGAAGTCAAGGGCAGGGATTAATTTCCTTTGGTTACCTAGGGATATGATCAAAGGTCGTAATATATTTTACATTCTTTAAAATATATAAGAAAACTAAAATTTCCATATATTTCACTTAATTATCATTTTCCACATTCCCCACTCCCAGCATTGCTTTTCACCTCTCGGTGCAAATGCTAGTAATAATAATTATATTAGAACTAATAGTATAGGCTCATCAACCTTATAATAAGAATAATATGAGAACCAATATGGTCATTAACTTTATAATAATAATTATATGAGAACCAAGAAAGTCCAACTTTATAATAAGAATTGTGTGAAAACAAAGAAAGTCCACACAACACAATTAAAGCAAGCAATGAGAAAGGGTTCAAACCAAATTAGTTCTACAATATACTTACATGTCAAGATCATTATAAACACACTCCCTACCAAATATGTCACATTTATAAGAAAATTCTCAATATAATTATTTACTTACTTTATCAAAAAAAAAAAATTAAAAATGGTTTAAGTACATCCAAGTCCAATGTACAAATAAAGATCTTAACTCCGACAAGCTGTAAAGATTGGGTTTGAAGGTGCTTTCCATGCCACCAATATTCATCTAAATATATTTCATAATCAGACATAATATATAAGTCAGAGCCTACACCTGTTTGATATCCCATTGGTTTTGGATCATAACATTGATACATTAATAAAATGTTGAATGCGTAACTGTGGTGCTAGTGGATATTGACACATTCATGTCACATTAACGGATCACATTTATGAGTTTTAAATCGTTACAGGAAATCACATAATGGAGCTTATGGCGGACGAGGTGATAATTAACAATAAACAATTTTAAGTTTAATTACCGCATTATTATTTGATCTTTTATCCTAATTAATATTTATCTTGCCCAAGTGAATGCTAGTTGTCTACCACTGAGACCTTCTGGAGATCTGCGATGATTTTCGATCCATCAACCCTAGATCAGATGGCAGTGGTTGTTGCAAATAGATTTAGGGTAAACACCACTCGCTCATTTTCTTCGTCGCTCTATCTCAACTCCCTTCTGTGAGAGGGTCTACATTGCATCTCTCCCTTACGACGAAAACTATGTATTCAAGCCCGACATGGTTACATCTGTTTAGATGTAGCACGTGTGTATTGATGTTTTTCAATTTTGGGTTTATGTATGTGGGTAAAGCATCTCAGAGGACTAAAAATTCCCTTTTCTCTTCATTCGGCACAAGTGAGTTTTCCATTTTAGCTTTATTGTTAAATTTCTTTTAACTATATTCAAGGAAGATTTATAAATATTCATTCGATTTTCTTTTAGGTAGGTTCGTAACCTTGCTACAACTAGATTTCTCAATCTTTGCTTTTATCACGTCTCCTTCTCATTTACCAGCAGAGGTTTTTGGCTCTCCCAAAGTGTCGAGGGTGGAAGTTTCAAGTAAGATCTTCTCGAAGCATTTGAAATTCTGGAATATATATAAGACTTTTATTTAGGGTTTGACTTCACATGTTTAATTTCACATTCGGCCCTCATTCTCTTTTATATTTTTTTTAATGTGTAAGGCACTACTGCACCAAGTCCGTAGTCGATCTCCGTGTTCATTCGAGTGTGGCCATGACCTCCTCAACAACTGTCTGGGTAAGTGGATTTATACTTATGCTTTTCTTTACGACATATATATATATATATATATTCGGCCTTCTAGTCTGGCCACTAAGGGAAATCCCTCTGTGTATACAAGATTTCTGAGTTTACATTACCTGAGTCTTCTTGTTTGCATGACGTGATTTCCAGACTACTCGTGAAAAGGCATAGTTTTATTTATCACCAGAAATGTTGCATTATTTGTTGAGTCCTGCCAGATTTTTCTTTTTCGATTCGGTCCCTTGGAATCTGCTCTTGTATAAATTCGATTCACTGTTTAGAACTTCTATAGTCGACTAGTGATATAATTCAAGCACTCGTTTATTGGTTTTAAATGTATATATATTGCATGTAGTTATTTTGCTAAGTGTTATTTATACAGGAGGTTGGTTATGACCTTAACTTGGTTGATATGGAAATTTTTATCCATTTCATACAACTTTATCTTCTTTGTATATTGTAAATTGTTAATGTATTTAAATGATGATTTTATGTTACTATGGTTTGAATTCAAGTTATTGGTTTTCCATTCTATTAAGTAAGATAATGCTCTTAATCTTGGAGTTACAATGGTGAGAGGACTGGACTGTGTTTGGCCTCATTCTCAACTTGGGTCTAAACCTCTGTGCATGATTGAAATTCTAGAGCCTTCATGGATAATATTGTGTACTCCAGTTCTTTTGTAGTTTATTATCTTGTGTTATGGTATTGTTTCTCTACAAGTAGAATCTATGCGGTTAATAATATACAGAAATATAGAATCAACATTATCACAAGTGTTTATTATGTTGTAGAATCTATATTGTCTATTGTTCATCTTCTTTGGAATTCAGTTTACAAAGCTATAAATTAAATCATCTCTTTAGTATGAAATTAGTAAGGGTAACAGATGTATCTTATCTTTCTCTTGTAGTATTGAACAATTTCTATTTCATTTCTCCAATTAACAATAAATAAACAAATTCATCATTCTAGAAAATTGAGAACATTCCACAGTCATTTATCATACTTAAAATAAATATTTATATACTTATCTGAGATCTCTTTTGCTTAATTTATGGCTCCTCCCAACCTTGAGAGAGGCTATTAAGTCCTATGCTCCCCCCGAGCTCCACACCACAGTTCTTTAGAGAGAAGTTATGTAGATGAGTTAGGCCTCATGACTGTTGTCCCGTCTATACTCCTTACAAGTTACATAGCTCCACTAGCTCTAGACCAGCTCTCGACAACTCTTCTTTCCACCACCTTTTTGGCTAACCCTTTTCCTTTTTCTTAAAAAAAACCTCTTCCCTTCCTCAGGATTCCCTTTTATCCTTTTTGGGGAAGGTAACTATCATATTACCATTCAGTTAAATATTTTCTCAACGTAAAATTTCTTCATAAATAAAATTCAAGTTTTTATTTTTACTAACGAATAGCCATATTTTTTAATATCCTTTTCATTAGTCAATTCAAATGTATTTATCTAAAATAAAAATTATTTTAACCATCATGTAGAAATAAAAAGGAGTGTTACAAAATAAGGTTGAATACATCGTGTGTATATATATATATTTCCACTCGTAATTTGTGGAATCATACACAAACTGGTCCTATATTAAACTTTAAGCATAGTTTAATAACATGCATAGCACACGGGAAATATGGAATCTTAGCATTATTTTTAAAATTATAAGTTTCTCTTGAAAATTTCTTGGCTACCGTAATGAATTTTAATGTCAGAGTGATTTTTTTTTCCAGCATACCTTGAATGATGTCTGAATAATACACAAATACATTTTTTTTTACTCCAACAAAATTTCATTTACATGATATTGACCACAAGTCATGAATAATTACGCTATTAAAAAAATCATCCATGGACATTTTAGGTATTATTAAATAACCATGAACACATACATTTAAGCATCTAGGAATAGATACAGCCAATGTCCAAAAACGCCTTAGCTACAATCGAACAATTACTTGATATCGGCCCGAAATCATCTATGATTATGACAAAAGAGGATCAATAATGCGAAGGTCTCTAGCATTGATTCAAACTCAATGCATGATGGCATACTTATCAACATCCAAATTTCTAGCCTTGTCATTCGAGTCCAGGAGTGATGGCATACTAATCAACATCCAACTTCTGAGCCTCCCCATTTGAGTCCAGGAGTGCCCATAGCGACCTTCTTCTTTGTCACAGGCTACAGATCTACGACAAATTCTGAGCCTCGCCATTTGAGTCCAGGAATGCCCATAGTGACCTTCTTCCTTGTCACAGGCTACAGATCTATGACAGTGCCATTGAAAAACAAAATTTCATGAAGTCACTAGATTTAAACCCTAACGAACTAAAATTCACAGATGGCCTTCTTCTGAGATGGCCAAAACACTTTTTGAAACTTGTTATTTGATTTTTTCCATCCGACCTCCAATCTCTACTGGGAAATGCAGATTTTACAATTCTAAGGATATGGCATTCATTTGCTCCATATGGAGATCATTAGAAGCCAATTAGAAAAAACGTGTGCCATGCAATTGCTCAATGCCAAAAGGATCGATTCCTTTAGGTGGATGAGAGAGGAAGAGGCATTTATCACAATCCACTCCATTTGGGAGAAGAGAAAGAGCGACACGGTTGCATTTATTAAGTGTAGGAGTGACACAGTCGAAGTTATTACAAATATTGAGGAGCACAATCCAAACATTAAAACAAAGTCGCAAATCAGAGAATGAAGTTGTAAACTCTAACTAACAGATTAATTATATTTTTTCCATTGTCTACCGCTAATTTAATTGAATCGTGGATGACGCAAAGAACTTATAAGTTCAATGGAAACTTCCATGTCTGTTTGGTCATTGGTGCCTATAAATCACGCTAAAAATTAGTTAAATTTCCCAATTCTATCATATTAAACCCTATAAAATCAAAGAAACAATGAATCCTCAAGTGAGAAAAGAAATGGAGAAAAACCTAAGTAGATCTCGCCTAAGGAGTTGCTGCCAACTTTGCGCAGTAGTCTATACTTATTTCCTTCCTACTCGTGACTCCATGTTACATATTCTAACTAATCAAAACGAACCTTAAAAACTTGAGAGGAAGCGAACCTTAAAATATATTAACTATTAACTATTAACTGATCATTAACCTGAAATTATTATTAACTAGCAATTGCACCTCATGTTGCAAAGGAAATGCCATAAGGGTAGTATAAAGAAGACTCACATTGAAGAAGGTTATTAGTTAAAGAAAGTAGCTATGGTGAAGTTTTGCATTCCAAAAACTTGTGCAACATATATACCTTGGGATTCCAATACTTGCAAAATAAAATTTGTAAACTGCTTGAAATTGTATCTATACCACAATCCACCCAAAGATAACAAAGATACTTAAGAAATAGCTATGTTTAAGTATTGCTTGAGGATTGAAAGGTTTTCAATGTACTTAACATTTTCCATAAACAAACTATTAGTTTAAAAAAAGTTCAAATTAATCTCATAATTTTAATTTAATTATAAAAATTATTAGGTCAACCATAAGGATTTAACCTCCCCAAAATATGTTAAAATATCTTTAGTAATAGTGATAAATAAAAGGTTGATATTTATCTATAATTAGTTATGCCTTTTAATTAAATTTATTAATTGGAAAAAAGATTGTGAAATGAAGATGCCTAATATAAATATGAGTTAGGGTATTTTGATCACATGAATATTAGTTGAGTTATTTTGATCACATGAATATGAGTAAATCATTGTATCACCCCATAATAATGTAACAAAACCTATTCACAAATTACAAATTTATGTGAGAAAATAAAAATAAATCTTTGTAATTAAAAATCTTATGTCATATTTTTTTAAAATTATATATTTGTTTAACCCATATATTAATTATTCTTATAATTATTATTATTTAATATAAAATTATATGTTAGAGGGGTGTATATATATGTGTGTGTGTGTGTGTGTGTGTGTGTGTGTGTTTTGGGAACCAATCCCTATAAATAAGGGATTTCAGGTAGGAGGGGGAATATTTATTTGACACATGAAATGAGGTAGAAAATGGAAGTTTTCTATAGAATGATTTGATATGATTGGTTAATGCCTCTTTTTCCATAATTGTGAGATAACTGTACTCAGGCTTGGAATTTCAAATCCTCTTTGCTCTTCAAATAGAAATTTAATGACGTTTTTGTATTTTTTATGCTCTTCATTTTAAGTTCTAGTCAAATTTGTGAATGTCAATCTCCCCTTAACTAAAATTACTCTTTCATAACAATTTTAATTCAGCTTCCTACTCTTGCATCTCAACTTTCATTAATCTCTTTTAAATTAAGTTATGTATTTTGACATACAAAACCTCTTAATAACTTTAAAACCATTCTAAACAGTTATATGAAATTAAAACCATTCTAAGAAAATTCATATTCATATATCGACAACCAAATTCCTAACTTATCTTAAGTTTAAACCTATGAGTATCTATCATTCGAACATTCCAGGCCATTATAATATTAAAATTCATTTATACCACCATGAAAAATAATATTAATAAATCTACAAAGATAAAAAAAATTGTTTGAAAATCCATGAGAATATTGTTTGGACTCCAAGAATTCGAGTGGAAAAATATCTAACCTCAATGGAATCCACGGGGAGCTAAATCACCTTTTCCTCTCCAAGAGCTTAATAATTTCTTCCACTGTGGGGAGTTAAATCACCTTTTCCTCTCCAAGAGCTTAATAACTTCTTCCACTGGTTATTCTATTCCAATTATTGTAGCAATATTTAAACATAGAAGGATTACAATTTTATACGAACTCCAAAATAATAAAACTATTTAAATTGACATTTTTCCCACCAGTTATCACAATTTAGCTGCATTAAGACAGTGTGGATAGTGTAGCTCATGATTTTCGTGGATGTGCCATGGTCTTGTAAAGGCAAACCCATTTCGCTTAGCATTTTCATGTACATTTGTGTTAATGTTTTTTTGAAATTTATCAGCCCGGAAAACCTAGCATTGGTAAAACTGCATTTAGATTTTTGTTTCTTTTTCTTCCTAAGAAAAATCTAACATGAAAAAGACTGTAACTCTAACAAAAATCTAACATGAAATAGATCGTGTAGATATACTCAGACAAAATAAAAAGGCCCAGACTTGATTTTAGTTTCCATATACACATGGTTATCTTAAAAACATATTGTATCCACTTCTCTTCTCTAAAATTAAACATATCCACAAGTTTATCATAAAAACATATGGTTTTTTTAAAAACATATTGTATCCACTTCTCACCTCAAAAATTAAACATATACACAAATTTATCATCGTTTCCAGTTTGAGTACTCACCCAAAAAATTATAGCAAAGCTTGTAATGAATGCAAGGATCACAACTGGTAAGGATTTAGTCTACCATAAATTTTGACGGCATTATGACCAGTAGATGATCTATATTAAAGCCAACGTCCAAAATCTCTAGTAGCTGTCAAATACGTTCTGAAATGGAAAATACGTCCTACAACACGTCAAATTCCAGGCCTGACTGTACTGAATAGTTGTAAGTCCTCGTTACCCAAGCTCTTTCACCGATGAAAAATTACAGAAATACAATATGTATAATCAAGAAGAATAATGAAAAAGAATAAAATTTCAAGTCCGACAACAAAATGTCAAAAATCATACATAATATAATGTGAGTCAAAATTATAGGAAAAGGCTAGAAGAGGAGGTCTTATGTCAAGTAGTTATGAATGGGGTTCAAGTGCAGGTGGATGAAGAAATGCCCACACAGGAAACTGGTTTATTCCAAGTTGAATTGCAATGTGCTGTGCTTGGGACTGCTGTTTATGGGCCCCTGTTTTCATGGTGTAATCACAGTTGCAGACAATACGCCTGCTACAGTTTTTTCTTGAAGACCGAAAGAGGACGGCTGGATTTAGAGGCCCAAAAGAAGGCATCTCTTGGAAATGGTGCTCTTATAGAGCCAGGAAACGAGGACCTCACTATTGTCTCTACGACGTCAGAAACCATGGGTAGCATGGCTATTCCCTATCCTCTTATTCTGTAATTTCTGATTACAGGCCGCATTCAGGTAAATGGCGGTTCGGGTGATGCAATAGTTGTGGTTTTTGCAGCAACTATCCAACCCATCGCAGCAAGCTTCTCCAGGGAATCTCGTGTAAAATAATCCATGGTATTGCCCGTACCTTAGAACTGGGTCCTCTGCAATTAAAATACATCAATAGTCAATCACATGGGGTCTTTCAACACACACAACATTTAAATGGAAGTGAATTCCTTCCACACAACCTAAAACCCTAACATATAACCAGTCTTCGCCCTACAAGAACCTGGTTCCGCAAGAAAATTACCTATAAAATTTAAGGATGACAGCGGTCCAGAATGACATACCATCGAGAGAGAAGGCCAAAGTCAATAGGATAAATGGCGATAGAAATCTCAACTGCCTGGCAACCGCTCAACTGCTACGACTCAAATCCATGGCTGATGACAATTCAATCGTCTAACAAAAAATCAAAGGGCTCAGATTATGACACGAGGACATCTAGGAGGGTTGTTTTCAAATAAAGACGCCTACGACATAATTATTAATTGACTATAATTTTACTACTGACTATTGTTTAATTTTCTAACATTAAATCTAAAAAGAATGGTGCAAGGTGACATTTACTCAAATTGTTTTCAAAGAAAAACACCTTACGACTTAAATATATTATTACATATATTAATGAAACCAAGTGTAAAACTAAAAATTAAATGATAAAGTTAAATTTACTTTAATAGTAAACCAAAAAAAAATTATAAAGGGAAGAATGATTTTCAACAAATACTAGAATCTTCTGAAACATAAATAATTATTCAATTTAAAAAATATTATATATTATTCCAAATGTATTGCTAATATTATGTGAGTTCATGATACTTTTAGAGAAGGACATATTAGTTTCTACTAAAGGAAATGTTTCTCATATTACACTTTTAGGAAGAAAGATTAAGATATCAAGAAAAATAGTTTTAAAGATATAAATAATAAATTTAAATTAATTTTATGTAAATTTATTTGAGTATACTTATGACCTTTATAAGTATACAAAATACTTAAAGGAGTTAGATTACACCATGTTTACAAAACAAAAATCATAACACAAATCTTTATTAAACTTAAAAAGAAAACTATAACTTCATTTTAACTTCAATAAATATGGGACCACGTCTGTGTAAGGAAAATTATAACATGCTGAAATTTAAAAAAAATGATAAAGACTAATGTTTACGATGATATAATATTTAAAATCTTATTATGTAAAAAGTGATATTACATAACTAATTTATACATTTCATCTTATTATATAAAATAAATATTCAAATTCTTGTTCATATTTATTCTTTTCATTTTATTTTTTATCTCAACCCTCCCAAGTTAGGTTGAAAAGGAATTCCATACCAGCACAAAAAGAAGCTGGAGAACGACTCAAAATCCTGGCTTGTCTGCACAATGGGATATCCATTAATAGTTTAAGCAATGGTTGTTCAATTGTGACGCAGCTCAGCGTTGACAAAGTCGGGGATTCGATCCAAAACTCTTGTGAAAGTGCATCGTCCAAGTGTTCATGAGTTGATCAGTTCTAAAAGAGGATAATTCGCCATGGTTTTGTCGCTGGAATCGAACACCATTCTCATCATGTCAAACTCGTTTCTATTGTGATCATTGCTAAACATATAATTGTCTATTTTATTAATTCTAAAAAAAAATACCATTTGAATTTGATATCCAATACAAGCCTTGTGGTTAAAGGGCCCAATGAAAATAAATACACACCCCTAGTCGCCATCGTAGACTTATCCTGCCCCCAACTTGGAGTCGGCCCTGATGCAACGGTGAGTTCGAAAATGACCCCACGCTGCTGATGGCCAACAATGCTACAAAATGGCAATTCTAGCCCCAGTTGGGATTTTAGAACATTACTTGCAATCCACTCACATAATTTTGCATTAACACAGTGACGGCACTTGCATTTGAATGGGTTCCTAAACCGATAGTAAGGTAAGGGTTTCCTGGATTTCACGTAGAAAATAAAACCAAAATAGACACAAATAAAAGGTTAGCTGTAATGCCACATTTAATTAATGGAAAACCGAATCTTCAAAAAAATAGTAAGGTATGGGTTTTGTGGATTTCATGTAGAAAATAAAACCAAAATAGACACAAATGAAAGATGTAGCTGTAATGCCTCATTCAGTTAATGGAAAGCCGAATCTTAAAAAAAAAACAGCCAATAGAATTAGAATAAAATACACCAATAGTAAGGTATGGGTTTCCTGGATTTCACGTAGAAAATAAAACCAAAATAGACACAAATGAAAGATGTAGCTGTAATGCCTCATTCAATTAATGGAAAGCCGAATCTTCAAAATAAAATAGTAAGGTATGGGTTTCTTGCATTTCACGTAGAAAATAAACCAAAATAGACACAAATGAAAGATGTAGCTGTAATGTCTCATTCAATTAATGGAAAGCCGAATCTTAAAAAAAAAACAGACTATGGAATTAGAATAAAACAAAGGAGGATGAGAGATTGGATTATCAAATTAACTTAGATTTTAATTTATTTTTCTATTAATTGAGATGGCCTTTGATTTGAGAAGAGACATTTGTAAGTGACAATTTTTTATATTTTTTCAATTTATATATTTTAATATTTTTATTATTTATGTGTTTTTTATATATTTTTTCTAATCTATATTTTTCATGTATTTTTTAAATTGAAATATATTCTTTCATGTTTCCGAAGAATCAACTATTGCTACCAACTATACTTTCTATTTTATTTTTAAAGAAAATATTTATTATTTATTTATTTTTTTAGAAAACTTTTATATATTTTCTAAATTGAAATTTATATATTCTCTAGGCTTGTTTTGCGGCTTTATGGCCACATAGACTTGCAAAAATCAAACTATTTCCATTTTCATTGAATTTCTAATTAGTATTGCATGAAGAAGGTTGGGTAAGGTACTGATGCATTCCTACTATTTTTATAGTAGGAATTTTTATGTGTGATAATGATCTACCAGAAACCACTCCATGAATATTAATGAGGATTTAAATTTATTTCTTTAATGAAGATTTAAATTCAGAGGATGAAAAATTCTGGAAGAGTTCATGGTTGAAGAAATGGAAACTTTGGACAAAAATTAGGCTTTCGATCTAGTGGAGTTGCAGACTAGAACGACACCCATTGGTAGAAAATGGAAGTTAAAGAAGAAGATGAATGCATAAGGAAAAGTGGGAAAATACAAAGCCTAGTTACTCGTGAAAGGTTATTCCAAGGTGTTGGGAATTGAATTTGGTGATAATTTTTCTCGACAAATTTCTTCATGGGGATATGGAAGAAGAAATCTACATGAAGCAACCAGAAGGAGTTTCTATGAAGTGTAAGAAAGAACTATTATGCAGGTTAATAAAGTCTTTGTATGGGTTAAAGCAGTCACAAAGTATGTGGTATCAAAAATTTGATACATATATATAGGGACTTGGATTCACAAGGAGTAAAGTTGATCATTGTGTGTATTTTAAAATAATAGGTGTTTATGTTATTTATTTGGTATTGTATGTGGATGATATGATATTAATTGGAAATGATAGAGAAATTAGCTAGGATGTGAAGACCCAATTGTCCTCTAAATTCGATATGAAAGGTCTTTGTGCTACAAAATATATTTTGGGCATGGAAATTAAATGAGAACGAGAAAAGAGGAATAAATGTTTAAAGCATGGAACGCATGTCAAGACAATATTGCAGAGGTTTAACATACAAGATATTAAACAAGTGAAGTTTCCTATTCTTGTAGGTTCAAAGTATTCAGCTGAACAGTGTTCCGAGATAAAGGAAGAGGAAGAGGACATTTCCTATGTTTCATATGAAAGTAAAGTTGGTAGCCTAATGTATGGAATGATTTGTACTGGACAAGACACTGTACATGCAATGGGGGTATTGAGTAGGTTTATGTCATAACTAGGGATGAAACATTGTATAATAGTGAAGTGGATTTTTAGGTATTTGTGTGGCACTAGTGATTATGGTTTGTGCTACCAAGGAAGACCAGGATTGGACAAAGTGTTGGGCATACATGGCTTTGTTGATGCATACTAGGCTGGAGGCCTAGATCAAAGAAGGTCTACAAGTGGGATGTGTTTAACCTATTAATACGAGTAACCAATTGGATTAGCAAGAGAAAGTTTATATTGGTACTTTCAACTACAGAGGCTAAATATATGCCAACCACTCATGGAAGTAAGGAAGTAGTTTTGGTTGTAGAGTTTGCGTTCAAGTATGGGGTTGGTACAACAAGCTATAAGGATAGAGCATGATAGTAAGAGTTCAATTTATTAGCAAAGAACCCTAGTTATCATTGAAATACAAAGCACATTGATGTTCAGTATCACTTTGTGAGGGATATGGTTGAAGACAAAAACGTGTTGGTGGTAAAGGTGGACACTTTGAAGAATGTTGCAGATGCATTGACAAAGTTTGTGAGTACTGATAAGTTTTCTTGGCATAGAGAAATAATGGGTGTTGCATCTTGGGGCAAATTATTGTGCACTCCTACTCCACACCCCCCCCACTCCTCATGTGGAAAGAAAGCAACAAGCGGGAGAATATTGGGTGTGTGTTATACTCTTTCCACAATTAGGCATAGACATTGTTACATTACGTAGGTGCACTGTGGAGGTCACATGGTAGTATATTAGGGATTATGTAGGGGGGTGGTATACCTCCTTCACGAGGTCAATAGCAACGCCCTCTGAATTATTTTTTATGCATACTCAATAATGGTTGGACAAACCCAAGGATGGGGGGCATACCTACCCACCGTTTTATACATGGTTTTGGGCATGATGGTTTTTTCCCATGGTATTTTGTAGATCCAATCAAGGGAACTATGATTATGTTCTAATATAAAGTTAATGGATTGGGGTTTATGAATGCTTCTATATGTATATATTTTATTGTAGCATTGAAAGAAGTATAATGAAATCTTAATCTTGTTTTCCTAGTTTAAGAATATAATGAAAAATCAATCTTGTTTTCCCAGTTTTGGGTTCAAGGAGAAAATATCTATGTATATTTTTATGTTCTTGTCATTGTATAAATTTTTGTTTTTTAAGAATTTTTTTGTAGGTAATTTATGTACAATATTAAAACCTACACATAATACCTAATCACATTATTAGTTGTGATATTTCTTTTTTTGGGCATTGTTGACAACTTTGTCAAACAAATCCCCTTTAAATGTTGTCAACTATAATGCACCAGTTAGTTAGATATATTCAATGATAAATGGACCTAGACACATAGTCTCCAATTTCATAGGTTTTCCTTTTCTTTGGATATCATATAATACAACCAAATCCCTTTTCTTTATATATTTTTATTTGTATAATGCTTTCTATTTCCTTTTTTGAAGTGTTGATGTACTGGTATCATTTCATATATTCGATTTGATTCAATTGGTAGAAGCTTTGTTGCTTAGCTCTTCCAATATCATATTCTAGGAAATAATATATTTTTATAAAATTAGTGTAGAATTAGTGGAACTACTAATTCCTAGACATAAACTAGTTTAAATTGCATCTATCTAGTCAATTGTTATAAGTTGTCATGTATGTCTATAGTATTATTGGAACTTTTTCAATCCAATCATCATGGTAAATTCCACATATTTTTGAAAGCCCTTTTTGTAATGTCCTATTGAATGATTCAATTATACCATTTTCTTGTAAATGATATGATGATGCCTTTCTATGGTTGATAAAAAAAAATTTCACTAATACCTTAATTGTACTATTTCAAAAAATGATACATTGATCATTAATAATGACCAGAGGACAACCAAACCTTATTATAAGATGTTCATAGATAAATTCGATGACAATTTCTTTAATGCATAATTTCATTGGTTGTATTTATTCCCTTTTCATTACGTACTTGACAATAGTAATAACATATTTCACCCCACTTGTTTTACCACATTAATTGAATGGAATGAAAAATTCAATTGCCCATATTTTAAATTAAAACATGGGATTTTGAGTTCAGAGGCATATGCCCTTCCCACATTGATCAACCCATTCATTCATAAATTTCATAGTTATTTTCTTTCTTTCAAGAATCTAGATGAAAATTTAACCAATATAGGCCACCCTCAAGAATCTTCCATGTCATTGTGTCATATTGATAATGTCCTCATGTAGGTCCTACATGTGCCGCATCTAAGATGCATTACTGTTCATGTTCTAAGGCACACTTTCATAGGACATCATTGGGTCCTAACTTATGCAAATATCTACTCATTTTTTTAGAATGGTGTAATCATCATCACCAAGATTTTTTTTTTAATTCTTGGGAATTTCTTCAATATCCTTTCCTTCTTCCAAAAATTGAGTTATTCTGCTAAATTTGTTGGTGCTTCCTTGAATCTAAGAAATTTTTTGTTGAGTAATTTATCATCAATTCTTGTCATTATTAACCTATGTTGAGGTAGGATAGATGATCTTTGGTAACGTTATTTTTTCCACATCAAAATATAATGTAAAATTTAAATGCTTTAAATGATAGTAGCCATCAATAAATTCTTCCTTGGTGAACTAGATATTATAGTGATTGGTGGTCTATGAGGAATGTGAATAGATTAAGCTAGTAAGTAGTGTCAACCTTTTTGAAGGTTGAAAATCATAGTTAATCCTTTAAATTCATTATTGGGATAACTTATTTCTACCGGTTTGAGTTTCTTACTAACGTAAGCATTATGGTGGTCGAATGTGTCATCACTAGCTTGAGATAAGACAACTATAACCATAACATTTGAAGCATCAATGTGAAGCATAAAATTTCTTATCCCAATCAAGAAATCTTAATGTTGGAGGTTCTATCATTTGTTTCCTAAGTAATCTAAATGATATGTTGAATTCATCATTTCGAATGAATTCAACATCTTTGCATAGTAGCTCATCGATGGGAAAATTTGTATCATAATAATGGTGGACTAAAATCCTATAATGTTCCAAAAAAAAAAATTATTTTCTTTTGATTCACATCAGGCTTCATATCAATAATAATTTTTTTCTTTTCCATGTCTACTTTGGTACCATATTTGGATATGATGTGTCCTAGTAGTATATCTATTTCCATTGAAAAATTGTTTTTTTATTAAGGAAAAGTTGTATTTGTTCACATATTTCCAAATAATTCTTAACAAATGTATGTTATATATCATTAGACTATATATAATCCAATCATCAAAGTATACATTACAATTTTTTTACATATATTATTGGAAATATTTTACAACAATTCTTGAAACAATTGTTGGATCATTTTTTAGTCCAAATGACATCATACACATGGCCTTTTTCTTTTATCATCCATGGAAATTAGCATCTGAATTGTACACAATTCTTACAATCATTTACAACAATTCCTGAAAAAATTGTTGGAGCGATTTTTAGCCCAAAGACATCACACAATATGCAAAGGAGCGACATTTAGATACAAATTATTGAGTGTGTCTATAGATTGTTGAATGTGTGTTTTCAGAGATTTCAAAGTTAGGAGGCATGATTTAGAAGTTAGAGAATGTTGTCATTGATGTCAATATTTTTTTCACGTTTCCATTAACAATATTTAGCTTCATATCAAGGATGAAGTTATAATTTTGGTAACATAGCTTTGAAGGCCGCTCTTCTCTAGTTCCCAAATCCAATTGAGAATGAGAGATGCATGATTGAACAAATTGTTCTAAGGCCCTTCCAAAGGCTCTAAGACCCTTCCAATGGCATATGAAACTTCCTCTAAATCTAAATAAATGACGATAAAAACACGTTTGAAGTATGGGAAATTAAGAAAGGTTCCATCCTAGTCAAAGCTCCATATGATATATTGGAGCTCTAACAAGCATGGACTAGCTCAGAAGATTGTTGAACTATAGACAGTCATATAGCAATGGTGTGAAAACTAGTATAAACACCCAAATGAAGTGAGATATAGTATGAGCCTGGGCTAGTTTAGATAATATTGGTAATCCAAGGATTAGTAGAAGGGTCCACAACATTGGAGTGCAGGTTGGTATAGATAATATCGATGGGTCGGGGAATGATAGAAGGGAAAAATTAATTTTGTACCATGAACCTAGCCCATATTCATCATGACCACTAATACATATTGAAAATATAATAAACCTAATTAAGTGACTATCAAAGATGATTAAGGAAGATTAATGAAACTTGGATATCGAAATCCCTAGGTCGATATGATGTGGAAAGTCCACATGAATGATATATTACAAGCTTGATGACATGGTAGCCTCAAAACACGACACATGGAATGCATATATGGCATTTTTGGCCTTCCAAATGGATATTTGGTGAGCTATGTGTGGTAGGTACATGTCAACATCTAGACATGTGACAACATTTGACTGGTTGCAATAGTTGATGTGGAGTGTGACTTGGTAGGTGACATAGCTATGGTGGGTCCCTCCCTTGGGTATTAAGGCACTAGGCACCAGATACTAGAGTGATATTTTAGTGTAAAAATTAAAGGTTAGGCTAGTATGACTTGGCAATATATACATGGAAGTGATGAGGTGGAAGAAGGAACATGTGGCAACTTATGGTTGCTCCACCATGGATTGAATTTATAGAAAAAAAATGTATAGAGATTCATGTGAGAGCTATGTTTGGAAATATTTTTATCTATATATTAATTTTGCAAAAATGACTAAAAATAAAGGTTTAGCGACTCTAGCCAAAGAATGGCTCATGCGGGGCCCATATTTGGATACTAGGCATTGATATTTTGAAATAATTATAAGCCAATGCAATATGAACCTTGTCCTTGGTAATAGAGACACTAGTATCAAGCACTAGAACTAGAAACAGATAGATCATAGGGTTATGAGGCACTAGGAATATGGGGAGTATGAAGAGAATCCAAGGGTTTAAGCTCATGGTTACCATCAATATGTCACAAGGAGCCTTAGCTCTAGCTGAAGTGATAAGGCTAAAAAATTAATGGTTTGAGTGTGAAAAAAGTTAAGTTTATAAAATAAAGCATGTCTAAATCAAAGCCAAATGTTAAAGTCTTTGGGTATGAAATTGAATTTAAACAACACGAAAATGGAATATTTATCATGTAGCATAAGTGTTAGACTATTGTGGAAAAGAAAATGAGAGGCAGTCTGTGAGAACTTATGAGAGAGAACTCCACTGCATGAAGTAAAGATCAGTTGAGTGCATGATTTGATGTACTTGAGATAGATTATGCTCAGGAGTCTTTGGAAGAAGTTAAAGGTGTATAATTTTAGAGATCTAAAGTATTTAAAAGGATTCTTTAATTAGTATGACAAAGGAATTGTTGTCTTAAGATGATGTGTGAAGAGAAATTGCAGATCAGAATTGTTGAGGAAATAATCGAGAAGTTGTCCCAGAGAAAGAAATCACGTCTGAAGTATATCTTAGAAGATGTAGTATATATTTTATGGAATATTGATTTGATCAAAAAGTAGAAAATCAAAGTCTGCTATTAAGAAATATCAAAGAAAGAAAGAAAATTTTGGGTTAAATATTATTGTCTGAGTGAAATTTCAATAAAGATCCATCATCTAAGTTTTAAAACGTATGAAAAAGGGATATGAGTGGAAGTACAAGTTGGTTCCTATAAATATTGTGGGATTGGTGTCTCCTTCAAGTTGGTGCCTATAAATATTATGGGATTGGTGTTTTCTTTAGGTTAGTGCCTATAAATATCACGAAGATTGGCGTCTCGAGTAGGTTGGTTCCTGCAAAGGAAAGGGAATTAGTATCTCCTTTAGATTTGTGCCTATAATATTAGGGGATTGGTGTCTCCATCAGGTTGTTTCCTATAGAGATTATGGGATTGGTGTCTCCTTCAGGTTGATTCTTGTAAATATTATGTGATTGGTGTCACCTTCAGGTTGGTTCCTCTAAATATTAGGGTATTAGTGTTGATTGTAGGTTGGTGTCCACAAATATTAATGTAATTTGAAGTTTTTTGTTGCAAATTCATTTAATAAAAATATTTTTTTGTGGTTTTTTCTCAAATGGGTTTCCACATATGTCCTATGTTCATAATGTGTGGATATTGATTGTTGTGTGGTTTTTTTTAATAATTCTTTGTCTTATTAACTTTCTTTATAGTGATTCCCCCCCCCCCCCAGTATAAAATTAATTTCCAACAGTTGGTATCACAATAGGTTCCTTCGAAAACATTTTAACCATTAGAGGTTAGATCACAATGGACCATTGTTATTTAGGATGGATTTTCCCCATAAGAAGCACCATTATTGAATGGATCAAAATATGTAATACATAAGGTAAGAATGGATTTTTATCTAATCACTACAAGAAAAAATGGCATTGGTGAGGGTCATGCTTGTGACGGACCTTTTAGGTCCGTCACCAATGTCACATATGGTGACGGTCCTTAAAAAACCGTCACTGTAAGTGTATATAGTGATGGTCCTTTAAGGTTCGTCACTAAAGCCATTTTCAATGACACTTTTGGTGAGGGTTGTTAAAGGCCCATCACTAATTCTCTCTTTGGTGACACTTATAGTGACGAACTTTTAATAACCCTCACCAATGCTCTTTTTGTTACTTTTGGTGACGGTCAAAAAATGTTTGTCACCATTGATCATTCCAATGACGCTATATGCCTATTAATATTTTTTTTTTCAAAAGATAACGATTTAAGGCCATTATTGTGGAGTATTTTTTATAATATGTCCAAGGCCATAGTGGTTAGAATCAGTCAATTTTTTAAGAAGGAATTAGTATGTATCATTTCCCTCAAGTAATGACTAGTCGAATAGAGTTTTCCTATGAGTCAACACATGATTCATATCTATTAAGTTTATTATCTAGAAAATTCCCTTTAGATAAAGTTCCACTAGTGTGTGTAGGAAATATATTATTTAATACATAATCAAGCTATGACAATTCTATTAATGAGAAATACCTAACACTCCTCAACAATCTGGGCACACCTTAAATTAATGCTTTGTCACACACTAACATTTCTTAGCACCTCGCATGTCTTGGAACATCTTTGTACCTAGAACATCTTGCCATGACACTGACGCCCAAGCACATGGTGGCATGTGCTAGCACAACATGGAACTCTCCTAACATGTGTTGGCATGCATGTAGTCACTAGCAATATGCCCTGGAACACCTTGGTTGAATGCATTGACATACATTAGCACTTTGCACACAATGCCACTTGGCATGTATTGGTACCTATTATTAGTGTGACTAGCATGCCCCTTTTGAAAAAGATAAATTCCTGACTTATTAACCCTCTTATGTGTTCATTTCCTTGCATTTTAGCTTGGTTCTTCCTTTTGTTGCCTTTACACTTCTTGACACATATTGACATACCCTAGCACCTTGCACATCCTTAGCACCTGGCATGTATTGGCATATATTGGAACTATTTGGCACATATAATTAGCACACCCTGGAACTCCCTAGCACACTTTGGCACTCCTTGACATGCCTTGATATTCCCTAGCATGCCTTACCAATTCTTAGCATACCTTGTCACTCCCTCCTTGGCATGACAACTAGCACTCATTAACACTAGTCCCTGGCACACTTTCCTCATATTCATTAACTTCCATGAATTTTGATCTAGTGCTCCCTTAATGTTTTGTTCTAGTACTCCTTAACAATCCTAAACATGAATGAGCACTCTCTAGCACACCTTAGCACTCTTCAACACGCCATTCCACTTCATAACATGCATAACACTCCTTGACACATATTGGCGCTTGGCACATGTTGGTGCTTGGAAAGTCTTAACATGTATGGAACATGTTGAGATTCCTTGGTATGATTTTGCATGGTTTAATATTAAATTTATTTGAGATCAATTTTTGGAAATTAGATGAGAAGCAACAAAGGAAGACTTGGCACTTAGAATGCACTAAGACTTTGCACTTGGCACCTATTGGTGCCTAGTGTTGGTGTTCCTACCATGTCCCTCTTGGAAAAGGTAAATTGATGACCTATTAACCTTCTTATGTGTTCATTTCCTTGTAGTTTAACTTGTTTCTCCCTTTTGCTTCCTTCATAGTCGCTGACACACATTATCAAACCCTTGCAGATCTTGGCATGCCTTATCACTTGGCACATCTTATCATGTTTGACATGCCTTCACACTATATGACACATCCTAGCATTCCCTAGCATGCCTTGGCACTCATGTCTTTATAGCTAGCCTTTACATTTTTTCATGACTTGGGAACCCAATCAAGTCCTTGGCTACTACAGTTTGTGTGAAAACATTGGCTTGCTTCAACCGCAACAACTTGACCAATTGCACCTACTACAAGTAGATTGTGCCTTGTTCACCTAAGAACTGCTTATAACTCATCTTATGCCGCTCATGTCAAAGCTCAACTTGTCCCACTTAACTATTTGCCAAGACTAGGATCACATGATCTAACCATGGCCATAATACAACAAAGTAACATATCTTACACAAGAAATATTTCACATGTATGTTCAGTTCATATAAACAGTAGAACATTAACTGAGAGTTTTCAAGAACCATAGGATTCACAAGGCACACAAGATATAAACTGACACAAGTCGAGTGCCTGAAAACTTATACACAACAATGTACAATATGCAATTATATACAATAGTTTAAAACATGAGCATGTAGCCAAAGTGTGCCACATCTCATATAAAAAAAGTAACTAAAGGAAAAACAATGTTGTGCCTAGCACAAAGTGATCTCCCTTTATCTAAAACTGATATGTTGAGCCCCTTATAACAACCATAGGCTTGCCTCCTGTAAATCCTATTCTAAACTTCTCCTAACACGCTTTGTCCCTAGCACACTTGAATTCGCTAACACTCCCTGGCACACACTCTTATTTGTTCCTTTCCATGCATTTTGACCTAGTTATCCCTTGATATGCTCGAAACTCCCTAACACTCTAGTTTAGCATGCATTGACATTGTCCGACATATGTTAGCATGCCTTTTCATTCCTTTGCATGCCCTAATCCTCCCTAGCTAACATGCCCTCACAACTACCCTTACTTAATTTTCAACTTGGAAATGAACCAAGCCCTCGCTTGACTACAAGAGCTTGACCAAGTTATAGTTACTACAACTAGACTATGTTGTTGAATTGTGTAGTTTGGAAGGTACTCCACAAGCCTAGTGAGATGGCCTTGTGTGAGTTGGATCACAAAAGGCTTTGTGGGAATAGAAGCCAAGCAAAGGGATTTTGGAACCAAGATGGGGTTTAAAATATAAAAGAAAATAAAAAAGGAAAATTAATATTTCCTAAGATCTAAGTGGATAAAACCCGTAAGTTCTAGAGGGTTCCTAATAGGTCTAGGAAAAAATATTTAAGGAGTCCTTAGGATGAAGGAAATAACATCAAGTGAGAAGGAGCTCATTTGATAAAGGGGGAAAAGAGAGATGTAGTCCTAAAGAGGCCATGATCATTATCATGTCTAGCATTCATTAAGATGCCTTGGTATGCTTTGGCATGGTTTAATATTAAAGTTATTTGAGATCAATTATTGGAAAGTAGAAGAGAAATAACAGAGGATGATTTGGCACTTAGAATGCACTAACACTTGCCACTTGCCGCTTATTTCCACCTAGTGTTGGTGTGCATAGTATGCCCCTCTTGGAAAATGTAAATTGATGACTTATTAACCCTATGATGTGTTCATTTCCTTTTAGTTTAACTTGTTTCTCGTTTTTTTTTTCCTTGATATTCCCTGGCATGTATTGTCACACCATTGCACACCTTGGCATGCCTTAGCACTTGACATATATTAGCATATTTGACATGCCTTTGAACTATCTGGCACATGTTAACATTCCCTAGCATGCCTTAGCACTCATGCCCTCACAATTAGCCTTACATTTTTTCACGACTTGGGAACCCAATCAAGTCCTTAGCTACTCCAGTTCATGTGACATTGGTCTGCTTCAACCCTAACAACTTGATCAATTGCACCTAATACAAGTAGATTGTGCCTTTTTCACCTAAGAACTTCCTATACCTCATCTTAGGCCTCTCATGTCCAAGCTGAACTTTTCCCACTTAAGAACTTACCAAGACAAGGATCACATCTAGCCATGTCCATAAAAAAACTAAGCAACATAACTTACATAGGTAATATTTCACATGTATGTCCAGTTCATATAAACAGTACAACATTAAATGAGAGTTTTCAAAAACCACAAGATACACAAGGCACACAAGATATAAGTCGACACAAGCCGAGTTCCCCAAAACTTATACACAACAATGTACAATATGCAATTGTCTAAAATAGTTTAAAACATGATCATTCGGCCAAAGTGTTCCACATGTCATATAAAAATAATAGATAAAGGAAAAATAGTGTTGTGCCCACCACAAAGACTCCCTTTATTTAAAACTGCTTTGTCGAGCCCCTTATCACAATTGTAAGCTAGCCTCTTGCAAATCCTATTATGAAATTTTTCTAACACACTTCATCCTTGGCACACTTGAATTCACTGACACTCCCTGGCATACACTCTTATTTTTTCATTTCCATGAATTTTGACCTAGTTCTCCCTTGTGATGCCTCGACACTCCTTAACACTCCTCAACATGCATTGACATTGTCCAGCATGTGTTAGCACACCTTTTCATTCCTTGGAATGCCCTAACCCTTCCTAGTTATCATGCCCTCACAACTACCCTTACTTAATTTTCAACTTTGAAACCCAACAAAGTCCTCGCTTGACTATAGGAGCTTGACCAAGTTACAATTACTTTAACTAGACTATTTTGTTGAATTGTGTAGCTTGGGAGGTACTCCACAAGCCTAGTGAGACGGGTTTGTGTGAGTTTGGCCACAAAAGGTTTTGTGGGAAAATAACCCAAGCAAAGGGGCTTTGGACCTGAGATGAGGTTTCAAATCTAAAAGAAAATTAAACAGAAAAAAAATAATATTTCTTAAGGTCTAAGTAGATAAAGTTCGTAAGTTCTAGAACGTTCTTAAGAGGCATGACTAGCAAAAGCTATTTAAGGAGGCCTTAGTATGAAGGCAAGAACATCAAGTGAGAAGGAGCTCATTTGATCAAGGAGGCCAAGAGAGATATAGTCCTAAAGTAGGTTGAGTTAGAGGGTTGAGTAAGCGTTTCTAAAGCAAGGCCATGATCATCCACCAAGAGTAAGATCATCATGTGAGGGTTCACAATAATGTCACATACCTTAATGGGTTCGAGATAGGAAGTAGGATGGCATATTTTTGGTTCTCTTAGGGTAGATCAAGCTCAAGAGAGGTGACTCATGAGAATTTGGGCATATGATTTCAATGTTGTTTCTGTGTGAAGTCCACATCAAATTTTTAAATAATAGAGAGGGTTAAGACCCTACCTTGTGGTGGTTACTAGGTTGTAAGGTCTTTGATAAATACCAACACAAATGGAGGGGGGTCTGCACTATAATTTAGGGTCAGAATAGAGGTAGTCACAAGTGTAATATTGTCTGAGGTAACCTTAGTTTGAGGGTTGTATATATCTAAAGTTCGGGTTAAGATTCAATCAAAGAAATGACTAGAATCTATGGATCCATATGAGCTAGGCCGAGTCTCTTATGGAGGAAAGAGTTGTCATTTTTGCTATGGGTGGATATGGTTTGTTCTAAAGCAATTAGAATAGAAGTATAATTCCCTATTTAGGGAGGTTTCCTTGCAGGTTCAATCCATAAGGTAAGCCATCAAGGTTGTGACAAATTTGCATAGAATAAGAGGGGTTGTGACCCTTAGAGAGAGGTTTATCTCTGCAATATATACCACAAATTTGGAAGATGATTTGCAAAAGTATGTGTGGAGATAGAAAATCCAAAGGAAGGTGGAATCTGAGTAGAAGATGGAGCAGAAGAAATGTGCCATATGAGGAATGGATTGACATGAAGAGTAGTTTATTTTGTTGGAATGTCCATAGAGTTTTGGATAGAGATATGAAGAAGCCTATAAATAGTTAGTCAACGGATTGTTAATGGATGATTTGTGACCCTAGTTCAGTCATCTAAAAATTGTTAGAAGGATGATAAGATGAGTAGTTCAGATTTGTTCACAGGTTGGACAAAAAATAAATTGGTACACAAGAATAGTGATTTTGAGAGAACTCAAATCACTATTAGGTGGCATATTTGAAGAGCCCTAGATGAGGGAAGTGTTGTGGGCACTAGATCAGTAAAATAATTTATTGTGGCTGGGAAAATTGATGGCAGTCCAAGTACAATTGGAGGGTTGTTAGTTGACTATCAAAGAAGAGCTCTAAGTTATGAACTTGTGAAGGAAAACAAGACTGGTAGAAGGGTAGGTGTATTGGGCCTAAGGACGTGTAGAATTTGAAGGACTAAAGTAGCAATCAAGTGGGCTAGCCAATTAGCCCTATTTCACTGTATTGTAGAGGATTGCATCATTGAGAAGAAGGGAAACCTCCATATCCCTAGACTTATCATCTTGGAGCAATAGTATGGAAAAAGTGGGCAGACCAAAGAGTTATTCACAACGGATTTGTGAAAAACTGATCGAAAACATTAAGTGTTGCAGACCTTAAAGGAAAAAAGAGGTAGATAGAGGGCAACGTTTTTTTAGTGGAGTTCAGTAACATAAAGGAGTTGAGTTCATTGATAGAGGCAGATTGAGGAGTTGCATAATGGGAGGAAAGAGGACCTGCCAAATATGTTCAAGACATGTGGACTGAAAGGGCTATGTGTGGCAGCCACCATAAAAAATTGGGTTAAGTGTTGTCTTGTTCAAGGTAGATTGGTTGTCAAAGGACTAACACCAAGCCCTAGTTGTATTCCTCGTATCAGTGCAATTGTAAAGGGCCATCATCCTTGGTACGAGAGCTCTAGCCTATTCTATTATAGTTTGTAATTTAATGAATAAAGGTTTGAAAAAGTTAAAAATTTTCATGTGCACTAATTGATTCCCTTATGTGTGTAGATTTCATTATAAAAAGTAGATGTGTTGTGGCACTTAAGTGTGTTCATCAAAGATTCTAAGACCAAACTCAAATTCTCATGTGTCGTGGAAATTCAACATATCCCTTGTTCACCTAAGAACTACATGTAACTCATCTTAGAATACTCATGTCCAATATAAATAGATCCCACTCAACAAGTTACCAAAAAAAGGCTCGTCACATCCAACTGTGGCTGTAGAAAAACTAAGCAACATAGTTTACATCTTGACATGCCATAACACCTGACATGTCTTAAATGCCTTGGAATTATGTGGCATGTGTTAGCATCCCATACATTCCTTGACATGATTTTACACTCCCTAACACACCATAGCAGGGCTGGGGACTTTGTCTGGCTCCATCGCCCAGACAACTTTGCTAATTTCCTCTTCTGTGAAGGGTCTCAGGAGATTGTGGTTGTCCTCCTCCTTTATCAGACTTGGGATGTGAGAGAGGAATTCTGAATTTTCCTCCTCATTATCATCTCCACTTTCAATATAAAGCTGTTGGAAGTGAGAGGTAGTAGCCTCATGAATTGTAGCAATTCCTTTATGCACAGTCCCATCCGTGGAGGTGATTTATGCAATGTGATTTCTTAAGAGGCAGGTGCAGATTTTCTTGTGGAAGAAAGCAGAGTTTTTATCTCCAGATATGAGCCAAAGATTGTGAGATTTAAGCCTCAAGGTCTCCTCCTCGATTTTGAAGGCCCGGAAAGAGCTTTGCTGGGCAACTGTATTTCTGAGGAAGTGATATCATGTTGTTCCACATTCATTTGCAGTTCAAGCAGCCTCTTGGTGCCCTGCTTTCTAAGGCTTGTAGATGAACAAGAGGGTTTTTTAAGCCATTCTTTCAACGCTAATTTAGTGGGCTTATCATGACATTATCTTGTGAAGTTTTGTTATTATTATTTCCCATTTGCAGTCCTTTTCCAATCTCATTTTAGAAAAATATTCCTTCATCAAAAAGAAGTTTTCTAACTTCTTGTCATTTTTGAAGACTTTCCAATACTTCATGTTATCTAGGACAATGAGTCTATGTCTCACTTCTACCTTTTATTTTCCTCTTATACTGTTGAAAATTTCAAAATTTCAAAATCGTAACCCTAGAATCAGCTTCAGAGTGGTGCAACTTTTGCATAAATCTTTGTTTGGGGCACACGCTAAGTCCATTTGAAAGAACTATATTTAGGATTACAAATTTTGGTTGGGCCTAGGGAATGACATGAAAACCTCTGGACCCATAAATGGCCAAAAAACATAATTTAGGGCCTACAAATGACCCTAGAAGTTTGGGACCCAAAAAAACCATAGAAAAACTTATAAGAAGATAAAGAACCATTGAGTTAGTGGAAGAGGTGGGTGGCCACCAATATCCACCTAGATTAGAGTGCTACATAAGTTTATGGTGGGAGATAAGGTATGGCTGCATTTGTATAAAGAACAGCTCTTAAGATCCCATTGGAAGTACCCCACCCTGACTCTCCATTCTGATATAGGCCTTACACCAACACAAAGGTTGTGGGTGAAGATGCTTCTAAATCAAATATTCCATTTTCTTTGGCTTGGACCTTATATTTAATGTGGAGCTACTTCAACCATATTTCCCACCTCTCATAGGCACCTCATATTCCTACTTTGGCACACGTATCTCACTAGGAGCCATATATTCAATAAAAGTTTCCCCACTTAACGAAGGAACTTGACACAAAATGGACCACTTATTCATAAGGGGGGAAAATTGATTCAATAGAATACTAGTAACCACCCACTTGTTACATTGATTCAACATTCCACATCTTGGTAGTTATATTATAGTGTTTTAGACCTCAAACTTCTGGTGCCTTTCTTGGGCATTTCCCTTGCATTTTTGGCATTTTTCATAGGCTAAAGACACAAAGTATGGATTGTAATGGTCCAAGAAATGTCCTAAATGGAGTTTGCATTCAAAATTTGTAGCCTCAAGAAGTTGATATATCAATTAGCCTCTTTGGGCCCACATTTTTATTGGCACATCATTTCCTAGGGCCAGGGCTTTGGATTTTAGGGTTTTTGCATCTTAGGACATCATACTTTGTGTTCAAAGGCAGTTTTGACATCTTGTAATGTTTTCTTGTGATTAAGAGTAGTTGACACATCTCTCTTCATAGAGAAGCTACTCCCATTCCAATTAGTTTGTATCACTTTGCAATTTATAGTTTTTTTTTCTAATTCATTCATTAATAGAATTTAGATTTTGTTCTACTACTGTACTCTTTGCAATGTCTTTTCTATGTTTCCATTTATGTTTTTGCATAATAAAATCCCCTTCAAACCTTAGGTCTATCTATGGATTTTTTTTAGTAGAAGCTTCTACCTTTGGATGGCCAGGGGTCCTAATATTTGAATTTTGGAGCAAATTGTCATTGTTTTTATATCTTTACAATGGTAAATAACATGTGCTTCCTCATAAGAAGTCATAAGTTCAAATCTAAAAGGGTAGAGTATGTAAACCTTTGTAGAGTTTAGTAGACTCACTTCCTTTATCATACAAACAATGATATCAAAATAAAGTCTCACTCTCGAGCTTAGCCATAGACTTAAAAATATATTACTACTAATATATTACACATATTAGCTCTATTTAACCTAGATTATCCTCAAGATATGTTTTTCTACTAGAAAAGATATATAGACTAATGTTCTAACATTTTTAAAGTAATAAAATTTTACAAATTGTTTTTTATTTATTTATTTTTTTAATATGACAAAACATAGTATGCTAAACATTTGAACGTGTGTTAAGCATTTGAACTTTGGTTTATCAATTGGAGGAAAAGCGAAGGCACGAGCGAAGGGAGAATCATACAGGAAAAGCAACGCAACCTGCAGTTCCTGGAGATTTGGAGATTTGAGGGTTGAGCAGTTTTGTCCATTAATTTTTTTTGTGAAAACAAAGCTTTCAGAGATTCTGTGCAGTGATGGTTTCCGGGGACCTTTAAACAGGTAGATTTGAGGGATTCTAGGTCGTCGTAAGTGCGAATTTAGGCATTCTGCCATGCTTCTTCACGTTCTCAACTGTCTCCATTTACTAAAATGTGGACTCATTCATCTCAGAATTTGGGGATGGTGATATTATTGTAATAATTTTGGACTGGTGTTTTATTTGGATCTTCTATTATTTTTGGGAACGTAGATGGTCAGGTCAAATGCTGGAAGGTCCTTCAAACTGGGGCTGGCATGCCAAAAGCAGCAATGTCACATGACTAACCAGTGAGGTGCTTCAGATTGTGGTTGGAATTCTAGTACCTGTTCTTTTTTCTTGTGAATTTTATCTAGAAGTTGTAATATTCTTGCAGGAAGCAGGGCTGTAGCTAACTTATGGCAAGAACCATTACTGAAGTTTCAGAGTGTGCTTCTAAGTTTTTATATTATGCAATGCTTCGTATGCAGGTTCTCTGCTCGACATGGAAGGACAATGGCACTGTTGTTTTCTTTGTTGGCTGTGATAAACAAGCTAAAATGTGGCCACTGATGACTGGGGGTCAGCTAGTCTGTGGCTATGCGTGATGCACCTATTAAGGAAATTGCATGGATTCCAGCAATGAACTTTCTTGCAACTCAAAGCTGGGACAAGACACTTAAGTATGTATATGATGGTTTTCTTTGATTCTGTCTCTCTTTTCTTATTTATGCATGTTATGAGGTTGCTTGTAAATGTTAATGGAGTTGTGACCTTATGAATATTAAACCCATTGGAGCATAGTGCCAAAATTTTAATATCTTTTAGGCTTTGAGTCAAATAGAAACTTCTCATCTGGCCAATTTTTTTATAAAATTATATGAGATTAAAGGGAAAAAAAATGTTAGATTGACCCAGGTCCTAGATTAACTACTCAACGTTCTTCTTAACTACTCAACATTCTTCGCTTACTGCCATAGCCTCTCGTACCTATGCAAACCTTGTTAGAAAAAAAGGCACCTGCCTTTTAATTTGCATAAGCATTATATCTGCAAATATTCATATAAATTGTGTTGTCTGTGGTGATAACTTTTAATGCCTGGATCTCCTGCTTGCAGCTGTCTATCACTCTCTCCCACCATAAGGCAGGACCTACCTCCGACCCGAACAATTACAGAACGATCATGGTCGGGCACACATTCTCCAAGCTGTATGCTACTACCCTCCACAGGGGACTCTCCAGCTTCCTAGAGCAGAAACATCTCAGGGCTAGGGGCCAAGCTGGTTTCAGACCGGACCATCAGACCATCAACCATATCTTCACTATTTGAGCGACGATCGAGGAGGCCCGACATCGGTCCTTCGAGGTGTACTGCTGCTTTGTGGATTTCAGGAAGGCCTTCAATTCGGTCCCGAGGGAGGACCTTTTTCAGAGACTAAGAGAGATTGGCATCTCTTCGACTCTCCTGATTGCCATTATGTGCCTCTACGAGTCCGTTCTTGGCCATATCTGCACAGTTGGAGAGATGTCGGAGTTCATCCGGAGCACTATTGGAGTCAACCAGGGGTGTCCGCTTTCCCCCACTCTCTTTGAGATCTACATTGATGAGCTGGAATCTTTCCTCCGAGAGCATATCCAAGCATCTAATGGGTGCCTTCTCCACCATGTCTTGATCTCCATCCTACTTTTTCCCGATGATATTGATCTCCTAGCCTCCTCCCCGGAAGGCTTACAGAGGCAGCTGGATGCCCTTGCAACCTTTTGTGATCTTCGGCACCTGACGGTGAACCTGAGCAAGACCAAAATCATAATTTTCAACGGGGTCAAGAAGACTTTCAGTTTCCACTTCCTATTCAAGGGAGAAGAAATCGAGGTCGTCAGTAGTTACACTTACTTGGGAGTGCAGTTTATAGGTCCCCGTTCCAGCCTTCAGCCGGCCCTTCAGCCCAGGGTAAAAAAAGGATATGGCTCCCTCGGCCCTTCTTGAGAGACAGTGCTTCCGTCACCACTTCCAGGACATTTCATCCAAGATGAAGATCATGGATACCTTGATCTGCCCCACCGTGCTTTATGGATCAGAGGTTTGGGGCCCCTCATTACTGGAGTCAAATTGGGCTTCAGCAGAGTGCGTCCAGACTCTTCTCTTGCACTGCTTCATTCGGTGCAAGCAAACAGTTTCTCAAAACATCATCCTAGCAGAGTTCGGAGCTAAGCCCATCCGCCTGGAGGCAATCTTCAGGATAGTCTCCTTTCTTCATCAGATCCGTGGACTGGCAGACACGAGGGAGGGTCGAGACAGGTGCCCATAATTGGCCTATTGCTCCTCGGAGAACATCGCTCATACACAGGCAAGCCGCACCAAATGCTAGTTCACTGGGGTGACAGAACTCGTTGGTCTTACTGGTATCCAGATGGATCATCTCCCGCCGTTCCACTATTCACTGAACGCTCCGGGGCACCTTCTACCTAACCAACAAGAACTCGAAAAAATCATCAGGGAGGACATCTATAGGCAGTACATTCAGACTACATGGGTCAATCCTCTGGGCGGACTGTGCCCAAAGATGGCCTTCTACGCTGAGCACCTTCTAGAGATCAGAGATGGACTCATTATTCGACCCCCATATACCCTCCAGCATTGGATGCATGCTATTAGGATCCCTCTCGGGCAGTTCAGGGTTGGATCACATAGGCTTCAAGTTGAGACAGACCATCATATTGATAGGATGGAGAGGATCTGTCAACTTTGTCACTTACAGGAGGTGGAGACTGAGTCACACTTCATCTTCAAATGCCCGGTCTACTATGAGATCTGAGGGCGTTTTCATTGCCTATTCAGGCCCCCCCAGTGCCTGGCCAGCTTCCTTAGATACACTGACCAGAGATGATTGGCTCTTTACCTTCAGGAGACCTTCAGACACTGCTCGACTCTGCTCCAGCCTTCGTTCATCCCAGCCTCCACACAGAGGATCACAAACTTCTTCAGAGTATTCCCAGCTTCGCGGGGCACCAAGAGAATCACCGATCAGCCCATAGACCTTGATTCTAGAGCAGTGCGGATCCGGGGGTCTCATCCCACTAGACCCCATCAGCGATCCAGGACCAAACCCCCCTCCAAGGGGCGCCCCAAATCCTCCAGACGGTAACTACAACAATCCAGTTCCTCCTCAGGGCAACATACATTGACAAGTTTCCTTCAATCCTCTTCGGTTGGCCTCAGATGCTAGGAAAAGGAGTCCTCCCCCCCCTTCAGGAGGCTCCTATTTCTCCTCTAGGACTTCTTTATCACAGCTCATTGTTAGGATGCTTTAGTCACCTAGTTTTGCTTTACATTTACACTCTTTGTAGTTTTGTATTTCCTGCTTTTATAAAGGAAGGGGATCGTTTGGTCCACCGACTGGGCATGTTGTAATCATTGTAACTGGTAGTCCCATTGACCTTTTTGTGGTCATTCATTGGACATTAATAAAATTATATTATTAACTTATCTTATCTCCTTTTATTCTATGCACTTCTCCACAGGTACAGGACCAAAAGCTGACGGGAACATCGGCAACTAGAAGTTATTTAAGCTGCATCAACCTCTCCTTCAAACTTGAAGCAAATTTTGAAAGCTTCCTGAGCTTTTTCCTCTAAGGCTCTAACCCTATCGAGACATTTACAAGCTTCAAAAAAACAAATTATTTTCTCCAAGTCGTTGAGCTGAGGAATGTCTACCCCCTCATCAAGATATTGTATTTTCCATTGAATGGTGTCACCTAACATAATTATAATATTCTCCAATTCTTCCTTGACAGGCCCCATCCTCTTTATATAATCATCAACCTTAAGAGTTTTATCTTTGATGCCCTGAATGCTCCTGTAGAATTATTTCTTAACCATACTCAGTTCCTCTTGGATCTCAAGTGATTTCCCTTTGAACTATTTAACTAAGTCTAGTTCACCTTGCTGCTGGAATTATAGCTCTGTAGTTCTTTGCTCAGCAACACTGAGTTCCAATTGAGCATCATAGACCTTTCTCTTTAGCTTGGAAACATTATCACTTGTTTCTTGGGCCATGGTAATACAGGCAGCTGCGGTCATCTCTGGATCAGCTGTTGTTTCATGAATGAGAACCTCCTCAGTGACAATCGCTCTCCCAAACTTATCCTTTTTGGAAACTCTCCTGTTGACTTTGTTCTTCTTGTATTCATAATTGAATGTTTTCAATACCACTACTGGGTCAGCCACGATCATGGGGAAAAATTGCTCCTTCTCCATTTCTTCAATCCGACATGGTTCCACTGGAGACTGAGGAGTGGGGTTTATCTTCGGAGATGATTGAATGTCAAGGTGTTCAATCCTTTTATCTTTCCAGATCGCTTATTCCTTCTTCTTTTGGAGTTCCTCATCTCTTTTCCTCTGAATCTCTTCATCACTTTTCCTTTGTTTTTCCTGCTGCTTGACTCTTTGTTCAGTTTCCAAAGCCAATTGTTTCACCAAGTCATCTTGTTCTGCTTTCCTTCTCTGTTCTTCTGCCTCCTTCGCTACTTGCTCTTCTTCAATCCTCCTCTTGAGTCTGTCTGCTTCTTTTTCCAATGCTTCCTTCATATCCTTCACCTATTCCAATGCCCTCTAGAGCTTTTCAACTTCTTCTTAGAGTTTGAAAATAGGTGAATCATGGGTCTGTTCGACCTTCTTCTGTGGTCCTTGACTTAGCTTTTCTTTAACCTCAGATGGATAAATAAGTCTCTTGAAGATTTCCTCATCAATATCCCTCTCATGAGTATAAGACTACATCTGGTTGACAACAACACAATGACTAATAATCACAGCTTCAGGATCATTTCTCCTGAATCTTATCTCTCCAAAGTGATATGATTCAATTTCATTGGCCTCTTTCATGGCTTGGATGGTGCCATCAAATCCATAGTATCTGATCTTGATAGGAAACTTAGGCCATATTGACCTCTTTTCCCTCTTAAGAGTACCTGTCACTCGATGAGAAAATGTCTGATATAATATTTCCAACAGAACCACTCTGTCCAGAGCATATAAAGGTCGCAGATGAGGAGCTCTTGATGCACCATATGGCATAAACTCTGATGTAGATTCCCTTTTCATGCAAATACCAATCTCCAATGCCTCCTATGACTGCCTGTTCTTGTTCCGAGAGGCATGGACGTTCTTTCTCAAATAACAAAGAGTACACTGGAGCAATAAAATGGTTGCATATTCTTGTCATCTCTGATGTATGCTTGTAATCCCATAAGAGCTTGCATTAAACATGTACTGGAGGAAAAGACTTGGACCATTTCCATTCTAGTTCCGGAAATTCATTTTCTGAACAGATGGAGTCCAAAAGGTAGCTGGACATAAAGTAACTAGTAGGCTTGGCACTCTTCACTTCCTTGAAAGCTTTATATAATGAAGGGGACATGATTGCACTCCAATTGAATGCTGGCCCATGAGTACAATTTCATTCACCATAGGCACCCATGATTCATGAAACATGGTTCCATCCTTTTCTCCATACAGTCTTGCCAACAGCAAAATGACTATTCTGAAATGATGCTTCAATCTAGCAGTTGGATACACCTTTGATATCCTGGTCTTAAAGCTTTTAGCATAAAACCACCATTTTTTAGTAGCATGCTAGGAGGTACCTCATCCATATCTCTTTTTAGCCATTCCTCAGATAAACATACGTTAGGCTCTGGGAGGAACTTTCTTGACAATATGTTGAAGGTCTGGTAGCCTCCAACTGGGCTCTGGTGTTGGTTTAGGATCCATCTATTGGAAAATTCCACCTAGCCTATGAGCTAGGAGATTACCTTCACACAAGGAAGAACAAGAGATATGGCAGCAATCCTATGGAGGTATGATTGGGTCACATTCTTGTAAATGTTGATACTGAGGTCATGTTCAGGATCATTGTGGATGAGTTCTGAGAAATCCCCTGAGCTGAACATTTGATAAACTCTTCCCCACGGGAAATAATTCTCATTGCTTATCTTGCATTCTGTGTCCCCCATGGTTAAAGGACGATGTTCAGGAATCACCACCTCTGAAGATTTATTTGTTCAAATTTTATTTGCATCTATCTTCATCCTTTTGACTTTCTTATCAATTCTTACACTAACTCAATACAAGAAGCTTAATGTTGTACAAGTTGTTCTACTCTATTCATAGTACAGATACAGTAAATTCATAATTATACACAATATATTTTTTCTTGATTACGTAACACACTTAACTGATAAAACAAACTATTATTTGACATCGAATTCGATCTACGAGTTGTTTTACATTACTCTGCATAACAGGCAGTTGAATTGATTATGAAATAAACCACATGTTTGATTTCACTATGTATTGGTTTCACTTACCACCTAATGATAGCCTGTTGTATATATGATGCCTGTTATAACTCCATTGCTTACACTATTGACATAATAGAAGTAATCATCTTAGCTTTCTCTTGTTTCCAATGTTATAGTAGACTCAACATAAGTAGAATCGTAAACAAACTAGAGTTAAGTTGTTATGAATACTAATGGTAACCACGCTCAAATAGATTGACTTGTATTACATAGATCACAAAGCTTGATCAATACTACTACCTTATTCTAGTTATATTGATGGGTATTATCCTATAAACCATGTATTAGGGAAATGATTATTATGTTCCCTTAGTGTAATTAGGTTACATGTATTTGTTACACTGGATACTGAATATTTAGGCATACAACGTAACAACAAAACCAACACTCTACCTTGACTATGCATCTAGTTGGCTTTATAAAATGACCACCAAAACTCAAGCTACTCCCTTGACCTATGCCTTTCATAGTACTGCATTGGATAAAACCTAACTTTTACGTGCCTTTGCAGGGAGGGAATGACAGAGTAACTGGAAAATATGAAGTAGCTCTACAACCTTTTGGTCCTCGATCTTTGTCTCCTTCATCACCTGCTTAACCCACTACATAAAACACTAGATCTAAGGCTGATCGTGTTAGAGACACAATCAACATTCACTATGCATACAAGCCAGTTCTACCATATGAAGCAATCATTGATTGAACAAGTGTAGTAAGGTCAGTAGGTGTAGTCAGTGTGAGTAGCAGGAGTGATAGCGGTAGTGGGTGGGATAGCTTGTTTGAAGACTATTGTTTGTGAGATTGCTTGAAGGAAGTTCTTATTCCCTTCTCCCTCAGGACATTGGTTTCCATGGGGATAGGAAAACTTGTCGAAGCTATGCTTCTAGGACCACCGTACCCACTAGCTTTGAGAAGGTCCTTAAATAAAGGTGTATGTTTGGGTGGGGAACCTTCCTATCTGTCAGTAATTGACTCAATCATAGAATAATATCATATACAAGGATATATCTCATGATATATGTAATTGCGCCTTTATTTTTGGCATCAAATCAAATGGGTTTCAATAGGTTCTTAAGCCCTAATCTCCCCCCCCACCAACACAGTCATAAATTCAGACCAAGTTGCTCGATTGACCATAGGGTTTTAACGTGAAACTCATTCATATGGATGAGGGTTTCTCCCCTAGCACAAGGTTGGGGGGCGAGAAGCTCTTTCGATCAATTATTCGAGACCGTAATTACATATATAATAATTTCAAAATTACATATATAATAGTAGCATTTTCTGCTAAAACGTAATTACATATATAATAAATCATAATTACATCTATAATTAGGGCATAAATTCATAATTACAGATATAATATATGCAAGGACCAATGGAAAAAGGAAAAAGCATAATTACATATATAATAAAGCATCGTCGAAGAAAAGAATCAGAAAAGCATAATTACATATATAATAAAGCATCGATCGAACTAAGAACTTTGACATAATGTTCACAAGAATCATCCTCTTCGGCATTGAAATCCACGTGGGGGAAAAGGACAAGAGGAATGGCCCCCTCCTAGAACAACGAAATTACTGTAAGAGCTTAATTGTTCCAAAGTCAAACTCTTTGGGCAGAGGAGCAAGAGAGTCTGTCCTCCCAGCTAGATCATTGGGGTGAATCCATGAGAGGGAACCATTAGAGAATTGATTGGTCGGTTTGCCGATCGGTCAGAGCTATCTCTAATTTGAAAGATTCCCCTACCTCTCGCCAAAAAGTGTGCAAGTGAGAGGCTTGAGGCTCTACAAGGAAGGCGATCAACCAGGCAACCACCTTCCTGAAACTAGCATCCACCTTACCAATCAATGCACGCATCTCACCCTATAACATAAGCAGTAATATTAGCATGGCATGAGAGACAACAAGGGGCTTTCAAATCACCTCTACCAACATCGGTCGCCATAAAGATACGAAGCATCATACCTTCATATAAATAGATAGCATGGGTAAGGCAAATGATATTGGTAAAGCAGGCATAGCAGTAATAAACCTTGCCAATACCACCCATCCTTAGGACAATAAGATAAATTTAAATTCCACCAAAGAGTGAGCACAAAACAACCTTGTATCACAGCTAGGCACCCCATTGATGACCCCCAAAATGAGGAGCATAAGGACTAAGGATAATGCCTAATGAGAAACGAATTTGATTAATGTGCAAAAAAATGGAATGAATCTTCACAAGAAGAGGAATTATTCAAGGAAAAGGAAGTATGATTCATTTGATGTTGAGACCAGACAGGAAGAGGGTACGACTGCGTATATTGAGGTTACTATGCCGTGAAATCCGTTTTTCGCACAGAGTGGATTTCGATGCATTGGTTTTGGCACAAAATTTTTTAGTTCAATCAAATGATAACAGGGCAATGGAACATGGATGCGGTTAGGGTTCCAAAAATTGAGCTAGATTATTCATGGATTGAAAGCCATTCAATCACTAAGTAAGCAGGTCAAGTTGCTTGCCTGTATATTAGCTTTGGTATGGAGAGCCTGTCTAAGTGGTTTATACCATCCCTAGGAATGGAAATCATTCAATGATGATTTGAAAGCATTGAGTGAGTAGAGCTTCACCCCTGTTTGATAGTAACATATCAAGATTGGTTAGGATGTTTCCCACACCCCCGGTTGAGTGAAGGAGCATCAGCTGGACCATCCAAAGTTGTCTATTCTAATGTCTCTAGAATGAACCGTGTTCGCTTAGGAAAGAACTCTGTTGGTTGGGCTATTAGCTAGCCTTCTCCAGCCCACACTGGCCATCCTATTGAACCCCCTGTAGGAGGCAGTAGTGATTCTTTCTTGTCATCATACATTTTGATATGCATCATGTTATGTATTTAATACTAGATAGTCCTATTAGATATCATGAATGAATGGACCAGCTTCTAGAAAAGCCCTTGAAAGTTGAAATCCCATTAATATTTTTTGTGTTGGTTGATTGTTACTTATCATAGTCCCATCTAACAAGTCTTTCAGGCTAAGATAAACTAGATCAGAAGTTATGCCATCTAAGCATACATGGTACTCCTTTCAACTTATTATATACATATACCTTATTATCCCAATACAAAACCATGTGCTCCATGGCACTGACTTTGTTTGCACTACTTAGCCACTCTCTAATCCTAATGGTATGCATATTTTTCTAGTGACTGTCATTATTTTTTTGCTCCAACACAGTTGAAGAATGCAAAAAAGCAGTAGCTTTTAGTGTAGGCCACCCATTATTTTTTGTTGTTGTTGTCAAAATATGTCTTATATTTACAGAAAAGTATTTACAAACAACAAATTAAAAGGTGTAAGCGTATATACGATGGAGCTTATATTAGTATCCTCTTCTGTAAGACTATCAATGCAAAAATAAAGCTTGTATAGGTTACCAAATATAAAGTTTGAGCATCTCTTATCAATAATGCACCCTCAGTTAACAGCTAGTGATGTACCTCATCACTCCACATGGAACAAAAAGTGGACAGTTACTAACTTCTTGCTCAAAAATAAACTTAATCACTGCCAAATCCAATGAAGGAAGAGTGGACAAGATAGCTATAATTTCCAAACAAGGCAGCACACTAGTAGCCCTGCATTGAAGGAGAACTAAATATTGGTCCTGATTATCCTTCCAAACAGATTAGAAACTGTGTAATTTGTTTGCTCACCTCTCTTCTAGACCAACCAACACCGCATCTTGCATTGAAAGTTGGAGCTAATAGATTCTGCTAAAGCAACAAAGGTTAAAGTGTTTGTGGTTGATACTACTGCAAGGAATGACCAAAGCTCCACCCTGCATCCTGCCCACCATGTAGGATGTCCTTCACTTGCCCCTGAATGCCAACAACTTTAAATAGGTGATCCAAGAAATCCATTGTCAAACATACAAATCAGGGGCAAAGGAACACACTTGAAAAATAAATTGATTCAACAAAATTTGAGGGGATAATGAGTTATTAACAAGGAGAAATGCTGATGCGTTAGAGAATAGTGTGTTCACCATGGCCACATATCACGGTCCAAAGCCCAAGAAAACCAACATGTCTGTGATGAAGCTCCAACCTACAGAAAATAAGCTTGCTAGCCACTGTCTGGAGCCCATTCCAAAGTCTCTCAAATCTAGATTACGTGTCTAGAATAATTGGACCCTGTACAAAACTTGTCTACTCTTGTTGAACTACCTTCCATGCAATTGAGTGTATTTACAGAGCATTTCTTTAGAAATGATCTTGTATGAAATGCAGAGGAAAGTAATGAGCCTCCAACCTGCATTGTCCAATGGTGCCCCTAGCTACATTCTTGGTAATGAGTTTATTAAGGCCTTGATTAAGATATTTAGATAGCCTTTCAGAAGAGAATTATTCAGTTGTCAAACAATAGAAATCATCTTGTATTGTGTCCAACATGGCCTTGTAGAAATCACAACGAAGGGCACCCATTCTTGATGAAAAAATCACAACATCCATTCATGATGACTTACCCTAGTAGTCATTGATGAATCAGTGGCTCGAATAATACCAATACTTATATTTGTTTTATAGTTAAAACTAAGATCAATTAAGAATCAATAAAACCAAAGTTCAAACGAAAAAAGTGATGTTCGATAGAGAATAATGTGCATTGCTTATTAGGAATTTCTCCATTGGTTTCCTTGGGTTATTGGCACCTACAATCTTGATTGGTTTGTTATATACTCCTTGATCTAGAATATCTCGTTTGCTAGATATACACAATTCCATCTATTTAAGGGTTTAAAATGTTCTGTGCTTGCTCCTTCTAATCTCTAAAATACATCCAATAGTCTAGTTCGTTCCTTCTCTTTAGTATTTGCTTCCTTCAACTTGCTAATCATATAGATTCAGGCATTGAGCTCCTTGACCAATTTGTTCCAATAGTTGTTTTTTCAAAGTTTCATTTTCTCCACATTTATTGTTAGAACAAAACTGTTACTTGTTTTGGAGCCTTAGGATCTCATAGAAACACTTCAATTCCCTTTGTAACTACTCTTCCCATTTATATGTGTGGGAGGGTATCTATTTTTCCAAAGTTACCCAAGGCTTACTCTATGCCCCAATTGGTTCAAGCTAACCCACTTTCCACATAGCTTATTCATGGACATGATCACTAAAAGCAAGGGTTAGTATGGGTAGATTTCATAATTTGAGAACCTATGATCACTACAAGAAAGGGTTAGTGTGGGTAGATTTCATAATTTGAGAACCTATTGATCAACATCAAAGAATTTTTTTTAAGTGTATATTGACATATTATCAAAGAAAACACTTTGCAATGATATATTAATTAACTAATCATTTAATATCGAAGAGAATGAATAATTTTTCATGGTTTGTGGATTAATTATGTTGAGAGAAGCGAGATGTTCTATAGCCTAGGTAGGGTTGATGTGCAAGGGTTTGTGCTTAAGCGTACACTTTTAATAATTTGAGGGTTAATTATAGGGTTAAGATGGATTTATGCTATGTTACAGTATATATGGTCTATCCAAGGAATAGTGAATATGCATTGGCCAAAATATCAAAGTGACATTTCTGGCACTGTCTCTTGTATTTCCTGCTTTTTTCTGTCTTTCTGGCCCTGTCTCTCTTTCCGGAAAAATTAGTGGCCTCTTGTCTGCCAGCCAGGGAAGCTGAATTATATAGGGTCTATCCAAGGAATAATAAATATGTATTGGCCAAAACATCAAAGTGACATAAACTGATTTATAATGAAGCTAAGAAAATCAATTCTCATCATAACATAGACACTATACATTTCCAACTTGACTTATTTTAATTAGGTCCAACTAGGTGATAATATTTAGAAGCATAACTAGAAGGAGATGCACATGCACACGTAACTACTAGCCATACACACTCGACACTTCTGTAACTATGATATTGTCTTGACGAAGATAATGGAACTTTTTGATTGCTTTGAAGTTTGACATCATTGGACTACTATGAAATTGCATCTAGCTTAACTGTCGGTTTTTTTTCTATCTTAGCAAATTGGATAATAATTGTGTGCACGAAAAAAGATCGAATAGGCTGAGATAAGTTGAAACTATAAGCAATAAGCATGTCAAATTATGTGTTGATAATGCTTTGACATTCTGCCATTCAATTTTCAAAATCCAACTATTACAAAAGCAAGAGGTGGGTATTTTCAGGGATATTCTCATTGGTAACTCCAGTATAATTATTATCTTGTTATGTACAAAATATTAAAAATTTCAACCATGAGTCCAAGATAATATCATGGACTTGAATTTGTTTTAAAGAGTGGTTGTGAAGGATCATACCCAACATCCATACTTAACATAATTATTGATTATTTTTTCATCCTAGCAAATGTTTTGTGCTTTTCATTATTCTATTTCTACACAAACACTTTTTGGACAACATATGGGTAGAGGCTAATCTTATCTTGTCAATCCAATCCAATATGGGTTCCACCTAAGAATCCCTGAAGGACATTTCATGGTAGTTTTGATGCATCTCTGGCTAAAAATTAGGTGGTTTCTGTCCAAGTAGAGCCCCAAGCTCTTTTGTATTTTTGAGACTCATATGTATCTAGAAGGCTAGGCAACAAGAGGCTTATCTCTTGGCTCAAGTAGTAATAAATCAACACCAAATGGATGGGAATTTGTTGCATGAAGTTACTAATCCAATATGGTTCTCATCAATAGATTAGATTGGATAATTTTATAAATATCAGGACAAACGACTATGAAAGTAGGCTTGTGGGACTCTCATCAATAGATTAGATTGGACAAATTTATAAATATCAGGACAAATGTCTACGAAAGTAGGTCTGCGGGACTAAAAGTGTACATCCATTGTAGGCACACATATTACTGTGTCAACGTGGTTTTCATTAATACATAATATATGATAAGAAAATTTTAATTAGTGCCAAATGAATAACTGTTCTTCTATAACTATATGGATTTTAGAACCCAGATACTCTCAGTATTCGTAATGGTTAAGGAACATAAACATAGTTCAGTCTGAATCTAAGCCCAATTCTGGCCTCCATATCCCCTTTGAAGGATTTTAGCTAACATCTTGAAACAAAATTGAACGAGAGTCACCTTTAGTCTTCACCTTGACTTTTTGTGTAACACAAAGTTATCTGTTTCAAATTCGATTCTGCGAGTGGCCCTAGGTCTAGAATTGCAAGTTATTTTCCTTAAACAAATCTGGAATATAGTCTAATTTTTGGTGTTTTTGTTTTATGCATTGATGTGGGCATTCTATGAAAATAATAATAAATCGCATGTTCTTGTAACTCCTACTGATATCTTCTGTTAATTTTCCAGTCACGAAAGTCGGGTGAAATCCCTAGTTTGAAGCCTAAACCCATTATCACTCTCAATTTCTGTGATCTAAGAAGCCATTCAAAATGATTGGATTCTATAGAAATTGCAGGATTCCCATTGTCTTGGCTTTATTAAATAAAAAAGGCACCTATAAGTCCTTAAAGCTGATTGGCTCTACAAAATTTTGAAAGATGTAAGCCTTGAAGATGCGGAGTTTTGTTTCTTCTAGATATTTGTTTCCCTCTTGAAGTAATTTTGCGTTCCTGAAGAGCTTGATGCAGCTGTTTCAAAAATAATTCACTGTGTCAAAGGTTGTTGTTTCCCTATTTCTGTTATTTTGTGGATGTTTTCTCTTGTTTCTCAGCAAAGGAGGCGACCATAACCATCATTTAATCTACCTATTAAGAGTTTCTTGGGAAGATCTTCATGTAACTTCGCAAGTCAAGCGTATGCATTATTTTTACATATATCTAAAGACAGAAATAGGTTATTTACGATTTCGGTTATATCAATCTGCCTTTTGGACTAAAATTATACCTGAGCCAGCTTCAGGTTTGCTCTCATTAGTTTGGTGTTGAGGCAATCATCACATCCCAAAATATGAAATGATTTGTTGAACAAGGAACATGAAACACTTATCTTTTACATGTCCAGTCTATGATGAGGTTTGTTGTAGATATCATTTCCCATTCTGGGATTCATGGATATGTTTGAAGCTTTAACTCTTCAGTACATTGTAAGGTTCTCTTTATTCATGAAGTGACTTTAAATGAAAAGTGTAATAGAAACACCCGGGCTTGTTATGCAATTGGACAAGCCTGATGATGACCCCATATGAACATGTACATTACATGCATCTACGTACATATTGCAACTCCTTATGGAGGAGCTCAACCTGATCTTCTCAGAGATGCTATATAGTATGATGTAATCTTTCTTTGTGGGTTTTATCCATATGTTTAACAATTTTGGCTTAGTATCTTTGCTCTAGAAGGTCAAATTCCCTAGAGTTGGCCACTAAGACACCCAAAACTGCTTACCTATTCCCTCTAGATGTATATCGAGCTACATTGATCCTATTGAGACCTCAAGCAAGGACCTATAAGATATGCATTACCTTGGCCCCACCTTCTAGTCCCAATTACATGAACTTTATCTTCGCTCAGGATTGCTAAGTGTTGTCTTTCCATGTGAATGCACAACTTGAATGTGATGTGTGCTACAGAACGTGGTTACCTGCAGGGTTGTGTAATCCATGCGGGGTGACACACTTCTATTTGTGACCTATAAAAATAAAATCCCTTCTCACTTCTCCACTTAAAAGAGGATCATTATAAGGGTCTCCTAAGACATCAAAACTAAATACTTGAAGGTTTATTAGGAAATAAGGTTTGTTTTAGGTTTGGTAATAGAGGAAGGGTATAAAACAAATCCATTTGTACAGGTTGCTAGTTCAACACCAAGCTCTTGCACAACAATTTGTGGATGTCTATTAAGCTTTATCCTCTCTAATTTGATCAAATAAAAAGGCATTTATATTTGGGTAGAATTTGTAACAATGTTGTAAAAAAAAATACCTTGTATCATATATTGGGTAGGCTGGGGCTTTGTTGGACATTAAAGTTAGACTGCACAATATGTGTATTGATTTGTCCAGACAACTGAATCATTGTTCTCTCAACTCCAGCAAGGTTATTACCAAGTTTTAAACAAACAGGGGACCTATTCTATGATTTCCAGCCAAAATACCAAGATGTAGATTTTGCTATGATGCCCAGAACAGGGATAACAGTGTTACTAGCATGCCAAGCAGCACAACCATGCTTCTCAACAGAAGGGACTGAAACAGAAAAACAAATTGGTTAAACCAGCATTAACAGAGTAAGTGCAAAAGATAGTGTTGAACTTAGTTTCCCTTCTTATTAGCTTGCCTGCGTTTTATAGTAGACCCTGCACTTTCAACAATAAACAGTACTTCATTTTATGGCTAACCTGAATGTATTCACTTAGTATTATATGACTTGGAGCAAACTCATTAACAAACTAATTGCCTCATGACTAACATACTTCAAAAACATGATTGCTATGTGCCTTGTTCCTAATTGAATTCTAAGTGGAGGCATTGCTGCTCTTCTGATTTTGTATAATGTATTCCAGTTGGTGAAATGTGGGAGTATTTCCTTCTAAGCATTTGCAATTTGGACCAAAACTCATTTAACTAGGTAGTTTTCGAGACATGCCTAGATGTGAGATTGCTTGAATTATTTCATCATGCAAAAATAGGGATGTTATCTTGGCAATTCAAAAATGGCATGGAATCTGAAGTTGTCCATTAACCATGCCTTCGTTGCTATGAATAGTGTGCTTGATTAATTAAAACTGGACTTCATTTATACTGCAGAGCTACAGTGCAACAACATTTTTAGGCTTGTGCTTTGATGTCCTAATTGTAGGATAAGGTCACTATATCTAGAGCTCCACACATCAAAACAATGCTCAGATTTTTGTTGTAGAACAGAGGTTGGGATTATCATTTTATTCTTACAGTGATACTACAATCATTCCAACAATACTTCTTACTGATTTTTCAGAGAATAGGAATCAAGTTACTCAATCTTCCACAGTACTGATGAATTCAGATAATAGTAAACTCTGATTTGTCTTAACTCCACCAGGCCAAGGGATTAGGAGTTCTTGACATATAAATTATTTTATGTTACTATGATACCTCATAGTTGAGGCAGGGATCTTGAAGAGAAACATCTCCTTCTGAAGTTTTACTGCTAAATATACCTCTGAAAATATCTTAAAACCACTTAAAAGCACACCTCATAAATTCTAAAACATACCTTGATGACTTCCAGCTTTTGTTTGTGATGACTGAGCTACTCTTTGAATTTGTGCCCAAGTTCACTGATCAGGGCTTGTAGAAGGCTTTAAGAGAATGTCACAGATTGTCCTTTTTGAACTCAGACTTGTCCTACCATAGAGTTTTGAAGGTGACTTCTGCTGAAATTCCTTAGGTGCTTCTTGGAGCTCGTAATATCTTAAGCTTGAGCTTGTCCTCACCTGGCTCTGAAACCATGTTAATTTTGAGTTAACATGTTCTTATCTTAGGTTAGTTACATCATTTTCCCATTAATGATTAATCCATTAGCAATCTCATTAATCATAAGTGTAACTAGTGAAAGAACATAAGTAATAAAAAATGAAGACAAGACAAGACAAGACAGAAGAACACACGAATATGGCTCAAGCCAAGGAAAAACCCCAAGATGGGGAAAACCCTTATCAATTCTTCTTATCATTAATGTCAAATGTTCAGCAGAGAGAGAGAATACAATACTTCAAAGTCAAAATTACTTGCAAATGAGAAGGTTTAATACCACTGCCCTTAGACAAGAGGATGGTTCCAACAAGGCTGCAAATCTGATGTTTGGTGTAGGCTCCAAGGACTTGTGTCTTTTCTGCAATTATAGTAGGACTGACTAGGTCATAAACACAGTCAGAAACTACCCCATTCATAGCCTTAAAGACCTTTACTAGACCGCGGATTATCTTCAACCAGTCCCTTCAAATGCTGGTAGCCCATAAGCCTTCTTCTAGGCTTCAAAACCCACTACACAGCCTCATGATAAAGCAGCCCTGACTGTGGCTTTCTTGCTGTAGGTTCTCGGCCTCCAAGACAGGGTTCTTAAGCCATGTGGCCTAGCTATAGGTGACCCAAACTAGTGCGGATTGCTTCAAGGAGAATGAAACCTTTACAACAGTCCCAAACTTTCATCAAAATCACCCTTAACAGGTGCGCCTTCTATCTACTTGAACTCAGACCTGTGATGAAGATAAAATGCCCAAGAAAAATCATAAATGTGCCCAAACCAATCTCTTCCTCCATCTTGTGGAACTCTGCCCTTGAAGATGACTAAATTGAACCCAACCTTGCTTTCATCTCCTTCGCTGGAAATCACCTTCTTCTGCGGCTACTTCAGAGAGAAGAATGAATATTAAAGTGCCTAAGATAAGTTATTTATATCCTTCTTGGGTAGGCCGACTTGATTACTTGAGGAGGGAAATTCAAATTTTCAATTTTCGATTTTTCCTTCCTAAATAAGGTCATGCCTTATGAAATTTCATTTGAGTGAATGAATACTTTTCCTTATCCAGATTTAGTGATCTTTAGGTTGATTTTGATCCTCTCAAAAAGAGAAATCCAATGTTGCAATCATCTTCCTCATAGGAGCAGTCCAAAGTGGAATTTGGCCCTAGTTGCCGATTTTAATGCTGACTGAATCTCTTGGCAATCAAAGTAACAAGCATTATGTTTTGAGTGTATATCTCTATGAAGCTTCTTTAGAACCTTCATTATAGCCTTGCAGAAATTTGACTAGGTGCGCTAGAGTGTAGATGAATTGCTAATTTTGAATATGTTGGGGTCATATAAGACCAGTTTGGCTTTGAGGCAATTCTAAGTCATTTTATCCCCATGAATTAATCTTACTAGGAGGATATCTTCCTCATCAGCTGGAGCTTCAACTATCTCAAAGTCTCCGCAAACATGAGCTTTAAGTTGGATATCATCCATCCAATTAAAAAAGGGCACTCTTTCTTTTACATTTTTTGAAGCTTAAATGTTAGCTAGTCCCCAAATCTAGCCATCTAGATTCAATAACATCTCCCACTTAGTTATTAGTTGATAACCCTCTAGTCTAAGTGTCTTTGTATAGATTTCCCACCAAGTTTAGGTATGATCCACATGCTTCAACCAACCAAATAAATGATGTAGCAATACTTACAAACATTCTGGCCAATGCACCTACTGGAGCATTATTTCCCATTTTTGGAAATGGACTCTTGGAGCTTGTCTATTTTAAATGAGTGTCTATTCCCAAAGGCTCCTCACTTCTAAGAGGGCCCACCACCTACTTCGTTGATATCTTATCAAATTTATATTTGCTAGACCTTTTTCCTTGAGTAGAAGAAATAGGTAGTACAAACACACACAGTGAGCTATTAGAATGTCATATGTACTTCATAAACTAATGAAACCTGGTTTGGTTAACAGAGTAAACAAATGAAACCTAGTTGGGGTCTTGTATTACCAAAAATCTTGAAACATTGATCTTTGTACAATGAACTCTACTCACAACATAAACAACATTTCTACATGGTTTGTCGTTATTAGTAATCGGAAATTGCACAAGAACATAATCACTCAGTAATTTTTCACTTGACAATTTTGGAGATGAACTTGGTGGTATTGTGGCAGTCTCCACAAAAAAAGGGTTCTTTGTGATCTAGATAATTCTTTAAACTTTCATTTTTACAAAGATACATCACTAGATTCTCTAAATCCATCTTTGTTCCTGACTGCTGCAATATTCTCTCCTCAACAAAGCACTTCATTATCACTGATATACAATCACTAGTTTGTCTTGGCCTATCCTGTGAGATCACGATTGAGCTCATAAATAAATAAAGGGACTGAAATACAGATCATAAATAATAATTGTATCTGTACTTGGAAAATTTATTCCAACTCCCACCCTGCCTCCCACCCCCCCTCCTGCCTGAGTTGAAATAAGGAAAATTTTTCATTATCTGGGCTACTAAAGTTCTTTATTCAATGATGCTTTTCTAATGTTGGAGTGCTCCCATCCATTCGACAATATACAAATTCTAAGAAATTCAAGAAGTCTTCCTGTATATCAAGCATCCATGTCCACCTTGTTTCAATTGTGGAAGCGCCTTTACCTGAAGCTTTCTAGACGATCCAACTAGCATCTCAAATACCTTTCTTACAAAATCACTCCTTGTCCTGGGAAATGATATGATGATTTACAACCTGGAAGGGGGAGAATTTTTGGAATGACATATTCAAGTATTAGTTGTAACAGGATCTAGTAGGACTCATTAATCAGGGTTTGCTGAATATCTGACTCTTGAAAAGAAATTCCGGCACCTTGTCAAATAGGTACATGAAGCCTTCCATATAATGCTCAAATAACAGAGGAAAGTGATGATTTTACTTGACATGAAATTCATAGAGGAAGAGAATAAAGGGAAAGAAAATAATGTTGTGATTATGTTCCTCCAATGTTCAAGCATATATGAGAGTTTTGCAATAGCTACAATAGATGTGAGGTAGCATAGAATTTCTTTCTAGAGGTGCATGAGGTCTCCATTTTTTATTTTTTTTTTAAATTTTATTTCCCTTCTGCACCAGAAACCATCTTGATTTTTAAGCTTGGTCACATTTGAAGTATCAATAAAAATCATATTTGCATTTCCATAGTCTCCTAGACCTTACCAGCCACTAATCAAATCCCTATAACATCCATGCAATTCATTGTCTTCTCAGAGGAGTCTTGAATACAGACAAACAAGCCCACAAAAATATGCAAGCTTGAGGCAACTTGTCATGTTCCCTTGCTGGCCCCTCCTTCCTCCAATTTTCTTGACATTGAAATTCTTGTTTTCAAATCAGTAATCCAAATTTTGGCCTCTGTTAGGCAGGCTTGTTTCCTTGAAAATGTCTTTTTTTTTGCTTCACTGATTTTCTATAACCAAACACTGTAGAAAACTTGAGCTAATTTCGAAATTTGTGAAAACTCCTCAAAGAAGTCCCAAATTTGGTTGAGGACTTCCCCGATCGATTCATTTTTTACAACATAAGGCTTCAACAAAAACTTGTCCAATGCTTGGAGCTTGTCATGATTATCTATTTCCAGCCACCTTGAGGGTTGTTGAGGAAGGATGCATGGTTGTAACTCATCCATGTCTCTCCTTTCCATGGTTTTGGAGAGGCAAAATTCAAATGAAGATGGTGTATTATCATTGAAACTCGAGAACATTGTCAAAGAGTTTACATGATATATTTCAAAACATCCTAAGTTAGCAGCAGCTGGAATTGCCTGAGAAAATGAGATGTCGGTTCCTTTTTTTAAATTCCCTTATCTGACATTATCTTTCTCACATTGACTACATCATCCCATAGAAGTAGCATAGATGTTCAAAAACATCACATATGCTCCATTCAAGTGTCTCGAGTGGCCGAGGAGGTCAACCATGTACACATAATGCTCCACTCTAGGCTTCATGCCAAACGTTCTACTAATTAAATCAAAATGATGCTTGCCTTCATCTACTATAGTCCTGCATTGCTGTGGGCAGATAAAATAACAATGAAGATGATATGGCCTACCTTAATGCCTACTTCTTGTATTTCATAAAAGAGTGTTAGGGTATCATGCCCATGCATTTGATACCCACGCTGCAGAGCCACTAAGTTAGCACATGAATGAAAATAATTATTATGGTAACAGAGTTATGCTTCACCTTTGCAACTTGCATTCAACTGAAGAGTTTCAAGGATTAAAGATGATGACCAAATTGAGTATATCTCACAATGACTGCACTCCATGTAATTACATCTCGGTTCATTCCTGTCATTTTGAAGTTGATAAAAGAGTCCTAGCACCTCATCACAATATCCATTCAATGCATAACAAAAATTATTAGATTTCATGATATCAGATCCCTCTTTGGCATATTGACAAACACTTCATATGCATCATCCATTTTTTTTTTTTTTTGCAGCACTTCTAATTCTGCACAAGAAGCGAAAGCACTGGCAGTAGTGACTGAATTGGCTTTCACTCCATCCAGCTGCATTTTAGAAAATATCTCACTGCACCATTTCTGTGACCATTCTACTCATACTTGGATATCATCACGCATTACATAGGGTTTCGACCTTCCCATTTGCATTTCATCAAGTAGCTTTCCTGCCTCTTACACAATTTCTAATTTCGAAATATCTTGTAGTCATGGTGTTCCATGTAACTGTGGATTTCCCCGCTCTGCTCCAGGGCTGCAATCTCAGTGCACGCCTTGAGGACAATTGGAAAGGTGTGTCTCCACTTAGTCCTCCCTGTTGCATTTGGTAATACAACTTGAGGGCTTTCTAGTAGTTTCCATCCCTGACACAACCTCTGATAATAACATTCCATGCTGACACATTGCGCTTGGGAATTTTCTCAAACATCTGGTGTATGCCCTTCATACTTCCACAATAAGCATACATGTAAAAAGTGCAGCAAGATCGCTGAAAAAGAGGCAAATTAGTGATATGGGAATTTCAATCTGCATGAGCAATGGTAATCGATTCAATTTGTTCTTGGTTATCACATTCACTACTACAATATAAAGTCAAATGCTGAAAGAGTATGGCTATGGAAACTAGATCATTTATCACCTAAGCAACTAAACTTATTGTTTTTTTTTTTGGTTTCCTAGACTATTTGTAGTGCCTACAAGGATCAAGACAACAATGATTGGTATCGTTTCATTTCAAGGCTATACAAAACCCCCTAAAGACAGGGCTAAGTATGGGAATAAAATATTTAATCATCTAGACAACTTAATTCACTAAGATGCTAAGCTTTTTTAATCTCCTACAAATGCATGATGGTTTTTTGCATTAGGGAAATATTATGCTATCATTTTTTTTTGTTTTAAATCACCATGGCAATGGTTATTGAATTTATGAAAGGGTTCAAAGATTGTGCCACTTTGTAATATCATCTTTTTAAATGCAAGCCATATTCTTGTAGAATATGTTCCCAAAGTTTTTATAAACTACTGAAAAATAGAGGCAGCATTATCAATGGAATATAAATAATCATTTTGCAAGCCCCTCAAAGCGTTTTTAAGGTCTACTCCCATTTTCCCTCGCCAGTCATTGTTTTAGTCAAGCCTAAGAATTTTCATAAAATTATAAATTATCTTAGGATAAATGGGTTCTTTTAGTGGTCAGCATAACTGTAAACTGCAGATCTATCACTCAAAATCTATACAGATGATAGGGCATCTTCTCTACCTATGGAAGAGAAGATTTGCATTAAATAGGGAAGTATTCTTTTGGTCCTATAATATGCTAGAACTTTAAAGATAGTAATAGCTTTACACAAGGGACATTCAAAGATAGGTAGTGTAGAAATTGTGCCCCAAAAGTCATAGAAATAACTTCCTCTTGTTGTTTTTGTCTTTGACATGTACATTACTTTGTAGTTGGCTAACACTACCTATTCCATATTGGTGCAGGATACAAATCTTCATAGCACAAATATACATTTAGCAGTCTTGATTTATTCATTGGAGCGTATGCATATTTTACACATAATAGATAACTTATTTTATTAGATTACAATCTCAAACTTGTTCTAAGACTTCTATAGAATGGAATAAATGTATTCTATTTGTATGTTTGGTACTTCCTAACACTTCATTTACACCTCCACCCAATTTTCATAACTTCCATAACCATTAGGTAGATACTTGCAACTTCGATGTTATTTTGCTTATGTAGTAAAAGATTTTCCAAGACTTTACAAAGTTTTATAATTTCTCGAAATTTGTGTAATTCATAATTTATAAAGTTTCAAGGTTTAATTTTTTAAAGTCTAGTTCTTTAAAGGGTGCTAGCTCAATGGAAGAGCACCTGCTTTAGAAGCAGGAGGTTGGTGGTTCGATTCCATCGTGCCTTGATATTCATATGGAATGGTGACAAAGGCTCTTTTGACCATCACCAATGAGCTTAAGGTGACATTTTATGACCCTCACCAATGAGCTTATGGTGACATTTTTCGACCCTCACCAATGAGCTTATGGTGACATTTTTTTTACCATCACCAAATATGAAATGGTGAGGGTCAATGATCGTCACCATATATATGCATTAATAGTGACGACCATGAAGGGTCCATCACAAAAAATCGTTGTTGTTCATATGAAATGGTGACGGTCACTATCCGTCATTATAATCAATATTCGTGACGGACCTTGAATGTCACCACAACACATACTTTTGGCGACGCCACCTTTGGTGACGTTCAGTTTTTTGGTGACGAAGGCTATTGCCCGTCACTATTTTTCATATAAAATGGTGACGGTCACTATCCGTCATTATAAATCATTATTGGTGACGGACCTTGAATGTCACCACAACACTTATACTTTCGGCGACGCCACTTTTGGTGACGTTCAGTTTTTGGTGACGAAGGCTCTTTTGACCGTCACTAATGAGCTTATGGTGACATTTTTTGCCCGTCACCAATGTCCTTTTTTCTTGTAGTGAATGGATATTTTCTTAGATGTATAGAAATATATAGTGGGTGGAAAGAAGAACAATACACATAATATAAAAGACATGAATACAATCTTCATTGGACTATCCAAATCAGACTATGATAAGGTGATTAATTTTGAAATTGCAAAAGGAACGTTGGATAAGATGCAGTGTATCTATGAGGTCGATGACATGCGCACTACATATGAAACCAATATAGATAATTCAACTTAGAAGGAAGAAGCACACAAAGAATCAAAGAAGATATAAAACCATTTTTTCTCAAGTGATGAACGAGATGATGAAGATGCTACCCTAGTCATGAATGTTGAAGCCATTAATCATTAAAATAATAATTTGTATTTAGAGGGAAAATTTGAAGGTGAAGAAGTTATAGAAGAAGTGCAATCCACAGGTAAGTTTTGTTTAATAATTTTATATATTGTTAGAAGTGATTTATATTGATTCACCCCTCTCTCTCGATATAAACTTAATTTCTACCAAAAATGTTTTTTTTTAATTGATCCTCCATAGAAATTGGTACTTTCTAGTAACATAATAGCATTCTTCAAGTAGGACATTGTTTATCATTTCACTAGGGGGATTTGGGAATGTGTTAGTTATTGTTAATCTATTTAAACCTTTAAATTCAACGAAGATTCATAATTTTTTTAGGTTATGCTTCTTTGGATGGATGATCGTTCAACTTGCCCATTATGATTTATCAATAGGGTAAATGATGCATGTAACATAAATTCCTTCTAATTATTTTTACATAATGGGATTATTTATTTATGTGTTATCTTGTATGGACATATAGGGACAATCATGGGACTATAAGAATTTCTTTTTAAGCTATGAGAACATTTGTTCTTGAATTATAAATATATTCCCATCAAACACTAAACTTTGGTTAACCCACATATCTTCCCTTTCAACCAATTTGTGAGGATAACTAATTTTTTACCATTCAATCCACAAATAATTGTCTCTAGGCATGACCTGGGGCTTTCACTCTGGGTGATTAAAATAAATTCCTATGTTTTATCCTCATCTCTATTTAAACCGACATTGCTTCAATTCTCACAACAATCCATAGCCCTAAAAAAGTTTCCTTAATACCATATTAAAAAATCCTTCCTATAGTGAGATTTCACAACAAAAATCAACATGTAAAAATCCTTTAATTGATATATCTAACCATACCTCAAATTGATTCTAATTGAAGTTGGTTTCTCTTGGAATTTCAATATTTGGACAAAATTTAGTGCAGTATATTCAATCAAAATTTATGCCAATATGGAATTTATGAAACTGAAGAGGATCATTAAAAATATTAAGATATTTCATCAATATTATTGTTAAAAGGAAAGGATTCTTTAAAATAAGAAGAGAAAATCAATCATGAGGAGTTTTAATGAAAGTATGTCTAGACTCTTTCCTTCTTTAGGATGACTTATAGTTTTATTTTTCTAAAATAGTTATAAACATAATTAAGATAATCAAAATATCAATGATTTTTTGGAAGATACCACCTTCAAAGTGGAAGCTCTTTTTATAATTAATATAATACAAGACAAGATATGATGATACTAAGGCTAAGTCTCCTTGGTGTATATATAGGAGAAAAAGGGTACAATTATAATCAAATGTTACAATGAAAAGTTTCGACCTATGTAATAATGTAATAACAAAGAAATAATAATTTAATATTTAGGGCGTACTAAGGATTTTTTGCATTAGCATGGGGCTTATTTAGGGCTTAACGTGCTTTTTCCCTTCAAACAAGTGTTTTCTTAACACTTTCATAACTACAGGTGTTTGGAATGAATATTTCATCCTCCCAACTCATCATTTTTAGAATTCTTGGTTCATAACAAAGAAAATATAGATGCAACATTAAAACTCCCGATGATGTGTTTTTACTTATAGATGCTCCATGACAATTAAAACAATCACTAGAGAACAAAGCATATTGGTGAGGCCATTGAAATATTGTACTAATAAAGAAAGTCATGTGTTTTTCCCCAAGTATTTGTGGTAGATATGACCACAATACAAAAGGTACATCGGAAAAAAGTCAAAATTTATGCACTTTTCCTTTAGAGGATTTGTTGGACCTTGAAGCATATTGGAAATGAAATTGCACTAATTGGGCCATTGAAAAAGAAAAATAAAGAGGCTATGATGCAATTCCTTAAGCCTCTTGGACATTAGGTAAGCTAAAATAATGTAATAGAGAGGGGAACATACACTATTTGGGAAGTTGCAACATTGAAGAAAAATGAAACTAAAGAATTTTGGTTCAAGGAATGCAATCCAATTTTCTAATGTAGCATTTTCCTACCTAAATGAACTTAGGTGTCGGTATATTTTCCCATGCATTGTATCTCACTACTTATTAGGATTAGATGTGATTTGACATGATTAAACACAACAATTTTTTTGTTGTGCATGATGATTTATAATTTTATTTTTATTCACCGACATTATTATGCCTGCCCCAAAAAGTATTATGTGATAGGTATTGAGTTGACCTTCTAATAATTTAGTCAACTATTTTATATATTTTTAACCTTATTAAAGTTTAACATAGAAAATGAATTTTTTATTTTGCTACAATATTGGTTTAATCTTTGGTTTGAAAATTAATAACTTAGGGACATTTAAGCCATCAGAATCACCTAAGGATCTGGACACACTAGCCTTAACATGACTAGATTTTTGCCCACATAATTTTGAAGGGATGACCCTCACATCAGTGAGTGACTTAAAAAATCACCCAATGAATACACCCAATCACCATCTACCCCATAAACATATATAAATGTATCTTAATTATTACCATAAATATTTTATCTTGTATGATTTGTTTTCCTTCACATGCAATTCGCTTTGTTTGAGTTGTGAATACAGGAAGAATAAGCATAGAATGGATTAGAATATTTCCTTAAACCCATGATTCCTTTTACTTGATGACCTGTTGTTTTCAACGTAGCATTAGAAAACCTTATAACAAGACATTGTAATGCTTCATAAGGTATGAGGCAGCCCTATAATGTGGTTACTGATCCGAAGGTTGTGCTTGATTTCAAAGAGTACGATGAAGTAATTATGATTTTTTAAATGAACTTCATTTTTTTAAGTAAAAAGTTCTTATAAAATTTACTGTTATTAATTTAATTTTTTTCATATAATTTTAAAAATTGAAATATTATTGTTATATGTAAATATAATTTGATTATGTAGATAGAAATTTTAAAATTTTTAGCTTGGAACATTATTATTATATGTAAATATAATTTTATTATTTATAATAACTTATTGGTGATGTGTAAAGTAGTAAAATTTTACTTTTTCCAAATATCTATTATATGTAAATACAATTTGGTTACGGACAAGAATCTATTAGTATTATGTAAGGGATAGACATTCATTCATGTATTTTAGTTTTTGGTTATTCAGTTGTTTCCTTGTATTCAAAGAAGATAAGCAATTAGCCAATAAAAAATAACTTTAAATCCCGCTCCAATATGAAAAGGTAATTTCAGCCTAAATATTATTTTCAAGAAGGTCAACATCTCATATTGTCATTATTGAGGCTATAACACTAGGGTAATATATTTGAAAGTAACATCTAACCTTAATTAAGACAATATATTACCATTGGTTGCACATTACCCTCTTACCAAGAGAAGTATACACATTGTTTACAAAAGAGTAAAATTATTTTCAAACTCATGTGGATATATTAATAGATGAATATGTTGATGTAAATGATTATTTAAAACAATTCAATGTGGATATTTTTATTTATGAATATGTCATAACCTGTCATATTTTTTTTTATGTATAACGTTAAAGTGCAATAAAATTCTAATATAGAGGCTTTATATATAGGGCTAAAGATTAGGTGCTTTTACATTACACATTGCACTACATGGAATATTGAGTATGCATTGGATATTAATGATTAGCCCAAACCATATTTTTGGTCCTACAATATGACCTAAAATTGTTTTCATTAGCTAAGATATCTTCATCTTCTAACACTAAGAACAAGTTAAAGACTTAAGATTCAAAGACATCTAGCAAAATGGAAATGGATGACCAACATATTATTTTAGTGATTAAATTATTTGTACACATGATGAATTTATGTTTACACATAATAATACAACTACAAGTGAAAGTTAATAATACAACTACAAGGGAAAGTTTAAAATTATATTAGCAAAACTAGAGATATATTATAAATAACCCTGATTGAGATTGAATGAAAGTAAATGATATTCATACCATTCATCTTAACAACTAAAATTACACCTAGGAGACTAACAATATTTTTTTTATTATGAACATTTAATTTTTAAAATTTAATTATTAAAATAAAAGACTTTAATGAAGTTATATTAGTTACACTTAAATATAATATAATTCTAACTTATCTACGATGCGAAAGCTTTTTAGCAAGCTAAACCATCCACTCATATGTTATATCATCTAGATAAGTTTTTAAAATCTATCCATCATAAATAGATTTTCTCATACAAAATTTAGAAAACACTTCTTATGTCTGCCCTAGTAGGTATTATGCAATAGGTATTGATTTGACCTTCTACTAATTTATCCAACTATTTTATATATTTTTTACTTTATCAAAGTTTAACATAGGAAATGAATTTTTTATTTTGTTACAATTATTTTATTCATAATTATCTCACCTGATTGGCTAAAAACTTTTACTTCTTATTGGAAAATTCCTAGGTATTATGCATTCGATATGCATTGACGTGTATTAAAATAGTAAAATATTAAGTAAACTACAACCTTTAACATCACATATGATAAACAATTGATAATAAAATGCATTCTCAAAATAATTTTAATATACAAGTTTCTAGCTCAAAGTACTATGGCTTAGATACAAAAAAAATTATCTTATATTTCAACTAATTATATCTAATTCCTAATGCAAAAATTAAATAATTATACTAATATAAATCATACAACTCAAAATTCTTTCACTAATTTCTAAAAAAAATATCTAATAATTTAACTGCACCATTTCAATATGGCAAGAAGAAATACCATGTACTACAAGTATCCTTGTAATTACACATATATTTTTACTAAAAAACAAGCAAAAACTAATATATAACACTTGTTTTATTAAATGTTATAAGAAAAAGAGTTGTTTGACTCTCACACAGAACAATACGTGACAATTGGGAATAGTCCAAACATGTAATCATGTTTCTCGTACTTAATTAATTATAATCGTATAGTCTCAAACCATTTCAAATTGATGGTTGACATATTTTATTTAAAGTTAACTGAATTTTATATTTCATTATTTCCATTGTTAAATTATTTGTTTGCTCATGAAAAATTAATCAAAATAAAGTTTAGTGATGAAAACTCTTAATTAATTAATTGAGTGCCATTTTTCTAGCGAGAAGTGAATGAATGTTGCTGGGGTGATATTGTGCATTTTTGTGAATGTCGCTTGAGTGATATTGTGCATTTGTCCGTGGATGGGGAGAATCAATCTCATATATCTCTTATTCATTGATTATGTTTAGATCATTTCAATGTTGTTATATAAAAAAATATTTTTTTTCATTAATTAATGCTTAGGATTGATTTTGGTTATTTTAATTCATTTAAAAAATTGTTAAGATGTTAATATAATGATTTATTTTTTATTTTATGAATAGTTCAAAATAACTTTATATTATTATTTTATATTATTAATTTATAAATTTATGTGGATTATGTTGAAATGTTTTATTTTGTAGGTTTATTTAATTAGATCTTAGATACATTATCATTAAATTATTCACTGAAAGATATGGAAATAATTAAGATATAAAGAAAAATCATATGAACATATTATCCACAAAAAACAATGTAAGATATATTATTAGAAACTTAAAACAGAAGAAACTCTAGTTGGAAGGTGAGGCATATGTGCTTAAATTTTTTCTTGCAGTTATGAAAATGAAAATAACAAGAAAGGGGCCCTCACTGTGGAGTGAATTTGACAATATGAATTGAATTATTGCTATAAAGTCTTCTTCCTCCTCTATTATGCTCTCAAATACCACTCCTATATTCTCTTCTCAACTATGGAACAAGTACAATACTAAATATTGCAACACTTTTTCTTGCTAGTGGCCTAGTATTTAACACAACCTAATAATCAACTAGGGTTAGGATTTTTTTTATATCTCAACACTCAATCAATGTTAGGTTTTGATACTTCTAGAATCTTCTTGAAAGTACAGAAATGACTAGCTCCACATGTGTCAGTAATGGGAATGACATGGCATCAACTCAATAACATGGTGGCCAACATTGTAGGTCCACTTGTTGGAAGCATAATTTCTACACACAAGCTCTGGTTGAGGTGATTTCACATTGTTGGAAAGGTCTCACCATGTGGGAAAAAATCAAGGGATTGGAAGTTATGCTTGCTCAGTTTCGACAAATTTCTTTTTTAATGGTTTAAATTAACTTTTGAGGGTTTGGACGGAAATGCTCCAAACAAGGACCTACCACTAAAATGGGCCCTACAAGTTCATTCCTCAACTTGTTGTATCTGAAAATTACCAAGATAGATGAAAAATTATATAACAATTTATTGTAGATCACTTACGAATGTTTTTCATGGACAAAGTTAGATGTAAAAAGATTCATGAGAGAAGGAGGACGAGAACTAGCATAGGACCAAATTACCAATGCAACTTCACTCAAGTGTGAGGAGTGAGACGATGATCTAAACTACAGAAGACAGGGAGGGACACAAAGTTTGTTTCCTAGTGCAAGAGAGGAACCATTTTCTAAGAATCCTCCATACTTGAAGAATAATGAAGAGAAGAGGATGACAAACAATGTTCTTAGCTAAGAAACAAATGTAGAAACAACATAATTTTTTGCTAAATTGAAATGTAAGATGTGCTTGAAAATCAAATTTCAAGAAGAATTCAAGCATTGATGAGGAAGTGGACATACAATTAATCAATTTTTTTACTTTTAATTAATTTTTATCATTAAAAGTATCACATGAGTGAGAAAAATATAGTAATCTCTTAATTTTATTGATTCTCACAAACTAGTTGAATAGTCAAAATGAGAGTGAGATGAAAATATATAGTGGGTTGACAGCTTTAAAAACCCAATAATCATATAGGGTAGTGTAAGAGTCACAAATTTAGTAAAATAAAATCCATACATGGACTAATAAATATAATCAGTACCTTAAATAAAAGGGTTTTTATTTTGTTTAGTATGGTTTCTTCCTATATTAAAAAAGAGAATATTATTAGAAAGAGTGTTTATATTCTTACAAATCCATTCTCTCATTTCCTAAATCTCTTGGTGCATATGGCCATGAGTATTTTAACTCATGGATAATTCTATTGTTATAAATATTTACTCTAATGTATTTTATGTCTTTGATCATGTTTTTTTAGGAGCGTGGTTTATTTTTTATAATTATGATTGATTATTTTCCTTTTTATCATTCAGACTTCTAGATATGTCTCCTTTGTTTCTTTAATGAAAATTTCTTTATTTTGTATATTTCATTTATTACATTTCATTTTAATATTAACTTATTTTTAGTTTAAAATAAATTATACAGAAATATTTATTATTTTAACCAAAACTATTTTGAAGAAAAAATATTAATTATATAATTAATTGAACTCATTACCGTATAATTTTGTATTTCTAAAATAATCAAAATATAAATCTCACATAAAATCATTCTCAATTATATTCCATTAAATAAAAATATTACATATTTATTGAATTTTCTTTCTAGTCAAAGTATCCCACTTGATTTTTATATATATATTTCATAATTATAAGTTAAGAAACTTTCAAATTAATGGAAAAAATGTAATATCTTATTGTCTTATGAAAAAAATATATATAATATATGATGAGTTTTTTGAAATTTTATTATACATCAATTAAATTTTTTTTTTTATTAATAATATAATTATTATAAAATTATAATTTTAAATTATTTAAATTTTATTTTCAAATACATAAAACTATTTAAAAAAAAATACTTCAAATTATATAATCCTCATAATTAAAATCCATAATTCTACGTATCTTTCTAAATTCTCAAACGATTTCTAAAATCCTAATAAAATCTGAAAACAAATTCATAAAAAACATAAAACATTTAACTACATTTTTATTTTAAATAAAACAATCCATTTACATTTTCATTTAATAAATTTAACTTGGACATAAAACGAAGAAGAAAAACTAGTCACATCAAAGTCCGTCACCACTTTATTTAAAAAATAATGTATTTTTAACTTTTTTAATATATATTTTTAATTATTATTTTTTATAATATATTATTTGACTTTTTATCAGATATAAAATACTTAAAATGCCCTCACCATTATGTCGACCGTCAAAACCTATTGTTATTGTTAATTTTAATACAAAAGAAATTCCCAATTGAAGGCGACATCATTATAAACCATATTGTGCTCTTGACCTTCACTGAGGCCAATTTTAAATTTTGATAGAAGGCCATCTAAATTTATTAAATTGCTTTTGGTAAACTAACGGTCATATCATATAGTTTTCCGAGAAACAAGCCAAAGATAGATGGTAAACTAACGGTCATATCATAAAGTTTCAACTTTTCAAACAGACGAAATTCAAGATTAATGCAGAATGTCCAAAATATCTATTTGTTTTCTTCAGCGTAGTTTAAAATACTTACAAAATAACTTCTAATTTTTTATAATACTTACAAAATAACTTCTAATTTTTTATACTTACAAAATAACTTCTAATTTTTTATAAGATTATGAAAAAATTTAGAAAAGATTTTTGAAAATTTGAGTTATAGTCGTTAAACTTCAATATTTTAAGGGTTAAGAATTTTTGTTATTTTGATAATATTTTGATGATGATGTATCTATTTCTACCATTAAAAATGCAATTCAAACACTCCAACTACCTTATTTTTGAAAAAAAATTACCAAATTCCAAAAAAAAACTACAATATCATGTCGATAGACAATTCCAGAATATCTAACCCTTTTAGTCCGTAGAACCTGGTCCGACTCTTGGCCCACCTAAACGCACTCAGGAATTTACTTTTTATTATGTAAATGTTTGGCTCACCATCACGTCCGGGTGTCTGCGTCTCTATGTTTACGTGGGTCGTGGCGTAGACAGCGATCCAACTCGCGACCAAAGATAGACATTCTTTAGCTCATCAGTGGGAGATTTTATCCCAAGCAAGAGAATCTTTGAAATCCGAAATTATGCGTGTCCTTCAGCCGGGCCATGGAACAGGTAAGAAAATTTATGTGGAACATTCTTTTTTTTTCATTCTTCGGCTAATCATTATCAGATTCTATTCCAATTAAATTCAGAAAAATACTGTTCATAGTATTAATCCAATTGCCCTCTGTAGAATATTAATGCACTTGGTTCAAATATCGTGAGATCGTTATCTAATAAATCTTCAATACATTACTTCAATAAATTAATGAAATTTAAAGCACAATTTATTTTGTTTTGGTCACATGCATTTCATCGTTGAGAAAATATCTCACAATATTTTAATGCGGGGTTGTTTTGGGTTTTTGATTATATAGATTTACATTTAAAAATTTAAGAGATTTTAATGGTGAAAAGTTTACATTTATAGCTTGTAATTCCAACAAATTTTAAACAATTTGAGGGTCCGTTCTAGTTGACAACACATGGTTAAAATAGAAAAATAATGTAGGGTGTTATATATATATATATATATATATATATATATATATATATATATGTTGTAAATTAATTACCATTAAAAAAATGTGTGACCAATATATTTAAATCTTATACTTTTCAAAAATGTGACCAAGATGTTTAAACCTTAAATAAACTATTTAAGATTTATGTTAATTGATTTGCTCTGTTAAAATGTTTTTTTTTATACATGTTATGTAATATATATATATATCATGAAAAATTAATTTTTATGGTTAAAATATTTATTTGGTCATATATAAAAATATATAGCATTGAAAAATACAATTTAAACAAATAGAAATTACACATTGTATTTTGCATTTTAAAGAAATTCATAAGTGAATAAATTTGAAATTTGATCTCTCTACTCATTAATTCCATATTGTATTTAAAATAAAGCTATATTAATAATTAAAAACAAACACACAACTTTATATATAAAACATTTACATACTTATTTATTTAAAAGGGATTTACATTGATAATTAAAAAGAAACAAACAGCCAAACATACAGTCTTTCGTGTGAAACCTATAGTCATACCTTTTCTTCAAAACCTTTTCCATTTTCCTAAGAGAGTTTGGAAAAGTAAAAACCACCTTCTGCTACTCTTCTAAGAGTGTCTTGAAACATCGTGCCATTCGCATATGTAAGATCTAATAAAAAATATTTCTAAATCACCACTTTACACATTCTTGCGAATGAAATCATTACGGAGAGCTACGTGACTCTTTAGAATCTGGGCTCCAAACATCACTAATTGTGAATTCTTAGTAAAAAAATCATGGTTGCTCTCCCAACGCACATCGCTTTGGCTTACCTCCCTCGGATTGCTTATACAACAAGTTTGTTGAGCCTATCATTTGGTTTTGTTGGAATTATACTTCCAACTATCGCCATGAATTAGAAGTGGCAGCAACCCACATTTCATTAATTTTGTGCAGAGAAGAACAAGCAAGGATCCAAGAGCCCGAAGGTGTTTTCATGAAACCACAACAAACAAAGTACCCGAGCCATCTTCTATGTTTATTTCTTCAACCACCGCTTTAACTTACCGTTTGCCCACAGCGCGCATTTGCAAGTTTTTTGTTTTACCATTTAAGTCATTCGCCATATGTTATTCTAGTGCAGATGCGATATCCAACGGGACCTACCTTAACCTCACCACATAAGCCAAAACTTTGTTTTGTGCCTTATTCCCGTGCATTTCCCTTACCGCATTTACGTTTGATTAACTACATCACAGAGCGCACTTCGCAATGTTTACCACTTACCTTTCTGCAGTTGCAAGTTAGGTTATTTGATATGCGATGCAATCGTGCTACCACACATTGCATTCGCAACCATTTATGTTCTACCATAGAGTGCCGCAGCATAGGTTATTTGATTTGCAACGTGACTGTGCCATCGCACAATGCGCCCACAAGGATTTATGTTTACCCATGTTCGTGCCAATTAAGAGTTAAGTTCGTTGATATGCGATCTGCGATAAGGAGCCAGATGCGATGAGGACTCAAAGTCGAAACACATAATGTTTGAAGTCTGCGATTTTATGTTTTGAACGCATTTTCGCATGTTTTAGTGTATAAGCAGAAATACGCCCTGCGTACCGATTTAATGAAGATATGGATCTTTTGACAGCCCAAGGACGAGAAGTTGTTGAACGTATGTTCAACAATGAATCTCCAATGAATCGCATTGATTATATTAGGTTTTACAAGCTTCGGCCATTCTTGTATAACTAATGTAATTTCATTTGTTTTCAGAGAAGAGTTGAATAGAAAAATGAATTTTATTGCTCTCATATGTATTACGTTGCATGTGTGTATGACTGTATAATTTCCGCATTAATTATAATTCTCTGTGTTGTGGGGAAATGCATTTCCTCTGTGTTATTGATTTCTTTCAATATTTCCAACATGGTATCAGAGCAGGTATAGGCTCTTGGTAAAAGAGGCACAAGCTCGCTCTTCACTGCAGAAACTGTAAGATTGGTTTGAGAAGAAAATTTATCCTGTAGCGAGAAATCTTTTGTTTTATACAGTCAAAAAGATTGTTTTTTTAGCACAATCATGATGGCAGCAACAAGCACAAGCCTTGCAAATCCCCAACTACCACAGTTTAATGGGAAGAACTACGACTATTGGGCCATTACAATGAAGGCCCTGTTTGCTTCACAAGATATATGGGAGCTGGTGGAACAAAGTTTCCAAGAACCAGTAGATGCAGCAGCACTTACTGCTTTGACAGCAGCATAAAGAGACTTGTTGAGAGATAATAAGAAGAAGGACTGCAAAGTCCTCTTCTATCTCTACCAAGTAGTACACGGGAGTATTTTCCCAAGGATTGCAGTAGCAATAAAGTCCAACAAGGCGAGGGATATTCTCAAGACAGCCTATCAAGGCATGGAGAAGGTGAAGACACCAAAGCTACAAATGCTGAGGAGAAATTTTGAAACTCTCTGTATGAAAGAGTCTGATAACATAGACTCACTCTTCACACATGTGATTGGGTTGGCTACCCAGATAAGGTCTCATGGAGAGACACTTGAGGAGAGAAAAATAGTGGAGAAAATATTGAGAAGTATACCTTCAAGATTTGATGCCATAGTAGTGGCAATAAAATAGACAAAGGATCTCTCACAATTTTCAGTGGATGATATTTGTGCATCCATGATGTCTCATAAACATAGACTGAACAGAACAATGAATCCTCATTAGAGCATGCAATCAAGACACATATGTCTTTTGGTTGAGGTGGAGGTCAAGGAAGTTCAAACTACCGAGGAAAAGGAAGAAGCTCATAGAAAAGTGGAAGAAACAGCTCTACAAGCACAAGCAGAAGGGGTAGCAACCAGAATCAATGTGAAGGCTCAAGACAGAGTCAAGCATAAGGACAAAGGTATGATAAATCCCAAGTCTAATGTCATTATTGTAAAAATTATGGGAATTATGCCAATAAATGTAGAAAGAAACAAAATGACATGAATAATAGGAAAAACGTAAATTTTGCAAAAGAAAGTTAGAACCAGAGTATTGTGCTTCTAACATGTAATGTAGCACAAGAAAAACATGAAGATGTATGGTTATTAGACTCAGGTTATAGTAACCACATGACTGGAAACATAGCAATGTTTGTCAATCTTGATGAAAATGTGAAATCTGAAGTGACAACGGGGACTGAAAGCAAAGTCTCTGTCACGGGAAAAGGAAGACTCAGTATATTGATAAGGAAGGGAGAAAACAAATTTCTTCCATATGTCTATTATGTACCTTGCTTGAGATCTAACCTCCTGAACATTGGACAACTAGTGAACAAGGGCTAGAATGTATTTTTTAAGAATAATGTGTGTACGACCATTGACATACCTCCAAGTAAAAGGGTCATGGCAGAAGTGCATATGACAAAGAATATGATGTTTCCTCTCAAGCTCAGAACAGACTTGAAGGAAGGGGGTGTGGTAGCAGCAGTCACACATGAGGTCTTTCAAGAAGAACTGAAAGACGAAAACTGGTTATGGCATTTGATATTTAGACATCTCAATTTTGGAGGTTTGAACCTCTTGCATAGAAAATGAAAGGTAAGAGGATTACCACTAATAGAGAAACCAGTCAGCCTATATGAAGGCTGCATCCTGGGCAAACAACACAGAGAATCATTTCTGGCAGGAAAGAGTATAAGGGCAAAATCACCCTTAGATATTGTCCACTCAGATTTGTGTGGACCAATGCAAAAACTATCTTTAGCTGGAAGTGTTTATGTTTTGACATTCATAGATGATTACACCAGAAATGCATGGGTGTATTTCTTCAAACAGAAGAGTGAAATATTTGAACAATTCTACCACTTCAAAGCTCTTGTTGAGAGGAAAAATAGGCACTACATAAAAGTGCTGAGAACTAACAGAGGAGAAGAATATATCTCTAAATATTTCTTACGTTTGCGTAGGGAGAATGGCATACACAAGAAATTTACCACAAGGTACACACCACGTCAAAACAATGTAGCGGAAAGGAAGAACATGACCATCATGGACATGGTCAAAAGTATGTTGAAGGCAAAACATTTGCCAAATGAGTATTGGGCTGAAGTTGTCAATTGTGTAGTGTATATTTCGAATAGAAGCCCAGCCAAATTTGTTATGAATAGAGTTCTAGAAGAAGCATGGAGTGGAAAAAAGAAGTTTTTCACTCACATGAAAGTATTTGGATGTGTGGCATATGCACATGTCCCAAATCAATTAAGGAATAAATTGGACAACAAGGGGGAGAAGTGTATCTTTGTTGGATACAATGATGAATATAAGGCCTACAAAATCTATAATCCATCAACCAAGAAAGTTATAGTCAGTAGAGATGTGCAGTTCATTGAAGAAGAATCTTGGGATGGAAGCTTAGAGAAGACAGTGAATGTGAAGACATATATGTCTCACAAAGAGAAAGAGGAATGCACAACAACAAATAATTCCTTCACGGTGGCTCCTCTTCCACCTACACAAGCACAACAAACCGCACCATAAGCTGGAAACAAAACAACCTTGAGAAATCAAGTAAGTGCTTCTCCAAGCACACCACAGGGATCGGAAACTCCCTCAAGTTCTAGTGAAACTCCAAGCACACCAAGAAGACCAAGATTTAGGAATTTAAGTGAAATTTACGAGCAAGAAACAACTGATAATAATGCTAGAATAAACTATTTATTTGCTTTCTTTTTCCATGTTGATGACCCAATTCATTTTGAAGATGTTGTAAAAGAAGAAAAATGGATTGACGCAATGAATGAAGAGATTGGTGCGATAGAAAAGAATGAGACATGGGAGTTACTGGACCTCCCAAAAGGTAAAGAAGTCATTGGAGTAAAATGGGCCTATAAGACCAAGAGCAATGCCAAAGGCAAGATAGAAAGGCATAAAGCAAGACTTGTCCTGAAAGGCTACAAGCAACAACAAGGAAGAGATTATGAAGAAACCTTTGCACCTATTACAAGGATGGAGACAGTGAAGACAGTGTTGTCCATTGCAACACAACAGAAGTTGAAAGTCTACCAAATGGATGTAAAATCAACATTTTTAAATGGAGTGTTGAAAGAGGAGGTATATGTTGAACAACCTCCAGGCTATGAGATTGAAGGCCAAGAGCACAAAGTGTGCAAGTTGAAGAAAGATCTTTATGGCTTAAGCAAGCACCAAGAGCATGGTACAGCAGGATTGATGCTTACCTGATAGATAACGGGTTTGAAAAATGTGATGGTGAACCCACACTCTACATTAAAGAAAATGACAGTAAGATTCTTATTGTTGTTTTATATGTAGATGATTTAATTTTCACAGGAAATGAAGTTTCTCTCATTTCTTATTTTAAAGAAGTCATGAAGAGTGAATTTGAAATGAATGACTTAGGTTTATTGAGATACTTCTTGGGCATAGAAGTAAAGAAAAATGAAAAGAGAATTTTTATTTCCCAAGAAAAATATGTTGCAGAAGTTTTGAAGAGATTTAACATGTAGAACTGCAAGGCAACAGTAACTCCAAATTTCATGGGGTTGAAGTTAGCCAAAGGAGATTGCAGCAAGAATGTCAATCCGACATTGTACAAGAGCATAGTTGGCAGCCTCATGTATTTGACTACAACTAGGCCTGATATTATGTATGATGTAAGTTTAATTTCTAGATTCATGGAAACACCAAAAGAGACACATTGGCAAGCAGCCAAGAGAATTTTAAGTTATGTGAATTGAAAAAAGGGGTATGGTGTTCTATACTCCCAAATTGATAATTCTAAATTGATTGTTTACACTGACAGGGATTGGGCTGGAAGCATAGATGAAAGAAAGAGCACATCTGGGTATGTGTTTCATTTGGGATCGGGAGCCATTTCATGGGCTTCCAAGAAGCAACCAATAGTTTCTTTATCAATAGCAAAAGAAGAGTATGTAGCAGGAACAACAACAACCTATCAAGCTATTTGGATGAGAAGGATGCTGAGATATTTGTGTCATGAGTAAGAAAAATGAACCACAATTTATTGTGATAATAGCTCAGTGATTTCATTATCAAAAAATTATGTTTTCCATAAGAGAACAAATCACATAGATGCAAAATATCATTTTATAAGAGAATTGGTTAACAATGGTAAGATTGTTTTTCAGAATTGCAGGAAAGAGGAACAGTTTGTTGATATCCTCACAAAGCTTTAGCACAGAAGAGTTTTGAGTATCTCAAAAAATGTCTGGTAATGATTGATGGAAGTAGTTGTGATTAAGGGGGAGTGTTGGAATTATACTCCCAACCACTGCCATGAATGAGAAGCAGCAACAGCCCACACTTCATCAATTTTTTGCAGAGAAGGAAAAGCAAGGATCCAAGAGCCCCAAGGCATTTTCACGTAACCACAGAAAACATAGTACCCAAGCCATCCTTTGCGTTTATTTCTTCAACCATCGCTTTAACTTACCTTTTTCCTGCAGCGCGCAATCACAAGGTTTTTGTTTTACCATTTATGTCATTCACCATATGTTATTCTATCACCGATGCGATATCCAGCGAGACCTACCTTAACCTTACCGCATAAGCCAAAGCTTTTCTTTGTGCCTTAATCTCATGTATTTCCCTTATTGCATTTACCTTTGATTAGCTGCATCGCAGAGCGCACTTCGCAATGTTTGCCACTTACCTTTCTGTAGCCGCAAGTTAAGTTATTTGACATGCAATGCGATCATGCTACCGCACATCGCAGTCACAACCATTTATGTTTTCTCATAAAGTGCCACAGTATATGTTATTTGATTTACGATGCGGCCATGCCATCACACAACATGCCTGCAAGGATTTATGTTTACCCGTGTTCATGTCAATTAAGAGTTAAGTTTGCTGATCTACGATTTGCGATAAGGAGCCAGATGCGATGAGGACTCAAAGCTGAAACATATAAGGTTTTAAGTCCGTCCTTTTATGTTTTGAACGCATTTTCACGTGTTTTAGTGTATAAGCATAAATACAGCCTACGTGCCGATTTAATGAAGATATTGGTCTTTTGACAGCCCAAGGATCAGAATTTGTTGAACATTCGTTCAACAATGAATCTGCAATGAATCACATTGATTAGATTAGGTTTTACAGGCTTCGACCATTCTTGTATAACTAATGTAACTTCATTTTTTTTCAGAGAAGAGTTGAATAGAAAAACGAATTTCATTCCTCTTTTGTATTACACTGTCTGTGTGTATGATTGTTTAATTTCCACATTAATTAGAAGTCTTTGTGTTGTGGGGAAACACATTTCTGCTTTGTTATTGATTTCGTTCAATATTTCCAACAAGTTCGGCATTTATTTTTCTACTGCTATGTCTAGACGCATGGTGCTCAAAGAGCAGGAAATCCCTCTGGATTTCTGGAGACTCTAGTCTTTCCTTGGGAGCTCTCAATCTTCAGTTACTCGGATTGATGTTTGGGTCTATTGTGAATATTTCGAACTCCGTGAAGCTCAACTTTGAATATGTAGAAAAAAAATTCTTAGAGATTATCACATGCTCATGTCACTAAGTGGAAGGGTTGTTATGTGCATGTTCATTGGAAACATGGTGGCCAATGTAGCCTACTTAGGTGACTAGAATGTGTGGAATGGAATGTCTATCAACGCCAGAAGTGTCCTCATTGATCTTTCTTAGGAGATTTATATAGTATTCGTATATTCTCTGAGTGACCACTATCCCTCGCACATTGTTATAGTTGTGTATTGGGTTATTCATATAATTATATTTCTAGTCGTTACTCTTAACGACTAGTATTTGGTTATGGATTTGACTAACCGTTACTCTTAATGGTTAGTTGGACCGTCTTTTTATCTATTTAAATTGGTTGTAGATGAGATTTTTCATTTGTGTTGATGATGATGATGAACCATACTAGCTAGTTCGAAATGAGTTTACAAAATTCTCAGATTCAAAAAGACATCAACAAAATATGCTCAAATATAATTATTACCAAAAAAATGTATAGACATTATTGTTGTTGTGCAATGGATTTTTTGTGGATTTTATGGACATTATTGTTGTTCTGCAATGGATTTTCATTGTACCCAGGTGGGAAATCATCTGCTGCAGATGGCTCTCAGTGGAAGGGTTGTTACATGCGTGTTCATTGGAAACATGGTGGCCAATGTAGCCCACTCACGCCACCAAAATGTGTGGAATGGAATGTCTATCAGCGGCAAAAGTGTCTTCATTAACCTCTCTTACGATATTTACACCGGAGGTGTTTTCTTTGTGGGCTTGGGGTGAGCAAACACTGTTCACCCCAACCAATGAGAAACAGTTTTCCTATCGCGCATGGAACCAATTAGATTTTGACACGTGGTTATTTCTAATTGGTCGTTTTATCAGGTCCATGCTTCCTCCGTTGTCAAATTGGAAAACGGTATCTCATCTAATTGAAATTCTCATTGCTTTTAGGACTCAGTACCAGCCAGGCACCCTTCTACGATCAATTCTCGCAAAAGCCCCCTGGGATCCCCTCGGATTAGCCATCACTGGTTTAGCAGGAAGCTCTGGATTAAACATTTGTAAATCTCAATGGCGAAGCACATCAAAGTGTCTTTAATATTGATAACCAAGGAAATTATAAATTCCGTGAATGGTCATGTCATCTGGCCCAAGAAAAGTCTCAGACACACACACCCTCAAACACTTCGCAGCTCAAGCTTTTGGCTGATGACATTCATAGCGTTCTGCGTTTGCATTGTGATGCTTCAACTCGTTGCTACTTGGAAAACCGGTGCCACCATTATGGATTCTCCGTGCAGCTTTATGGCCCGTGCGGACCACGAGGCCTTGGACACTAAAGAAAAGCATAAAAATAATCACAGAAGCAACACTAATACATGTTAATCTAATATGAATTATTGAAACAAACGTTGTATGGACCTGTACACAACCTGCAAGCTACTGAGAACTGTTACATACACAGATTCTCTCACAGATTGATAACAGGACATTGAGCAGAGATCGAATCTTCGTAGGATACAAAGCTTAAATATAAATAATTCTCGGCGTTGCACGAATCGAGCAATCTGTTAGTTGCTGTCCTTTGTCACCCAGATGGCAAAATTTTCATGATTGGAGACCTTTATGTGATCGTCTATAAAGTACTTAATTCCTACTTAGTGAACCTGATAAGAAACTTTGCATAATGAATTATAACAACTATTTTCAGAATGATAGAATTATAATAGAAAATTGAAGGTCATTGCAGTTATTAAAGGGCAGAATAAAATCCAAAAAAATGTACTTCAAGATCTCTTATACCTTAAATTACTGCTAAGCATATCATAAAATTTCAAGACAAAAACGATTTTACAGTTCTGAGACATGCTGAGAAACATGGAAGACAACCTCAAGCGTGAGGTGCAGAACATGGAAGACCACCTCGAGACTATGAAACAGATGCGCAATGATGTCGAGAAGCCCTCTGACTCACTGGAATCCCATTGCGATCTCTTGCAGAATTACTACAAGGCGCTGTGCGTCATGGATGAGGTTTCCCATCTGCAGTGAGAAGGAACATGTGCACATTGTGATGTTCACCTGGTATAACGCCTTCAAACAGAACAATAAGGCCTCGCAGCAGAACATCCACTTGGAGAAAGCCGCCGTGGTCTTCAATTTAACTGCAATTAAAAGCTAGATCGCCCTTTCCGCGGATCGAACCACTGCCAACGGGCTCAAGCAGGCTTGCAATGAGTTCCATGTAGCGGCTGAGGCGTTTTCTCAGGCTTAGGAATGCTTCTTCGAGAAGGTTATCTCCCATGGCAAGCCCAATTCCCTTTGTTCCAAGGTCGCCATGCAGGTTATTCGACGACGGGGAAACAATAGAAGACCAAAGCGCAATAATAACGGCTTGAGAATTGAAAAAAGCCAGAGATAAACAAAGTAGAACCGAACAAAGCAATGGCCCAGGCAGAAAAAATTAAACCCGCTGTCTCCCAAAACATCACCATGAATAAGCTTCCCCAGAACTCCGGAAACAAAAAATATAGACAAACTCTTCAACATCTCCTCCATTTGCTTTCACATGATCCTCCTGTAGAAAACAGACGGAGAAAACACATCAAAATGACAGCGAACAAAATTAGAAAGAGGTAAACAAAAAACGACACAAATATAGCACCACGGGTGATAAGCGGAGAATTCAGTTACGTGGCGGGATAGTGTGAAAGAGAGATAAACTCTCATGCAGCACAACATGTGGCCACATTATTCTCTAACAGAGGGGCTCTGCCGTATTCTACGTGTGAATATTTTAAATTGATGAGGAAGGTATAAGCCGTTTATCGCTGAGTCATATGTTTGTTTCAATTTAATTAATACTTGCAATGTTATTTGTTGCTATTTTGGTTATAGTATATAGGAATTATTTCAATTGAGAGAGTTGAAAGTTGTTAAAAAGCTCTTTTGGTAATTGTGAGAAACTCGATCACCATATGGCAGGGATATTATGCACCAGTAACTTTCTACTGGATACCATGGCCGTGGACCTTAATCTCTGATATAAGAGAAATGGAACTGACATAATTGATAATCAATATTTGATCAGTCAGAGCAGTCATAAAATTTTATCTTTAGTTTTAAAAAAAACCAACATTTAGATAACACTTTTGCCAAGTTTTTTTAGGTTAGGAAACATGTGGAACACTAAGTGGCAGTACCTATTCTCTTCAAACTAGCTATATCTGTTCTCAACTTTCACAATTTTTTGCAACGATAAGATCTTGACTAGAAAATTGATTACAACATGCAGTTTAATTGCCAGGTGGACATTACAGAATTTTATAAAGTTGGCAAGGTGGGCTGGAAAAATTCAATCTGATTATTCCAGTGGGCATCTCCTAAATACTCTTAAAACTTTGGAAACTTATTCTTTCTCTTTGTTATATTTTTATCAGAAATGCCTTCTTAATATCTATTTCAAAATATTACTGTTCAATTAAATAACGACAATCCTTGACAAAGATGTAGTTTTTTTAATATAAATTATATGCATATTTACCCTTTTTATTCATCTTAATCAATATAAATTCTTATTATATTATTTTGGGAAGTTTTCCCTTTTTGTCCCCATATATTGGAGTTGTTCCCATTGTTAGATTTTGTTGTGAATCTTGACCATTGTCTGTTCCTTACCCGATGGTGGCCCAAGTGACTGTCTACAGTATGTTCCCCTCCTCCATCTTGAGCCACAATTAAAAATTTAGATTTTTTGTTATTTCAAATGGTTTCTTAGATACCATTTAGTTAGTTGTATATAGCAAGCTTCCTCCTTTTGCGATCCTTGCTCAATTCTGTGCTTGTTCACTAGTTTTACTTTTAGTTTGGTCATAATGTTTTGTTTGTGTTCATTGCATTTCATTCGCTTCTTATTTTGTTATTTTAAATGGTATCTTAGATATCAAATAAAATCAATTTCCATAGATCCTTTCCCTTGGCTCAGTCTCATAACAAAAAGATATAAAACAGAGTAGGAAGCAGCCTACCTGCAGCAATTGATAGGGAGATAGACATATTTCACTTAATGTGGATGGTGGGCCAGATCACCACATATTCTAACAAATTTGTCACAACTTAGTTCATTAAAGTCAAATTTGTTTATTAGTTAAAGTTAAAATTAAATAAAGTTCAAATTTAATGTGAGGAAATATTTTACTCATTATAATAATATTCAAAGAATAAAGTCTACTTTTACTAAATCATAAATTAATATTTCAAAATATATATGTTAATATAATTTAATATAATATACACTAAAATTATTATTTCAGAATATATATATTAAAATAATTTAATATAATATACATGAAATTTGTCAAATTAAACTTTTCGGTAACATCATCCCATGAAGCTATAATCAAACGTTACATTTGTCCAACTTCAAAATGTTAGCCTTTTTAAACTTTGCATTTGTCGAACTTCAAATTGTTCCTATTTTTAAGATCTTTTGTTCCATACTCTTGAAATGGGAGAAAATCTTAAACAGAAATCAAGATAACTGGTTTAGAAAATTAAAAATTAAATTATTAACAATGGAGGCATATTGGAAATTTATCTAAAATCAACATGATTAGTTCATAAAACTAAATTATTAACAATGGAGATATATTCACAATTTCTCTTGATAAATATTATTTGAAGATAATGTTAATGTTGTACAAATTTATTTAACCTAATTAGTTTCAATACATATTAGAAAATTTAGACCCCATAATCTATGATTTATTATCTTCAACTATATCATTGAAATATTTAGTTAAATTTCAATTAGAAAACACAAATATTAATTTTCAACCACCAACCACTAATTTTGAAGATGAATTTTGCATTATTTGTATTTTAGACAACTTTTCTTGTTTTATAGAAATGAAATTTCTGATCATTAAGACATGAAAGGTATTAAATTATTCTTATTTATAGAAGGCATGAAAATTTTAATAATTCAAAGAACTATGGATTTATCATTGTATAACATTTTTTGTTATATTGGGGCATTCAAGCCACAATGGATTTATGCTTTAAGATGAGCACCTAAAAAATTTAATAGAAAGTTTTTATGAATCTTGTCAATTCTTGTTTATTTCCTTCAACTTTCTTAAATTGCAAACTTAGAAGTTTTCGTTCCTTTATGTACACATCCTCTTCTTTAGTTTCTTTACCTTCAGATTTATATTTGCTAGCAGCACCTTGTTTTACGAAACCATCTGCATCGTCATGGAAACATCCTTGACCCGCAATGGGCTCTCATCACTCCTTGCTAGTGCTATCAACCTACAACCAACCCTCCATATCATTGCACTTGAACAGATAACTTCTTCTTGAGCTACAATGCCTCGCTACCGCGTATCGTTGTCCGATGCTGCTCACAAGCACGCCATTCTACTTCCTTCTTCACATACAAAGTTTGCGCAAAATGAGGAGTTGCGAATAGGCTCAATAATTCATCTGAAAAAAAGCTCGTGCACGTATGCACATCATTCCATGTAAGTTACACAACTGCCACCTCCCTGCTTCCTCTCCTTTAATGATTCTCCTCTTATGTCCCTTCTTTATCTCAATTCTCATTCCTAACATTTTACTTCCCATCTTTGCTAATAAATATCTCATTCTTGCAGGTCACTTTGTCTCATCGATCTTGACATACTGCAGCGTGATGGACCATTGGTTGGTGACCCAGCCCCTATTATTCTCTCCACTGAACAAATGAACGAAGCCACGTCGTCCTCCTCTTCTTCGGCTCCCTTTTCACCGCCACCCTCCCTTGACATTCACTCATTGTCCTCCCAAAACGCCACCCTATCATCTACAACTGTTTTCCCTTTTAAAGCACTCTCCCCTACCCGAAAATCTTGGTCCATCCAAGGCAGAGTCCTTTCAAGGACACCCCTTCGTGAATTTAGCAATGCACGGGGCACTAGAAAATCACTGGGGTTTGACCTTGTCGACCACGATAGCGATCAAATCCATGTCTCTGCCTTCAATGACTTGGCAGAATCCCTGCATGCTCTCATTAAAATTGGCCACATTTACAACGTTGCAAATGGGACCATAAAGCTCCCTAACCCTTCATATAACCATCTCAAACGACCATTTGAAATCCTCCTCTTCTCTTCATCAATAGTGTCACAGGTCTGCGGTGATGACCTTACAATTCCTTCCCATACCTATCAATTTGTGCCTATAAGTTCCCTCAAACATTCACCTCCTAATTCAATCGTTGAGGTGATACATATTGTCGCCTCCCTCTCTCCTGCGTCTATCATTCGGAAACGCGATGGCTCTGAGACTCCCAAGAAAACTATAACTCTTCGTGATATGTCCAGGAATAGCATTGATGTCACCTTGTGGGGCGAACACTGCCATGCTGAAGGTCGTGCACTCTCCGAAATGCGCATGGCTCGTGAAATTTCTGTGCTAGCAATTAAAGGGGGAAGGATCGTCGAGTTCAATGGCCAAACTATCAGCACAATCCCAATGACTTCGCTACTTATAAATCCAGATGTCCCTGAAGCACAACAACTGAAAGAATGGTGTGACGGAGAAGGGAAAAAAGCACCCTCACCGTCGCTCAGTCGCAAATACAAAAGTACAAGCAAGAGGCCTTTGAGTTTGAAAACAATTGCCGACATTTTGTCAATGCAACCTGACGAAAATATCCCATGGATTTCGCTCCATGCTACTGCTACCTCTATTAACATGGATGATTTCTACTTCCTCACATGCCCCCTTATCATTGATGGGATCCAATGCATGAGAAAGGCTTTACGACAAGATCACAACACCTACCGATGCTCGAAATGTGAAGGCTCGTTCAATGAGTGCGACTATCGCTACATTCTTTGACTCCATTTGCAAGACCACACTGACCACCTCGAAAATGTTGTTGCTTCGACGAAGCCACAACTGCCCTTCTTGGCGTCTCCGCAAAGGACCTCTGCCTCCTCTCAACTGATCCTGAAAGTGTTTTCGACATATACAACAAAATCAAAGGACGCCATTTCCTCTTCACACTATCTTTAAAGAGGGATAGATTCAACGGTGTTGAATGACTACACCCAACTCTTATGCACAAAGAAGAACTTGCGTACGATGAGGCATCAACTACGCTTCTAGACGCCCTGCAATCAGGCCCTCCCCCCGCCAACCCATTATCTTAAACCTTGATTGCCATTCCTCATCCATTTTCCAAACATGTTTTGTAATTGTAACTATATATTTCCATTTCCCTTCTACTTTCTACTACTTCTCCTAAACGCTTCATCGCCCACTCCTTTCTTCATGACGTTTTGTATATATGTCATTCCTAAACCTATTGTTTCTTTTCAAATAGTTTGGTTCTAATTTAAATTACATTCATGCAAATTTGAGTCAATTACTTCTACTATTATTAAGACATAATGATTTAAGATAATAACCACAAAGTTATAAATTTAAAGTCATGGAGATGAAATTAGCTACCTTCTTTCCTCCTTCAAGTTGACCAAACAACATAATTAATTTTCATACTTTTAAATCTACAAATTCATGTAATTAATCAATGGCAGATTTTACCACTCATAAATTCACATTCATCATGTTCCCTAACATGTACCACAAAACGATTCATGTCTCCTCCTTCCGGCGTTCCCTTGCACACCCGGTGCAATTGCTAGTTATATAGTATTCATATATTGTCTAAGTGACCACTATGCCTCGCACATTGTTATAGTTGCGTATTTGGTTATTCATATAATTATATTGCTAGTTGTTACTCTTAACGACTAGTATTTGGTTATTTTGGTTATGGATTTGAGTAGCCATTACTCTTAACGGTTAGTTGGATTGTCTTTTTATTTATTTAAATTGGTTGTAAATGAGATGTTTCATTTGTGTTGATGATGATGATGAATCATACTAGTTTGTTCTAAACAGGTCTACAAAATATACTCAAATTTAAATGGCATCGACAAAATATGACAAAATATGCTCAAATGTAATTATCACTTAAAAAAAATGTATTGACATTATTGTTGTTGTGCAATGGATTTTTTATTGTGACATTATTGTTGTTCAATGGATTTTCATTGTACCCGTGTGGGAAATCATCTGCTAGAGATGGCTCTCGTCTGCTGGAGTTGGCTCTCAGTGGAAGGGATGTTACGTGCGTGTTCATTGGAAACATGGTGGCCAGCGTAGCCCGCTCAGGTGACCGGAATGTGTGGAATGGAATGTCTATCAACGCCACAAGTGTCCTCATTGACCTTTCTTACGAGATTTATATAGTATTCATATATTGTCTGAGTGACCACTATCCCTCGCACGTTGTTATTGTTTTGTATTTGGTTATTCATATAATTATATTGCTAGCCGTTACTCTTAACGGCTAGAATTTGGTTATGGATTTGACTAGTTGTTAATTTTATGTTCGATGGTATTTTTATTTATTTAAATTGGTTGTAAGTTCGATGGTATTTTTATTTATTTAAATTGGTTGGAGATGAGATTTTTTATTTGTGTTTATGATGATGAATCATACTAACGGGTTCGAAACGAGTTTACAAAATATAATATACTTAGATTTTAAAAATCATCGAAAAAATATGATCAAATATAATTATCACCCAAAAAACATAAAAAAGTATAGAAATTATTATTGTGATTGTGGAATGGATATTATGGATATTATTTTTGTTGTGCAATGGATTTTCATTGTACCCGGCCGGAGATGGCTCATCGCGGTTGTCTTCTACCTAAGACGTATGGGTTCGGAGGTTTAAGTCTCAAGCAAATTTTTAGTGTCAAGGACTTTTGGACAAGAGCTATGCTCGACTTGCAAGAAGAATTGATGGAAAGAGACGTGGGATCAATCAAGAATTTAAGCTTTTTAATAAACTCTGTGTACAAGCTCTTAGATGTCTTGCTTTATCCGTAGATTTTTGTCGCTCTAATGAGCAAAACTTGTTGGTTGATTTCACAGATGGTTTTCTGAAATCACTACATCCAGGGGATTTTAATGGGTGCAGTTTCTCAAGAGTTCTCGGTGCTCTAAAAAATGCACAACAATGGTGGACTACTGGGGCAGAGAAATCATAGCAACTTCGTAAAATACTTGGACATTCCCATGTATATGTCTGGGGAGAATCCAGCAGGAGTATGGATAGCTAATAAAAAGATGGTCAGGGAGATGAAGGCAAGGATGATAGAAGGAGAATCCCAAGGAAAATATTGCAAGGCACTGATTGCTTTGTTAGAAAAAACAACCATGCAAAGGTGGACTGAACCGTTTGCAATTTTTCAAAGTATTTCAATATGGGGAAGTTGTTGGAATTTTGAGAATTCCAAGCAAACAGTAATGGAGAGAATAATATCCCCTCTACAACACAGAGAAATTTAAGCAACTTGACAGGAGACAGAGTTTCCCAGACTTTTAAAACAACTTTTATTTCTTTCAAAACTGTTACAAATTCTTCCTCTTCAGAGAGGGATAACAACAATGGTGACTGCTACAGACGCAGTGCACAAAATGACTCCTTTTTCTCTAAAAACTATACTCTGTCTCTCAGAATACCAACACTGCTGTGTATCTCTGTTGTTTTTCACGCTGCTGTGTGAAAAACTAAAACAAAACAATACAATCAACTACTTGCTCGCGGGCCTTTTCATTTTATATATATATGCCGCACATATATTTTTACATTACATATAAACCATATGAAAAATTTAAATCAAATACATGAAACCAAATACAAAGGAAAGATCCTTTGCGGAACTAATAAAATATGAAATGCCTGACGTACGAGTGGGGACCACTACGCAGTCGGAAATCGACAATCGGGAGTTTGGCTTGACAACAAACTTTGTGATCCGCTCAATATTCCGATTACAATCACACCATAGACGTGATGGCTTGATATTAAATCCGCCATATCAGATCCGCGCTTTATACAAGACGCGCGACCAAACAAACAGACCTCCGATCTTCCGATTGCAATTGGAATCACGGGCGCGATCCAGCTATTAACTCCGTCTCATAACATGATCGGATCCGCCCTGATCGGGGCACACAATAAAGCCCGCCGATTAAACCTTGCGATTGAAGCCAAGCGATTTCAATAGGTTTCTGCCACGTGGTCAAGTGGACCCACGGGCCTCTGCTACTGTGGTGAGGACGATTTACAAAAAAAGTTTGTATGTTTTATGTACAGCCATTTCATATCGTAACTCCGCCATATCAACAAGACATTGCCTCAAAATTAGCTTTGGTTGTTGAGGGCTTTAAAGCCCGAAACGACTAGTTCTTAATATCTATGTTCCTCCGTAGAAAAGATCTACAAAAAATCTTCGTCCTTCCACTGTGAAGAACGGCTCCGCCCATCACCTGTTAATATTCCTCTGTAATTTGTGGCTGCGGCCCATCACAATTAATTCATTCTTACGGATTCTCCAACATTCTTCTTCAATGCAGAGTGCTGTGCACTCAAAATTCTGCTGCCTTTGTGTACTCGTTTTCTTCCTGCCCAAAGGCATGGCAGGTGACTTTAATATTTCAACACTCCCCCTTAAAGTCAGCTGCTGGGTTTTCCATCATACCCAGGCATTCTCTTATAAATTCAAATGTTTTCTGTCCCAATGGTTTAGTTAAAATATCTGCATACTGCTCCTCTGTTTTACAATGCTGTAAAACAACTTCACCATTATTCACCAATTCTCTGATATAATGATACTTTGTGTCTATGTGCTTTGTTCTTTTATGAAACACAGAATTCTTTGACAATGCAATAGCTGAGCTATTGTCACAGTAAATCACAGTGCCCTTTACCTGTTCTTGGCACAAACTTCTCAACATCCTTCTCATCCAAATTGCTTGACACGCTGCTGCTGTAGCTGCCACATATTCTGCCTCTGCTGTAGATAATGCTACAATAGGCTGTTTCTTGGAAGCCCATGAAATGGCTCCTGAACCCATATGAAAAATATAACCGGAAGTGCTTTTCCGATCATCTACACTTCCAGCCCAATCACTGTCAGTGTATCCAACTAATTCTGAATTTTTTGAACTAGTATATAAAATACCAAATCCTTTTGTTCCTTTCACATACCTCAGAATTCTCTTTGCTGCTTGCCAATGTGCTTCTTTTGGCTTTTCCATAAATCTGGAAATTAAACTAACATCATGCATAATATCCGGCCTAGTTGCAGTCAAATACATGAGGCTGCCAACTATGATTTTATACAAACTTGGATCGAAATCCTTGCTGCTGTCATTCTTACTCAACTTCAATCCCATTACTGTGGGAGTAATTGCAGCTTTGCACTCCTGCATGTTAAATCTTTCTAGAACTTGATTCACATACTTTGCTTGAGAAATAAAAATTCCTTTCTCACCTTGCTCCACTTCTATTCCCAAGAAGTATCTTAATAAACCCATGTCATTCATTTCAAATTCATCTTTCATGACTGTTTTAAAATTTTCAACAAGGTAATCATCATTACCTGTAAAAATTAAATCATCAACATATAAGACAACAATCAATAACTTACCATCCTTTTCTTTGATGTAGAGGGTGGGTTCTCCCTCACACTTTTCAAATCCATTCTCCAATAGATAAGAATCTATTCTGCTGTACCACGCTCTTGGTGCTTGTTTCAACCCATAAAGAGCTTTCTTCAATTTACAGACCTTATGCTCTTGGCCTTTCTTCTCATATCCAAGAGGATGTTCCACATATACCTCTTCCATTAAAAATCCATTTAAAAATGTGGATTTTACATCCATTTGATATACTTTCCATCTATTTTATGCTGCTATGGACAACACTGCTCTTACCGTCTCCATTCTTGCAACTGGTGCAAAAGTTTCTTCATAATCAATCCCTTGCTTCTGCTTATATCCTTTGACAACAAGTCTGGCCTTGTGTCTTTCTATTTTTCCTTCAGCATTGCTTTTGGTCTTATATACCCATTTAACTCCAATGACTTCCTTTCCTTTTGGTAGATCAACTAATTCCCATGTTTTGTTCTTCTCTATGGCTTTAATTTCTTCATCCATAGCTTCTATCCATTTTCTATCTTTAATAGCATCTTCAAAATGAATAGGATCATCAACTTGAAAATACAAAGCAAATAAGGAATTCATACCTTCATCTACTTCTCCTTGCTCATAAATTTCTCTAAGGCTTCTAAATCTTGTTCATCTTTCACTTGGTGTAGCCGTGCTTGAGGAAGCACTCGATTCTGCTCCTTGTGGTGTACGCGGTGAACCACTGTCGCTTCTTCTCAAGGGTGTTCTCACTGCCGCTTGAGGTGTCCCTTGCTGGCCTTGCGCTGCTGGAGGTTGTGCAATGGATGGGTTATTAATCTCAACCACATCTACATCATCTTTATCATGAGATAAACAGTTTTTGACATTGACTGTTTTCTCAATGCTTCCATCCCACGCTTCCTCTTCGATGAATTGCACATATCTGCTAATTACAAACTTCTTTGTGGATGGGTTATACAGTCTGTATCCTTTGGAATCTTCACAATATCCAAGGAAAATGCACTTCTCCCCCTTACTATCCAAATTCTTTCTCAATTTGTCTGGAATGTGTGCATATGCTCCACACCCAAAAACTCTCATGTGAGTGACTCCCTGTTTTCTGCCACTCCACGCTTCTTCTGGAACTTTGTTCATCAGTGATTTTGTAGGGCATCTATTCAAAATATATATAGCACAGTTTGCTGCTTCTACCCAATACTCATTCGGTAAGTGTTTCACCTTTAGCATACTTCTCACCATCTCCATTATGGTTCGATTCTTCCTTTCAGCCACTCCATTATGTTGCAGCGTGTACCTGGTGGTAAATTTCTTGTGTATGCCGTTCTCTCTGCAAAAACGCAGAAATTCTTTTGATATATATTCACCTCCTCTATCTGTTCTGAGGACTTTAATGTGCAGTCCGCTCTGTTTTTCTACAAGAGCTTTAAATTGACGAAATTTCTGAAAGACTTCACTCTTATATTTTAAGAAATAAACCCACACTTTTCGTGTGAAATCATCAATGAAAGTCAGCATGTAATTTCTGCCCGAAACAGATGCTGTTTGCATCGGCCCACATAAATCTGAGTGGATTATTTCCAAAGGTGCTTTCGCCCTTATGATTTTCCCTGAAGGAAAATTTTCTCTGTGTTGCTTTCCCAAGATGCAGCCTTCACATAGGCTGTCAGGCTTCTCTATCAGTGGTAAACCTTTTACCATTCCTTTTCTCTGCAGCAAATTCAAGCCTCCGAAATTTAGATGTCCAAATCTCAGATGCCATAACCAATTTTCATCTTTCTCTTCCTTCTGGAAGGCTTCTTGAGTTACAGCTGCTACATCCTTTCCTTTTCCTTTCAAGTCAATGTTGAGCTTGAGCGGAAACATTCTATTGCTGGTCATTTGTATTTCAACAATAATTTTCTTACTTGGAGGAATATCTCTTATGGTGCACACATCATCTTTGAATATAACATTGTAACCTTTGTTTATGAGCTGCCCAACGCTCAAAAGATTACATTTCAGACCTGGAACATAATACACATCAGGAACAAATTTTTGCTCCCCATTCCTTGCTCGAATACTTACTCTGCCTTTCCCTTTGACAGATATTTTAGTATCAGTCCCTGTGGTCACTTCAGATTTAACTTCTTCATCAAGATTGGCAAACATTGCTCTGTTGCCAGTCATGTGATTACTACATCCAGAATCTAAGAACCAAACATCATCTTCTTTATCTTGTGCTACATTACAAGCTAACAGCACATTACTTGGGTTCTTTTCCTCTTTTTCTACATTAGCATTCTGCCTATTCTTCATGTCATTTTTCTTCTTTCTACATTCATTGGCATAGTGCCCATATTTCTTGCAATAATGACACTGGACATTGGTTTTTTCATACCTTTGTCCTTGAGCATGTTGGTGTTGATGTCCACCTTGCTGGCTGTTGCATTGGCCATGGCTCTGGCTTTGACTGTTGCTCCTTCCATGTGAATGTGAAGAGTTGTTCCTTCCACCTCTATTCTGACTTCTGCCTCTTCCTCTTCCTTTTCCTTGACCTCTTCCTCTTCCTGAAGGCATCTGGGTCTTGAAGGCGTGCTCAAGAGATGAGTGTTCATCTCTGCTCAATCTTTGTTCATGAGTTATCAGCGAGGCATGAAGTTCATCCACTGTGAACTATGAGAGATCTTTGGTCTCTTCTATGGTGGTTACAATAACATCAAACTTTGAGGGTAAGCATCTCAAAAGTTTCTCCACAATCCTTCTATCTTCAAGAGTTTCTCCATGGGATCTTATCTGATTGACAATCCCAATCACATGTGTGAAAAATGTGTCAACACTGTCTGACTCTTTCATGTAAAGAGTTTCAAAATCTCTTCTCAGCAATTGAAGTTTTGCTGTTTTAACTTTCTCCATACCTTGATAGGCTACTTTCAGAGTTTCCCATGCCTCCTTGGACTTCTTAGCTGCTGCTATCCTTGGAAACACACTCTCATTTACAGCTTGATACAAACAAAAGAGAGCTTTAGCATCTTTCTTCCTATTATTCTTCAATACATCTTTCTCTGCTTGAGTTAAGGCATTAAAAGCCTGCTCATCAGCTGGTTCTATGAAACCATCTTCTACTAGTTCCCACAAGTCTTGTGAGATAAACAGGGCTCTCATGGTAATGGCCCAATAATCATAGTTCTTTCCATTAAACTGTGGAAGCTGAACACTTCCAAGACTCATACCAGTGCTTGGTCCAGCCATTGCTTCTTAAACTGAACTCAGACTTTAAACAAACTATCTTTCCTTCTTGAAAGAACAAATTCTTTAAACAATAAACAACTGCTCTTTTATCTTTGAGAAATACCTGACCTTGACTTCTGTTGAGCTTTTCACGCTGCTGGAGAACATGCTACAACCGGTCTTCTTCTTCAGCTTCTTTGAAATCTTCAAAGAGCCTAGACTAGCTCTGATACCATGTTGGAATTTTGAGAATTCCAAGCAAACAGTAATGGAGAGAATAATCTCCCCTCTACAACACAGAGAAATTTAAACAACTTGACAGGAGACAGAGTTTCCCAGACTTTTAAAACAACTTTTATTTCTTTCAAAACTGTTACAAATTCTTCCTCTTCAGAGAGGGATAACAACAATGGTGACTGCTACAGACGCAGTGCACAAAATGACTCCTTTTTCTCTGAAAACTATACTCTGTCTCTCAGAATACCAACACTGCTGTGTATCTCTGTTGTTTTTCGCGCCGCTGTGCGAAAAACTAAAACAAAACAATACAATAAACTACTTGTTCGTGGGCCTTTTCATTTTATATATATATGCCGCACATATATTTTTACATTACATATAAACCATATGAAAAATTTAAATCAAAGACATGAAACCAAATACAAAGGAAAGATCCTTTGCGGAACTAATAAAATATGAAATGCCTGACGTATGAGTGGGGACCACTACGCAGTCGGCAATCGACAATCGGGAGTTTGGCTTGACAACAAACTTTGTGATCCGCTCAATCTTCCGATTGCGATCACACCATAGATGTGATGGCTCGATATTAAATCCGCCATATCGGATCCGCACTTTATACAAGACGCGCGACCAAACAAACAAACCTCCGATCTTCCGATTGTGATTGGAATCACGGACGCGATCCAGCTATTAACTCTGTCTCATAACATGATCGGATCCGCCCTGATCGGGGCACACAATAAAGCCTACCGATTAAACCTTGCGATTGAAGCCAAGCGATTTCAATAGGTTTCTGCCACGTGGTCAAGTGGACCCACGGGCCTCTGCTGCTGTGGTGAGGACGATTTACAAAAAAGGTTTGTATGTTTTATGTACAACCGTTTCATTGCAGAACTCTGCCATATCAACAAGACACTGCCTCAAAATTAACTTTGGTTGTTGAGGGCTTTAAAGCTCGAAACGACTGGTTTTTAATATCTCTGTTCCTCCGTAGAAAAGATCTACAAAAAATCTTCGTCCTTCCACTGTGAAGAACGGCTCCGCCCATCACCTGTTAATATTCCTCTGTAATCTGTGGCTACGGCCCATCACAATTAATTCATTCTTACGGATTCTCCAACATTCTTCTTCAATGCAGAGTGTTGTGCACTCAAAATTCTGCTGCCTCTGTGTACTCGTTTTCTTCCTGCCCAAAGGCATGGCAGGTGACTTTAATATTTCAACAGAAGTGCTTTGCAAAGATGATTGTAGTTTCACTTCTCACCGTTTTCATCGAATTCTATGCATTCTGTCAAGAATATGGTGGGTTTTCTCTCGGCTCTACTACCTATATCGTGTAGAATTGTATAGAGGCCTGTTCCGAAGCCTGGGGAATCATGAACCTAGTCTAAAATTCAGATTGGGAGGCCGGTCTGGTGAACAAACAAGCGGACAGAATATTTCACAGTTTGAAAAAGGGGCAGAAGTAGTTGGGCTTGATTCTTCCCCGTTAGCAACGGAAAATGCCAAAAAAACTCTCAAGGACTCATAGATATGGGGAAGCAAATGGAAAATGGCGGGTGCAACGGTAGTGCTGGATATGACTCCCAGGATTGGAAGGCAGTAATCGCAGGAACAACTTGTACAGGATATGTGAAAGCATTCAAAATCGCTCAAACAACAGATGAAATGTTGGATGTAATAGAAAGTTTGTTGGCAGATGTAATTGGCACTTGTGTGATTAAAGTGCAAGAGATTATAGGGGATCAGTGCAGTTTATGGGCAGAGGCGTTGTTGGAGGAGAAGCTATGGGATATCTTTTACTAAGCGTGGAGAGCCAAAGAAGTAATTCAACAATTGCGACCATGGATCAAATTTGAGAGGTCTTTCATGTTTCAATTGGATCTGCACTCATTTTAACCCTGACAAGCTTAAAAAAATAGTCATTTTCTCTTAATAATTTTGAACTAAGTAGTTAGATATTTTGCCTTCAGAATTTTTATTTAAATAGTTTTAGACTAATCCGTTAATTAAATTTTTATTTAAATAGTTAGACTAATCCGCTTTGTTGTCCAGTTCAATTCCAGTGAGTTATATAGGGTCCTTTCCTCTTTGTATTGCAATATTCTCCCATCTAATAGGACCTTCCAGAATACATTGTACCCGCAGCGACATTTCCCTCGTGAACTTCAACGTCGTGCGTTAGCTTTGTTGAAACACAACATCATGGCCATTAAAGGCATGATCTGATGGGTAAAGTGAGACTCTTTAATAAAATAATTGTTGTAAAGATTCTCTATGTAATTTTTTCGGTGTAAGGCGTTATTATAGGAAAACAACTTCCCTCAAATCCAAATGTCATCCACATGTCATCGGTATTTGTCATTAGATTATGTGTTAAACGATTGGAGAATTTGCAGCGGTTCGATTAGATTTGTTTTCGATGATGTTCAAGTAGTTGGAACCACCGTTTGTTCAGGTTCAAGTAGTTGGAACCGTTCAACCATTCAATATATTTGAAAGAATCGCAATTGAGCAGGTTTGCAATGGGTTTTGGAGCAAATATTGAGTTATAGGAGCTGCATTTGAGTCTGAGATACTTACCCTCAAACTGGGCGCCAAATCTCAGCGCTTTCAACATACGAAGAACTAGAATTGAGGCATATCTATTTCCTTCTTCCCATGCATAAACTCCACTCCTCGCTCTAGCCTTCCGAGATGGCTTCCCTCATTTTTAAAGCCGACTCGGCTCTTCAAAAGTCGACTTCGAATTACAGGAGCCTGAACAGAATTCTTACCATGCTGGCCGAGTTGTGCCAATTTCCTGGAGACAGAAAATTGACGGCAATGAGCAGCCGAGACGAGTTGAATGAAGCGATTGACAGCGCAAAAAAACAGCGGAATTACAAGTGGGCATGCAGATGCTGTGAGGGAATCAAACATGAGATTCGCAAGGTCAGATCTTGGAAGCTTGTGTTGGAGACAATAAACGAGTCCCCCACTCCTGGCAAAAGGAGGATTAACCATATGTCACAAAGCTAATCTTCTCATTCTCTGCGTATCTATCAGCATCATGTTCTACACAAGAATTTTAGTCCGATGCTTTTTCCCAACTTATTCACTTCACTTTTCCAACCTATTCTTTTCAAAATAAAATAATGGTCCTTTTTAAATAACTAATTGTAAATATACAGTTTGTGTATATGTAAATAGTCCTAGTTATAATTAAGTTCACAACCAAAAGAATTTAATTAATCAGTATTGCATGTTTCACAATAATTGATAATATTTTGTTCATAATTTTTTTATTGAATTTATATGATCATGAACAATTTAATTCATGCCTTTTAAGATTTTTTTTTAATTAGTTTTTTGTTATATAATATTCTTAAAAATCATAAATATTTTTAGTACTTTTTAATAATTTATGTATAATATATGAGAATATTGTAATGAAAAAAATATTTATTTTATTTTATTTATTATATTAAATATTCTTTTCTATATCAAGTGAAAATATATTTAACTGTTTAATTTCCAATTAGCTCATCTTTTCAACTATTCTCCTTTAAAGAACAATTGTTTATTTAGCATTATTATTATTAACAATTACTATTTATTGTTTTAGCAATTTGTTTTTATGCTCATAAATATTGGAGACAAGTTTTCCTTAATTTTTGTACTTTTGATGAGTATCCTTAATGGAATCAATATCCCTGACGTGTACCTCATTTATTCGCAATGTTTTAGCAATTTTGTGCTAGCCTGGTTGTTAACTAAATTTTGAAGCAATCTTAAGGAACCTCTAATTTTTCATGTTAATTTTATTTTGATTTTACATAAGGTTCATAGTCACAACTATACCCTCAATGGAGGAAATACCAACTTCTATGAAGGGGATGAAATTTCGCAATGTTTTAGCATTTTTGTGCTAGCCTCGGTGTTAACTAAAATTTGAAGCAATCTTAAGGAACCTCTAATTTTTCATGTTAATTTTATTTTTATTTTACATAAGGTTCATAGTCACAACTATACCCTAAATGGAGGAAATACCAACTTCTATGAAGGGGATGAAATATGGCATACTTCTTTTGATAAGACTAAAGTTATAAACACTTCTCCTTTTTTTCAATTCCCTACCACCTAAGGTAGAAATTATGCTCTCAGAATATATAATATGGTTGCGACTAAATTAAATTAGAATCATTTGATGGGTGGAGAATAATTTGGGAGGGAAAATGAGCTTGACCTATAATTGATAGAAATTTGGAAATGTTAGGGAAAATGGATATCAGAGGAAGATTGGAAATTTTATACATAAGTTTGAAATTATTTCATAAGTAAAATTGTTTTTTTCCACTTCTCTCCTATCCAACAATGTAAAGTTGTTATCTCAATGACTTGCTTTATTGATATATGTATTTTGTAGCTTTGTTTTAAACTTGTTCATCCAATGGAAAAAAATTCAATATAAACCTCTTCCTTCACAAACCAGTCCCAATCCCCAAAAGAAGTTAAGGAAGGACAACCAATGGAAAATATAGTAGGCAATCTATGTTGTTAAGGTTATAGAATCTAATCCCCAAAAGAGGTTAAGCAAGGAAAACCAATGGAAAATCCAATATGAAATATTTGTTGTTAAGGTTAGAGAATCTCTAAATTTGGCATAATGTAAGTGATTTCTCTTTATCTTAAATTTTTCATAATGTAAGTGATTTCTCTTTATCTTATAGCTTTGAACAACATTAATTTATGCCTTACGACATTTTTTTTTGCAACATTTGGAGCAATCACTAGTTTAGCCATTTTACAAAGTTCATTAATTTATAAATCAGGACCATTTTCTAAAGACGGTTGAGTTAATTTACTAAATTATGTTGTCAAACTGGTAATAAGGTTGTTTAATTAGTAAAATTGGTTTTTAAAGAAAATTAAAAAAATTACATCATTCTTAATGCAATCCCCTCTAGCATTCCTGAGGTTGCCAGGTGAAAAGCCTTTTATATGTGTCCGTTTGGCTTGGGGTTCAAGATCACGCTATGATTTATTACGGGACTGGATATAAATTGCAATAATAAAGAGAAGTGCGTAACTAGGTTCAAGATCAGGCTATGATTTATTGCATGACTCGTTATAAATAGAAATAATAAAGAGAACACCTTAATGAGAGAGAAAATCGTAGGAAAGTAATTTTTTGAAGTTTGAAACAATTGATTTTGGTATTATTTTTTGGGATTCAACTGCTTTAAGTAAATTTTTTATTTATGATCACTTACATGAAAGGTAGTTGTAACTCATTAGTTCTCATGATTTTTTAATATTCCACTTAGCACTCATTGTATCCGATGGTGTGCTTATAGTGGTGAAGAAGTATGATTGAAACTAGTGAAACGAATCACATAATGTCAATGATATCTAATATAATGCACCGTGAAAACCTCTCATTCCTTAAACACCTGATCTTATTCTTACTTGTTACTTTGTTGAGCCAACTCCAACCCTTTCAAAGTGTAGGTACTGATATGAGGGTTTATGACACTATTCATTCATTTCCATTGGCTTCTGACACTATTCATTATTTTACATTTATTTTCACAAATAAATAGTTTAGACAAACTTTGTTCAGTGAGGCCACAATTCCTCAAGGACAACGAAATTGTGGCTTGAATCTTGTGAAATGTTTCTCAAGAAATCCAATTTTGAGAGTGTTTGAATCGTTTTTTGATGGTGGAATAGATTCAACACCATCAAGAACCCATGGGGCACCCAAAATCTTGAAGCTTGACAGCTATAACCTGGATTTGCTAAAAAAATTCACTAGATATTTCAAAATCTTGTCGGAATTTCCATTGTTTTCTTTGAATTCCAATTAATTTATCCTTCCCGTCAAGTGAAAATTAGATGATGGTCCTTAGTTTCATGTAAAGATTTATGAATATCAATTTTTTAGTGTTATTATATGATTTTTTTTTTAAATAATTGAGAATACAAAAGTAGCCATCTTTCAAATAATACATAATAGTTCAAAAGTAGCCATGTTTCAAATAACACATAATAGTTCACTATTTTAGATCCATGTCATTGTAAGAGAGCTCAAAATATGACACTATGGGAGCTAAGTTAAACATATGAACCCAAATTATAATGTGGTTTGAATTAGAGAAGGGACAACACTTAAACACTAAAATATATGGAGAATGAAATTCTATTTTATTTCAATATTTAATTTGCATTTAAATATTATAGTATAATATAGCATATAAGCCAATACATTATTAAAAAAAAAATTGGCTCATAAAAAGATTATGAATACAATAATTTTTTCTTTCTTATTAAACTAAGGATGTCTACAAAAATATGTGTTGCAACTAAGTAGAAGATAATTCCTAACTTCTTTTTTATTCTCCCCGACCCACCCTCACTTTCTACCATTGCAATAGAGATTTTGAAGAAAGGAAATAGGAATTGAGGCCACGATGGTATTTTCTTATCTTGAATATGACTAGTCTTCCATAGAATCACCATCAATGTGTCTTATAATCCCTATTCACATCTTTTTCTATGCACTATTCATTCACATCTTTGTCTATGCACTATTCATCAAAGTTTCAAACACCTTAAAAACCTTGAAAGTTCCAATTTAACATAGAAAAAAGTAGAGTGGACTAATAAACCAAGTACAATGAAGAAAAATCAACTCTAAAGCAACAATGAGCAAACTTGCAAATCAATGTTGATGCAAATAAGAAAAATGATAAAAAATAAAATTCAACTAGTATACATCCATCTTAACCACTGATCTATCGAAATCAGAGAGAGATCAAATCTCAGTATATGCAAACCTCCTTTTACCATGGAATACTTGAAGAAAGATTTGCATGTCAAGAGATTTAATCTCTTTTAGTGTTTGATAAATGAGTTTTTTTTCTGTGTGTCTATATAGACCATGTGTAAATTTTCATTATTTAAATTGTATTTTTAAATAATTTATTATTATTAATATTTTATATTAAAAACTGAGAGTTATAGATTTTCCTCTGATTAAGAACTAACTAAATTATTTTACATTTAATTACTTTTTCCTTTTGAGCACAAAAATATTTTACTGAGGTAAATATAACACACCCATATATTATTTAATATGGATATTCAAAAAATTTATTGAAGATCTTTTTTCTTATATTTACAAGAGAAGTATTATTTAATATAGATATCTATGTACTAACAAGTGACCTCTCTTCGGTGAGATGACCTACTTCCATCAGCTGGGTAGTAACATCGTGGATTATGCGATTTCTCACACCCATATCCTCAACTGTATTGAAAACTTTGATCTACTTAACGGATACGAGCTTGACTCTGACCAAAAACCTTTGTCTTTATCCCTCAATCTTGTTATGCATACCACCAACATGCAAGAGACCCATGAAATCAAAATACACATTTGCTTTGATAGAAGTAAGGTTGAAATTTTCTTAAAGGACTCAGAAGGAAACTTAGGCTCTGTGACTTATAATAACAACATTGATCAAATCTATTACCATTTTACTACTACCCTTTCCACTACCATTAGCAGGTTCTCTAATGAGACATCGTGTAAGTAGAATAATAGAACTACCAATCCTTGGTATGAAAAAGACTGTAAAAGTGTCAGGAAAGAGATCAGAGACACCCCTAATGAAATCATTAGGCTCTAGAATATAAGTATATACAAATCTCTCATCAAGAGGAAGAAGAGGTTATATATTAATAAGAGACAAGAACATATTCTCCACCTTTCTAAAGTTACACCCATAATTTTTTGGCAGAATGTGCTTATTCGTAAAACTGAAGATAATCATTCTATCCCCTTAGAAAATCGGGATAACTATATTAAGAAGTTGTATGACTCTGTCAACACCATGGGCACCATCTTAAACACTCCTATTAAGAAAGATATATTTCTCTAGAAAACGTTGAGTCTAGGATTAATAATATTGTTAATGGGAAAGATAAAAATATTGAAGGATACCAAGCTGAGATCTTTAAAATGGGAACATCTATCCTCATTCCTCATCTCCACAAGCTTCTTAATTTGGTTGTAAAGCATGGCTTCCCTAAGCTTTGGATGCAAAGCCTAATTGTGCCTCTCTTTAAAAATGTGGACAAAAGCATTCCTTCTAACTACTGGACCATTATGATTAGCCACATCCTAGCCAATATTTATGGTCTCATTTTAGAAAAGAAGCTTAGCCTTAGGCTTGAGAACTAGGTTAAAAGGGCTAGAGGGGACATTTATTTTAGGAGACAACACTCAACTATCGACCACCTTTTACCTCTTAGGATCATTGAAAAGGTATGCCACAATAGTAAAACTGATCTTTTCTGATGTTTTGTATACTTTAGAACATTTTCCCTCGAGATAAGCTCCAAGAGAGGCTTAAAGAAATCATGGTTCCTCCTGAACTGAGGATTGTTGTGATCCATCTCTATGAGACTGTCATTGCCAACCTTAAGGCAAATGAAGGGTGTTCTAAAGATATTAAATGCAATATCGAGTGTCCCCTCTCCCCTACCCTTTTTGGTATTTACATCGATAAGATAAAGGAGTGTCTCAAAACTGTGAGTTAAAAGGTAACCAAGCTTGTTGGTATAATCATTACTCTTTTCCTTTATGCTGATGATATCGTTCTTCTTGCAAAAAGGTATAATGACCAAGACAAGCAACTTAAGACTCTTCATGTCTACTGCTCCAACATGGGTATGATAGTTGATACCGACAAGACTAAAGTCGTGATCATTAAATCCAAAAAGATCACCCATGGTAGTTTCGTCTATGATAACCATTGTCTAGAGCACATTTCTTCTTATAAATATTTGGGTATTTACTTTCCTCATTAGCGCAATTGGAATTATAACATCAAGAAAAGAATTATTGGAGGTTGGAAAGCTTATTATGAGCTTGAAAAAAATTGTAAGCTTTCTGGTCTTTACATTTGGAGTAAAAAATGTTCCTCTTTGAGGCTCTTGTCACCCCTGTTGTCTTATACGGATGTGAAGTTTGGGTTCGAGTATATCTAAAGAGTCATGGAGAAATATTGAGATGATCCAAAATCAATTCATAGCCTACAACCTCAAGATCAAGGGGAATACTCCCTATCATATCCTCTTGATTGAAGTGGGCTTGTCCCCCATTGAATGTACGACTATGTTTAGATATCTGATGTATAAGAAGAAGCTCTACGACATGGAATCAGAGAGGCTCCAAAAAATTGCTTCTAACTTTAGTCAAAACACTCACTCGCGCCTCAAGTGCGAGTGGCATAAGGATGCCTAGTCTTCGCTCAACCTTTGGGGGATTAAGGAGGAGATCATCATGGGAAGCAAGGATAATATCAAAGATACTATTACCTCCAATTTTAACGAAAATATGTAGGATGGTAAGGAGCTAGAGGGTAAAAGGAAGCTAAGATACTATAAGGAGGTGATCAACCCCACCCTTGATAACCAGAATTATCTCTCTATGTTGACCAACACTAAGAAGGAAATGAACATTGCTAAGATAAGAAGAAATTCTCATGAGATTTGAAGTGAGATGGGACAATGGTCTACTCCTAAGACTCCACGGGACGATAGAACCTGTCATATTTGTGATACTAATATGGTGGAAGATGAAAAGAACTTCCTTTTAGACTACTTGGCTCTTGCCCGCATCTGCTCTCAATTCCCTATCATCAGCCACACCTCTAATATTTTTGACTTACTAAGAGAGCCCAACTATAGCAATCTTGGAGCACTTCTTTCCCTTCTCCTTGATCAGAGAAACAAAATTTTGAAGAATGACAATTAGAATTTTTTTCTTGAGGTCCAATATACCACATTAGTCTTAGGGGACGTTAATCATGATCATCATCATAACGTTTTTAATTAAAAATAACCAAATCATATATAATCATTAATTTTTGTATTATAATCATCCATTTTTTTCATTTAAAACATTTTTTTAATGGACATATGTCAACTCCAATAAACAATACTTGATTTTAGAATGGGCCTCTTTGCTCAATAATAAACAAAACATCATCCATAAACATTGCACATCCAAATGGAATGGGTTATATATAATATTGGACAAATTTTCCCTAAAAATCATGGAAATTAAGCAAGATTTTTGATAAAATCAGGGAGCAATTTTTTTAAATTCCTGTTACATCTTCAAGATTTTGGGTGCCCTAGAGGTTTTTGATAGTTCTGAATCCATTTCCACCATAAAAAACATGATTCAAACATTGCTAGGTTTTTTTATGATTCTGAATCCATTTCCACCATAAAAAACATGATTCAGACACTCCTACTACTGGCATACTTTTGAATTTGTTTTTCCTAATTCAGTTACTTTTGACCTCAATTCCTTAACCTCTATAGATGACGCCCAATTTTAGATTGCATTATCTAAACTCCATTGTTATAAGAGCACCTCCCTAATGCATTATTTAATTATGTAAATATAAACTTAATAATACCTTGTAAAAACATATTATTATAAACTTAATAATACTTTGTAAATACATATTATAAATATGTATTATAAATTATGACGAGTAATTTATGAAACAAAGTGTAGATTTGAAAGTTTTCATACAAATTCTAAGGGGTATTTTCTCAACTAACCATATCCAATTATCATCAATCAAAATTTTCCCTAATGCATTATCTAATCATATAAATATAAACTTAATAATACCGTCTAAATATAGATTATAAATTATGACGGGTATTTAGAGTGTAAGTTTGAAAGTTATAAACTTTTAATGCACGTCATGAGTGGCATGCACATTTTCTATAGACCTATTAAATATGGGTTGAGAGATTAAAAAACGTGCTATATCCCATCAAATTCCAGGTCTGGCTCCCCTAGAGCAAACGAGTTACAAATTCCTTTTAATTTCATACGTCGAGAGACAACGAGCCAGCCACATACAGGTAGTACATTTCTACAGGTCAGACCAAGAGCCTTGTGCATACCATGCGGTTGTCAAGGCGTACAACGACATAAACGAGATTCACACGTGTTATCTTGGCCTTACACAGGAGCTTAGTTATAGCACAGAGGTTGGCCAACGCTTGTTATAATAGTAAGTCAATTAATAATATATGGGTGATTAACATTAGTAAATTTGGGGGTAAAGGGAGGTCGATAGGATATTTAAATTTATTGAAAATTTTTGTATGGTTAAAGTTATATTTTGGTTTTTATTAATTTTATTAAAACATTTCAATTATGTCAATTAATAATATATAATATATGGGTGATTAACATTAGTAAATTTGGGGGTAAAGGGAGGTCGATAGGATATTTAAATTTATTGAAAATTTTTGTATGGTTAAAGTTATATTTTGGTTTTTATTAATTTTATTAAAACATTTCAATTATGTTAAAATAAATCATGGACTCTATTAAAAAAAAAAGTAAGTTGAAAACAATTTCCTAAGGCTCCAGATTAGATCTCTGGAATTTAGAACAATCCATACACGAATTCATACTGAAAGATTATGATCCTATTTAAATTACCATTCTGTCTCAAGTCAGTGATTCTCTTAATTTGTGCCATCAACGTTGTAAAAGAATCGGATAAGCCCATTGTATTTATAGTCATAGTTGGTCAAGCCAATATTCTAATAATGGTTGTAAGGATAACCACCCAGAAATATTTCTTTAGATTACAATACTTTGCTATATGTATAATCTATCATAAATGAGTAGTTTTAGTTATGAGAAAAAATGCATGTGATCTTTACCATGGATAGAAATTTTCATATGATATTATAATGGATAACCTGGTTCATCTAGACTCACGGATAAAATTGAACTATTCTATGACTTCGAGGAAGTCTCCCTGAACTGGGTATGCTTAATGCCAAGAAAACAAACATTGAAGCAATTTAGGATTTAGCCGATTAAAAAGACCATAGTCTAATTCATGGAAAATTTGAATATACATTGTACTTACTAATCATAGAATGATTAATGGTGGAAAAAAGGTTATATCATCAACACTCCAGTAAGGCAACGAATGCAACCAATATATACTGTATGCATTGTGGAACAAAAAAGCGAATGCAGCTCGGGGGAATATTGAATGGCTATTGTGAGCACTTCGATTATTTTTCCATTCATTTGGGTTAAAGTGAATTTGAAAGTTTGGATGGCTTTCTCGTAGCCAGCCCAAATGCAGGTGGGAGGATTTTTTCTTCTAGTGAAAGAGCATAACTTAGCATAAATTTCTGAAACGTGATCGGTAAAATTAAGATGGTGCTCTTTTTTCAGTGTTTTCTTAATTCATAATTGAGATTTGTGAAATCGTTATGAAACACTGTTTAACATTTATGTAAATGCTAATAAATAAGGGGCAAGAAACTTTAAAAATTCTGTTATTTTCAAAGGAAAGTGATAAACTGAACTATCCTGGATTTATTAAATAAGAGTTAAGCGGTGTTTTATAGATGTATTAATTAAGAGTTAATCCGTCGGAATGTTAATGGGTTTTTTCATATATATATATATATATAAAGCTTTATGCATAACATGTAAAGGTAGTAACATTGCTACTAGGTAGTGGCTCTTATATAACAGAGAATATGAAAGTCTCATTTTCTTTTTTAAAATAAAGTATATTACACTTTGTATAATTATAATTAATAAATAACATTGTGATTTAAAATGTCATTCAAAAATATGTGGAATATTTTTTTTTTTTTTTTTTTAATTTTCAAATATTAAAACATAACATAAAAATATATAAACCACAGACTATTAAAAACTAATTAAAAACTAACCACGGACTATTACAAACTAATTAAAAACTAACCACAGACTATTAAAAACTAATTAGTTTTTAATAATGTTTTTATAATACATTTCTATTTTTAAAGCTAATGTTGAGTACTTTTCATTTAAAAAAAATTAATTGATTTAATAATATTTTATTTTCTATTAGAATTATTATGTAGCAAACTAAAAACAAAATCACATAAATAACATTATTTATCAGCTTTTTAATTTTATTTTACCCTTGTTAAAAAATAAAAAGAGATTAAAGATAATTTTTTATAAATTACATAACTAGCAATTGCACCAGATGTTGCAAAGGAAATGCCTTAAGTCTATAGCATATGAAGGAAGAGCATAGATGAAGACATATGTGATGTGTTGCAATTTGAGTCAGATAAATCTTCATGTTATTCAATAAGGTCTTTAAATCCAATGTTAAACAAGGGAGATTTGCTGCAATGTAAGTGCTATGACACATGAACATGTCACAATAGGGATTTTCTTATATGAATTCTCTGTTAATAGCCTTGGATATCGCAACGGATAGCTAACCAGAATATATCCTAAAATTATTACTACTACAATCAATCTATGCTAGAATCAGAAAGTGTTTGCAGAATGAAAAAGCACGACGTAGATCCTATGAAATGACCTAAGAACCTACCTAATAATCACCTCCATTTCTGAGCTAAAAATAACAAAGTTCTAGATGACCTTGTGAATCATGCCCCAATTAAGCATATGGATGCTTTTCTTGCCTAAGAAAAGAAAAAATCTACTACAAAAAATGAAAAAGTAATCTTATGGAAGGAATAAACTCCATTGGATAATTTTTTCCTCCTGTTGGGCTTAAGGAGTCTTCATCTTAAACTTTTATTGACAACAACTATGGAAATTTCATCTTCAACTTAGTGGCATCTAGTTCATTATTACTTTTCATGCTTAACTTAAGGAAATTGTTACTTTGTCATCTCCGTCTTTGTCCTTCTTTATTTACATTACTTCTCACACATTGTATCCACATGTACACTTGTTTGTTTCCATTTCTCAAATTGTACATGTATACATAGGTTTTTCACACATGATTAGGTGATTTCACCATTTTAAATCTTGTTATTTATACATATAAATATCCAACAAAAAAAACCCTGAAGCAAAATCGAAACATTAAAACAAAGTCGCAAATGAGACAATCAAACTGTAAACAGTCACACTAAAAACTAAATTATATTTTTATCATTATGTACTGCTAATTGAATTGAAACGTGGATGATGCAAAGAAATTATCAGTTTAATGGTGACTTCCTCATTGGTTTGTTCATTGGTATTTGTAATTCACCCCAAAAATGAGTTAAATTTCCCAAGTCTTCCATATTAAATCCCATGAATACTCCTACTAATTTCCTATGATTTATTTCTCTTTACTAAATTTTCATGCAAATGTACCAATTCAAATAACCAGGATGTTATATTAAAATTTCAATCATGAGTAAAATTCCCGAGTAATGGAGTCATCCTTCCTCTCCTTTTCCAAGGATCAAACAAGTTAAGTAGATAGGATGTAATTTAAAGTGTGATAGGGGTAGAATCACATGCTATACAGTAAATATTCAAGAAAATACAAGTGCCATGTTTTCATTGAAGTTGAAGACTTTATGAGTCCTTGAAGCACAAATTTCCCACCCCATGGGAATTAATTCAATTAAGTCTTCCAAACCATTAAAAAATAAGAATAATATGTACCATATGAGGAGGAAAATAGAAAAAAATGATTTTTGGAGAGCCAATATCCATGAGTAATGTAAACAATCAAATTCATGACAGGATGATTCTGTAACACAAAATGTTGACCTACATTTAGCTGCAAGATGGAAATTATATACCAAATAGGAAAAAATAGGGGAATCACAACTCAAGTGATTTATCCAAATAAATTTTCTTAAAATATTCTTCTTACCATTATTAAAGCTAATAGAGTCAAATTATAGAACATATATCTAAATCAGACATTCCTTTAGAGAATCCAGATGCACAGATGATGTGTAGTTTCTGAGATGCAATTTAACCAGAAAGATTGAATTTCTTTAAAAGAACTAATGTATTCCACTGAGCTTAATAAGGCTATTCCATTATGAACTTCAGATAAATTAATCTTAAGGTGATATTATTTGAATTTAAAATTTTCTCCATCCAACGTAGGTACTTTTCACGAGTAAAGGAATCCATGAAAAGTTCATTAATGCACAATTCACTTTATAAAAATGTGAGAACTTCTTTCATACAAGAGGGTATGTCTTGTCAAATATGAATATATTCTCAATAGTATAATATATCTAGAATATCCTAGTTAGGTAGTTGTTATGTTGGTGAACTAATCAGATAAAAAATAATAGAATATATCTAGAATAACCTACCTAATAAGCTCCTCCATTTGTGAGATAAAAATAATAAAGTACTCGATGACTTTGTGAATGGTCCCCAATTAAGCATGTGGATGTTTTGCCTGCCTAAGTAGAGGAAAAGACTATTACAACAAAAGGAAAATTGATCTTAAGCAATGACTAAACTCCATTGGTTAACTTGTTATTCTGGTTGAGCTCAAAGAATCTTGATCTTAATATTTTATTGATAACAACTATGGAAATGTTGTCCTCAACTTGGTGGCATCCAATTAATTATTACTTAGAAGAGAAACTATGAACTTCTCCTATTGTTCAAGTGTGAAGTTTGTCCACTTGAAAGTGGGATGAATATATTATTTTTAAGTTTGCAATATTTCATTTTGTCTCACAATACATGGGTTTGTAAATTTCCATACAGCAGTGCAATTCCTATTTGTGAACCAAAAGACCATGATTGACTCAAATTTGTTTGAAATGGGCACATGAAAAATGTGAAAAAGAATAAAACACCATGATCAATAATCTTGAGCATACCATATGCCAATGCAAAAAATATGGTTTGGGATTCAATACACTAGAATGTAATGCAGAAAAATGGTTTATTTACCAAAAAGAAGGGAATCCCCTGAATTGAGAGTAAAATTTGAGTATAAGAGTCGCTAAATTATGGTGATACCTGCTTAAATTAATGCAATTTTTACTCTGTGATATTTTTTGGTGTCCTTTAATTACATTACTTCTCACACATTGTATCCACGTGTATGCCTATTTATTTCCAGTTCTCAAATTGTATATGTATACATACATTTTTCACACATGGTCATGTGATTATACATAAAAATATATAACCAAACAAACCATAGAGAAAAATCAAAAAATTAAAACATAGCCACAAACCAGAGCATCAAACTATAAAATATAACTAAAAAATGAATTATATTTTTTCCATTATGTATTGCTAATTGAATTGAAGCGTGGATTATCCAAAGAACATACCAATTTATTGGTGACTTCTTTGTTGGTTTGGTCATTGGTGCATGTAATTCACCCCAAAAATTAGTTATATTTCCAAATTCCTCCATAGTAACTCCCATAAATACTCCTACTGATTTCCTATGAGTGTTTTCTCTTTTACTAAATTTTCATACAAATGTACAAATTCAAGTCTACCACCCCCATTTTCTACAAACCATACTTGAAATTTAGGAAAAAACAACAAATACATGTCTAATACATGAGGAAAAATAAAAAAAAAAGAAGAACTCTACATGTGCATTGTTATACCTTCTTTGCTTCAAGCAAATAGTTTTCAATTTCTTCTTCACATTGTTTAATCCACATTCTCTGGAAAAATTATGAGCTTGCACCATGTTGTATGGGGGAAACAAATTAAAAGGAACAAAGAAAAAAATTGAATATACATGGGGCCACTGCCATCTTCAAAATTCCAACTCAATCATCTCCTTGAATTATTATGATCAGTAGTAGAGCTTGATGCGTTGTTTTATTGGGCAGTATGAGATTGTGAATTTGAGTTACATGAGTGGAAGGGCCAAATTAAGGAAAAAGGATTGCACCTAACATGGTTATTCTCACCATCATACGACCATTTGTGTCCATTTTATTTTCTTGACGAGTTACCACTCCTGCTGCCTATATATGGGCTAATAACTCCATTTCCATGTGTATTCATTGGAGACTGATGTCTTGGAATGCCATGCCTTCCACCGAAAAACCTTCCCACAAAAAACCCTCTGACCAAAAGCCTCCATATGGTCATCCCAACCGCTAAGTCATCACCTCCTCCTCCTTCGCAATGGTTTACCCTTACTCAAGTCAAATCATATTATGGATCCTCAATCGGCATCTTGTGTTAGCACACAGGGCAAGAATTAAGTTGAGACAACCTAGGAAATATACGGTATGAATGATAAATGTGATTATAGGGAATTTTCTTAGAAAAAAATCACAAACATAATAAAAATTCCTATTAATATAGATTTGAAAGGGAGTCAAATATATCCAATGAAAAGCGACAAAAAAATACCCTTTCCATGGAAAATACATTTGTTTTGTGCTGAAATTTGGTAAGTGTAGACTATTTCAAAACATGAGATATCATATTTTGACTACAACAACAATAGACTTACCCTGAGATTTTGAATTTGAGCTACATGAGTGGAAAGGTCAAAGAAATGAAAAAGGAATGTGCCTACCCTGGTTATTCTTAGCATCAGAAGACCGTATGGGTCCATTTTATCTTCTTGACGTGTTATCTCTCCTGCTACATGTATCTAGACTAATAACTCCACTGCCATGTGTATTGATTGGAGACCCATGTGTTTCAATACCATGCCTTCCACCACAAATCATTACCACAACAAACCCTCTACCCAGAACCCTCGATATGGTCAACCCAACCGCTAAGGCATCACCCCCTCCTCCTATGCCATGGTATGCCCTTGCTTGAGCCCAATCATATTATGGATCCTCTATCAACATCTCATGACGACACACAAGGCACAAATTATCTTGAGAAAACCATGGAAAAATAAATTCTGAATGATAATTTTGATTAGAAGGCATTTCCCTCGCAACAAAATCCCAAACATAATAAAATTGCCCATTTTTATAGATTTGAAATGGAGTCCAACAGATCCAATGAAAAGTGACAAAAAAATACCCTTTCATTGGAAAACACATTCATTCTAGGTGCGCTGAAAAGAAAATTTTGACTACATCGGCAACAAACTTACCTTGGCGTCACCAATAAGAAAGATTCTCCCAAAACTTGTCTTCACAAAGATGAATACAAAATAAAAATTGGATGATTTATAATGAACTTCGAGATTGACACTAAATTTTGCATCCTAATGTTTTATGTCTGCTTCAAAAATTCATGCCTAGTTCATTGCTAATGTCTAAAAATGTCAGAACCTTGCTCAACCATTTTACATTTCCTTTTACGTATCATGCGCCATTTAGTTGAACATTCTATGTTGTGAAATTTTCCTGCATAAAAGATTTATTTTCTTGCTTATAGAAGGTTCAATGTTTCAATGAGGCTATGTGGGTTTAAGTGAAGGTGTCGAGCAACAATGGGGTTATGTGGGTTGGGCACATAGGCTACCATGGGACTGACGGGTATAGAATCAGAAGCGACCAAAATTCCAGGAACACCTTACGAGATAAAACTTGATGAAATATTAATAAAAAGTGAAATAATAATCAAATTCAAAGCTTACATATAAAAGGCCCAGTTTAATTAATACACAAAATGGTCTTTTTCTCCATAATTCCATGATATGGTTATGGATGAGAATGAAATTTCTTTTTGTTTAAAATGTTTTTTTGGATAAAAAACAATTGAAGCTTTATTTCTTTGTTACAAAAAACAACCGTGCAAAGGTTGACCGACCCGTTCATATTTTTTCAAAGTATTTCAATATGGAGAGGTGCTTTGTAAATATGATTATAGTTTCACTCTCAATGTTATAATCTAACTCTTTGCATTCTATCAAGAATATAGTGGGTTTTCTCTTGGTTCTAGTGCCTATACCATGTAGAATTGTATACAGGCCTGTTGCGAAGCCTGGGAAATCATGAACCTAGTCGAAAATTAAGATTGGGAGGCTGGTTTGGTAAACAAAAGGGGAGACATAATATTTCACAGTTTGAAAAAGGGGCACAAGTAGTTGAGGTTGATTCTTCCAGTTAACAACAGAAAATGCCAAAAAATTCTCATGGACTCATAGATATGGGGAAGCAAATGGCCAATGGTGGGTGCAACCGTAGTGCTGGATATGACTCCCATGATTGGAAGGCAGTAATCGTAGGGAAAAACTTGTACAGCCTATGTGAAAGCATTCAAAATTGCTCAAACAACATAGAAGAAATGTTGGATGCAATAGAAAGTTTGTTGGCAGATGTAATTGGCACTTGTGTGATTAAAGTGCAAAATATTATAGTTGATCAGTGCAGTTTATGGGAAGAGGTGTTGTTGGACGAGAAGATATAGGATATCTTTCACTAAGCATGGAGAGCCAAAGGAGTAATTCAACAATTGCGACCAAGGATCAAATTTGAGAGGTCTTTCAAGTTTCAATAGGACATGCACTCATTTTAACCCAGACAATGTTTAAAAAAAGGAGTTGTCTTTACTGTGACTTTTTGGAGTTTTTGGTGCCGGAATCCGATGAAAAAATTTGAGGTGAAATATTTATTTCGATTATTTAAGTTGGTTTTTTGACTGTATATATGGATTCAACACCCTAAAATACCCTAGGGCTCTTCAATTGTGCAAGGTTGTCCATCAAACTTCTGTTTTTAATGGATTTCTGCAAGATTTTAGAGAAATTAGACCAGAAAATCTACAAGAAGAGCCTTCAGAAAATCTACAACTTGTAAAATTTTTTGAACTAACTAATTAGATCTTTTCCCTTCAGAATTTTTATTTAAATAGTTAGACTAATCAGTTAGTTTTCGAGTTCAATGCTAGTGAGTTATATAGGGTCCTTTACTTTTTGTATTACAAGATGCTCCCATGTAATAGGAGCTTCGAGACTACATTGTACGCGCAACGACATTTCCCTTCTGAACTTCGACGTCGTGCGTTTGCTTTGTTGAAACAGAACATCATGGCCATTAAAGGCAAGATCTGATGGGTAAAATGAGAATATTTAAAAAAATATTTGTGGTAAATATTGCCTTTTTAGCCATTTTACAATGTTAATTAATTTATAAATCAGGGTCGTTTTCTAAAGAGGGTTGAGTTAATTTACGGAATTATGTTGTCAAACTGGTAATAAGGTTGTTTAATTAGTAAAATTGGTATTTGGTATACACCTCTTTAAGAAAATTAAAAAAATAACATCATCGTTAATGTGATTTCCTCTAGCTTTCCTGTAACATTGTGCAACTCAACAGGTCAGGCTGCCGGGTGAAAAGCCATTTATACGCGTCTGATTGGCTTGGGGTTCATGATCTGTTAAAGAATGTAATTTCAACCACTTTCTAGGTGTCAAATCCGTCAGTCCAAGTGTCCAAGTTTAGTTTCAGTCAGTCCAGTTTAGTCGAGTTTATCTCCAGTTATTTATTGCTAATGTTTCCAATGTAATCTATTTAATCTACTCGTAATATTGTGAAGAGAAACTCTCTGCTCCAGTTCGTTTTCAGTGTTTCAATTCTTGTCATGGTATCGGAGCAAAGTTGCATAAGCCTCCCTGGAGAGCAGCAACAGAGCCACGAAGGAGCAGAAGAGAAAAGTAGTTTATTGGCGCGACTGTGAGTTTATTGGCGCTGGAATACACGCCATACCCGCGCGACTATTCTGATCGTGACCGCGCCAGTCTGCTGAGTAAAAATTTTTACGCATCTGCGTGAAACTCAAATGACGCATGCATTGTAAGGTATGAAGTGTCGTATTAAATATATTTAAAAAAAAAAATCGTTTTTTCAAATGGTACGAAGGTCAACGTCGATTTTAAAAGTCGATTCAAAGGGAAATCGATTCATATTGGAAAGGCATGAAACGTGTTGTGGGAGTGACTTTAAAGAGGTAAAAGCCTTTTTATAAAGAATTTTTTTTTTAATTTTTTTTTTTTATTAAAAAAAACTTGAAATTGGATCAAGGGTTTTATAAAGTGCATGGTTTTTTTAAGGACTTTTAAACAAAGGAAAAAGATTTTTTTTCTAAGAGCATGTGTAAATGTTTTTTGGAGTGTTTTTTTTTTTTTTTTTTTAAAACCTTAAAGTTGTGATGTGAGATGAAAGTGAAAGTTTACAAGAAATTTTTCGAGGAAGATATTTTTTTTAGAAGGAGAAGTGAAGTTGCATAAGACTCATTTAGAGCAGCAAAATTTTTGGAGATGTGAGGTTGCATAAGACTCATTGAAGAGCAGCAAAACTTAAAGTTGTGATGTGAGATGAAAGTGAAATGTTGCATAAGACTCATTGAAGAGCAGCAATTTTTTTTGCTGGCTGATTGGTGCATTCCCGATTGAAACATTCGCGCCTCTTTCAGAATCCACGCGAGGGATAAAACTGGCGCGGATATGTTGTGTATTCTCGCGCCTATCAGCTAGCACAAGTAGACTCGTATTTTGAAGAAACAAGGTATTTGATGCACAAGTAGACTCGTATGTTTGTGAGAGCCAAGCATCGAGGTCATGGGAAAAGCCAAGAGGCTAAAGAAAAATCAGATTATGTTCGAGATCTTTCTAGATCTGGAAATCAAGAGGCAAAAAGACGCCTATGCATTAAGATGCATAAAAGAATCTGTCGATGACAGCATTCTTCCCTTAATCTCAGATGCCAACACAGCCAAGGAGGCATGGGATACCCTTGAGAGATGTTTTGGTACAAGGGGGAGCATTGAAGCAAAGGAGAGCTTTGAAGATGAAGAGGAAGGTGGATCTGTAGTAGCAGATCTACAGCCAGATGAAGAGTCAGAAGAAGTAGAAAAGCAACATGAAGATGCTCGTGAATCCCACTGTGCACAGCCACAAGTGGATGAAGAGAATCCAGCAACAGAGCTTGCTGACGAAGATCTAAAGATTCCAGCAATAGAGATTGCTGATGAAGTTTTAATGATACCAGCAATAGAGCTTGCTGATGAAATGGTAAATCCAATGATTGATATGGCTGATGTAAACTTTGATAATGAAATTTTGGCTAATGGTGATTGGTTGAAGATGATGCAACAAAAATATGATATTGACATGATGTTATTTGGTGAGATTACCCCACTTCAGTTAGTGGAAGACAACCTGTTTGCAACAGCACAGGTCAGTGAAGAAGAGGCAGAGAAAAAGACAGAGACAAAGTAGGAGGAAGAAACAGAGAAAGCAGCAGAGACAGAAACAAAGAAAGAAGTTTGCAAAGAGAAAGCAGAAACAGAGAAAGAAGAAGAGACAAAAGAAAAGAATGAAGTCTGCAAAAGGATAGCAGAAACAGAGACAGATGAAGAAGCAGATAAGGAAGCGCAACAACAGAAAGCTCTCATTACAGAGAAAAAAGACCAGAACCAATGTCGTTCTGAAAATATTTTTTATTCCAACATTGATTTTCAATGTGCAGGTACACAGATTAATTATGAAGAAGAGCTAAATTTTATTGAAACATGGCTTGCAACACCATGTCTTGATGAGATCTACACAAAAGATGTAGATATGAATGATGAATATGACATGCATGATGAACATGTCAATGAAATTTTCATGCATTGGAGTTTTGAAGAGATAAGATATTATTCTCATCCTATGTTGCAGAGGATTGATCATGAAAAGAGCACTACAGAAGACAATATGTGGCAGCAGCCCACATTTCTTGAAGATGTCTAGAACATGCTTAGACAGCCTGGGAAAATAGAAGACCTACAACAACAAATGAAGAAACAGAGTTCTCAAGGATACAGTAAAGCGAAAAATCTAAAACAATTTAGAGGCTACAGAATTTGGAAGAAGAGAAGAAGAAAACCAAATCTAGTTGAAGTCAATTTTTTTAAATTGCAAACCTCGCTGAGACATAGACCATCAGGTATCTTAATTAATTTTTTTTATGTGGTTGAAATTAAAGGGGAGTGTTAAAGAATGTAATCTCAACCACTTTCTAGGTGTCAAATCCGTCAGTCCAAGTGTCCAAGTTTAGTTTCAGTCAGTCCAGTTTAGTCGAGCTTATCTCCAGTTATTTATTGCTGATGTTTCCAATGTAATCTATTTAATCTACTCATAATATTGTGAAGAGCAACTCTCTGCTCTAGTTCGTTTTCAGTGTTTCAATTCTTGTCATGATCACGCTATGATTTATTACGGGACTGGATATAAATAGCAATAATAAAGAGAATCTCGTAACTAGGTTCAAGATCAGGCTATGATTTATTACGAAACTGGATATAAATAGCAATAATAAAGAGCAATTATAAAGAAAAGCTTTTAACCAGGGAGAAACTCGTATGAGAAACAATTTTTGAAGTTTGAAACAAGTAATTTTAGATATCGATTTTTGAGATTCAACTATTTTAAGTAGGTCATTCATTTATGACCATTTACATTAGGGGTAGTTGTAATTCACTAATTTCTCATAATTTTTTAATAGTTTACTTAGCACACACTGAATGCCCATTTACATGAGAGCTAGTTGTAACTCACTAATTTCTCATGATTTTTTAATAGTCTACTTAGCACACATTGCATCAAGTGATGCTCACAGGTGAAGAAGTGGGATTGAAACTAGTGAAACGAGTCACATAGCGTCAATGATATCTAATATAATGCATTGCGAAAACCCCTCAATACTTAAACACCTGATCTTATTCCTACTCGTTAATTTGTTAAGCCAACCCCAACCTTGCCTTTCAAAATCGAGTATAAGTACTGATATGAGAGTTTCTGACACTATTCATTTATTTTCATTGGTTTACACTATTCATCATGTTACATTGATTTTCACTAATAAATAGTTTAGTGAGGCCACAATTTTGCAAGAACAATGAAATTCTGGCTTGAATCTTGTGAAATGTTTTTTCAAGAAATCTAATCTTGAGAGTGTTTGAATAGTTTTTTGATGGTGGAATAGATTCGGCACCATCAAGAACCCCTCGAACACCCAAAATCCTTAATCTTGACAAATATAACATGGATTTGCAAAAAATTCCACTAGATATTTTCAAAATCTTGTTGAAATTTTCATTGTTTTCCCTCAATTCCAAATAATTTATCCATTATGTTATTAGTTTCATATACAGATTTATGAATGTTAATTTTTTCGTGTTATCATATGAATTTTTTAAAGAATAATTGTGAATAAAAAAGTAGCCATCTTTCAAATAACACATAATATTTTATAGATCCATGTCAATGAAAATGTAAGAGAGCTAAAAAAAAATATGACACTGTGGGAGCTAACTTAAACATATGAACCCAAATTAAAATGTGGTTTTAATTGGAGAAGGGACAACACTTAAATATATGGAGAGTGAAATTCTATTTTATTTCTAAGACTTTATTTTCATTTAAAGATTATAGCATAATATAGCATACAAGCCCATACATTACTAAAAAAATGTTGGCTCGTAAAAACATTATTATTAAACATTATGTTTGGTTATTTATAATTATTCATTTTACACATAAAAATCTTAGTGTAAAATATGAGATATCTTTTGTAAACCTCACTAAATGTCTTTTCATATATTTCATACCTTATTCTCTCAAGAATACAATAATTTTTTCTTTCTTATTAAACCAAGGATGTCTACAAAAATAGGTGTTGCAACTAATTAGAAGATAATTCCTAACTTCATTTTTATTCTCCCCAACCCACCCTCTATTTCCACCATTGCAATAGAGATCTTGAAGAAAGGAAATAGGAATTCAGGCCAGGATGGTATTTTCTTATCTTGAATATGACTAGTCTTCTAGAGAATCACCATCAATGTGTCCTATAATCCCTATTCACATCTTTGTCTGTGCACTATTCATCAAAGTTTCAAAAACCTTAATAGCCTTGAAAGTTCCAATTTAACATAGAAAAAAGTAGAGTGGACTAATAAACCAAGTGCAATAAAGAAAAAGAAACACTAAAGCAACAATGAGCAAACTTGTAAAGCAATGTTCATGCAAATAAGCAAAATGATAAAATAAAATTGAACTTGTATACATCCATATTAACCACCGATCTACGAAAATTAGAGAGGGATCAAATCTCAGTATACGAAAACCTCTTTCTAGTATGGAAAAATTGAAAAATTATTTACATCTTAAGAGATTTAATCCCTTTTAGTGCTTGATAAATGATTTTTTTTGTCTCACTCTATATAGACCATGTGTAAATTTTCATTATTTAAATTGTATTTTTAAATAATTTATTATTATTAATAATTTATATTAAGAATTTAATGAGTTATAGATTTTCCTCTTATTTAGAAGTAAATAAAATATCTTACCTTTAATTACTTTTTCCTTTTAAGCACAAAATATTTTACTGAGGGGTAAAAACGCGAAGGTGGGTTACGCTTTCATGCGAAACACGTTTGGAAATTTCATTTTCCCAATAGTTCGGCCGAACTTTTATAAAGTTTAGCCAAAATTTTAGAAAGTTCGTCTGAAGTTGTGAAATTAATTCAGTAAAACTAATTTTTCCATTAACATTGACAACCTATTGACGGTGTGGGTAAACAGATTATTGGCCGGAGATAAGAAAACCGGCAACAAAATTTTGATCAAACTAATAGTCTGACTGAACAAATAGTTCGGCCGAAGTTTTTTTTATAATATAGTGGCCCCGAGACCGAAAAAAGTTTTCATTACCGTTGTGTTGCACTCTTTATGTCTCATTGCTCTGCTATGTTTTGTTGTTGTCTCGTCGTTGCGTTGATCTGTTTTTGTCTCGTTGCTCTGTTCTGTTGTTATTTTATGGTTCCACTATTCTATTTCTATCTCGTTGCTCTGTTGTTGTCTCGTTGTTGCAGGGGCAAGGAGGGGAGAAAGAAAAGGTGATAAGGTATTATGGTTTATGCTCTGTTTTTTAAATTTATTTTTCTGCGTTTGCAGGTTTTCTCTAATTTGCATCCTCTGTGATCTGCGGCCTCTTCATCTCACTGTCTTCTTGTCATGCGTGCTCTCACTATCTTCTCGTCGTATGCGCTCTCGTCATCTTCGAATTTCCAGGAATTTCTCCAAGCAATGAAATTTGAATTATCCTATAGAATAATGAATGAATTATCAAATTTGTCCAGTCTGTATGAGATGCAAGACTGAGATATTGTATTAGTACGTTCTAAAAAAAATGTCGTGATCTCTTATATACCTTCATTTGGGAGTCGTTCTCCCCCGTGTTATCTTTATCCATCCTATTCGAGCCTTCTAAGAGTAATATCCCTATGCTATTCTTTGTTCATGACGGAGTTTTTCTCCCCCGTGTTATCTTTCTCCTTCTTGTTCGAGCCTTTCGAGATTAATATCCCTATACTGTTCTCTGTTCATGCATCAAAATGTGTATATATATATATATATATATATATATATATATATATATATATATATATATATATATAGTTTTCTTATTATCTTCTATAATATGTTGTGTATGGAATAATAAACAATAAAAGATGAAGACATCAATTTTATATACCATTAACCAATATATATATAGTTTTCTTATTATCTTCTATAATATGTTTTGTATGGAATAATAAACAATAAAAGACGAAGACATTGATTTTATATACCATTAACCAACACACATTTACAATTATCCCATCCTTGAGTAATCTCTCATCTGATAATTTTGTCTTGGCTTTCTCTTCGTGGTATCATGGTACTCGATAAGATGAAACCATTGGCAATTAGATGACAACCTTATTTTTAGACAGGGATTTTGAATTGGTAAAGTCTTCCCATCAGATTGGTGTTGTGGCCATGTTATTTGAATCTATGTCAGGGATTTTCAATTGGTAATGTCTTCCCATTAGATTGGTGTTGTGGCCATGTTATTTTAATCTATTCCAGCTTTAACAAGGTTCCTATTTATGTTGTCTATAATATTTTGAGGGTTGTCCTAATGTTCTCTTATGTCGGAAGCCCTGTCATCATTTTTAAAGTTATTTCGTGATTCTGTCATCCTCTCTAAAATCCTTGGCATATTTATCTATGTATGAAGTTCTATTATAATTTAACTTATTTTTTTGATGCAATGCTATTAATTCTTTCCCTTCGAAGTTGTCCATAGTTTGTGTTTTCATGTCTCTATTCATTTTACTACATATCGTTTCTATACATTTTACTACAATCGTTTCCTTTTAGTCAAAATTTTATCATTTATACGGATGGGTTTGGAAAATTATCAATATCAACAGAAAACATGTGGCAGAAAATCATTTTTCAAATGCCATTGACACCAAAAACATGAGGTAATGTGCCAATATAGATAGTGATAGTTAGAAAGATCAAAATTCTTAGAAACGACAATTATATGTTCAGATATGTGTGTTAGCAGTGAGTTATTACCAACAAGATATATAGTGTGACAACCATAGATTTACCAAGTTTGAACTTACACAAATTTTGAGCATATATGATAGGCTGTGAGCCTCTTATATTCACTAGAAAGATCAAAGTGATTAGAAATGGAAATTATATGTTCAGATCTATGTGTTAATATTGAGTTATTACCAGCAAGATATATAGTGTGACAACCATAGATTTACCAAGTTTGAACTTAAGAAAATTTTGAGCATATATGACAGGTCACGAGCCTCTTATATTCACTAGCAAGATCAAAATGCTTAGAAATGGAAATGATATGTTTAGATCTATGTGTTAAGAGTGAGTTATTACTAGCAATATATATTGTGTGACAACCATAGATTTACCAAGTTTGAACTTAAGGAAATTTTGAGCATATATGACATGCCATGAGCCTCTTATAATCACTGGCAATATGAAAATTCTTAGAAATAAAAATTATATGTTTAGATTTGTGTGTTAAAAGTGAGTTATTACTAGTGAGATATATAATGTAACAACCATAGATATACCAAGTTTAAACTTAAGAAAATTTTGAGAATATATGATAGGCTGTGAGCCTCTTATATTCACTACCAGTAAGATATATAGTCTGACAACCATATATTTACCAAGTTTTAACTTAAACAAATTTTTAGCATATATGACAGGACGTGAGCCTCTTATATTCACTGTTTAACTTTAGATCATATCAGATTATGTTGTTACCATAACTTAGCATAAAATGACAATGAAAATGCCAAAGAAATGCCAATATCAACATGCAAGGGAGATGTCACTGTTAGTATGTTAGTATTTTATTAACGATGTTAGTCGGGCTAGTTGGGTTACAATGAAGTATCATACGAGGCCTGAACACCAGATACTCTCCAGATCTATAGGTGAAACATTGGCCCTAGTTGTTAGGGGAACCCTATACATGTCATTTCTATGTCATTTATCCCATAAAGTTTAAGCCCCGTAGGTGGAACATTAGCCCTGGTTGTTAGGGGAACCATGTACATGTCATTTCTATGTCATTTCACCCATAAACTTTAAGCCCTGTTGGTGGAAAATTGGCCCTGGATGTTAGGGGAACCATGTACATGTCATTTCTATGTCATTTCTCCCATAAACTTTAAGGAAAACTTTAAGGCAAAATTTAAGGAAAACCATGTACATGTCATTTCTCCAATAAAATTTAAGGAAAACCATGTACATGTCCTTTCTCCCATGAAATTTAGTTTAATATATTTTTAAGGAAAATGCTAGTGTTTTTGGAAACCATGTACATGTCATTTCTCCCATAAATTTTAATGAATTTTCTAGTGTGTTGGGAACCATGTACAATCCATTTCTATGTCATTTATCCCATAAACTTTAAGGAAAACTTTAAGGAAAACCATGTACATGTAATTTCTCCCATAAACTTTAAGGCATTTGATAGTGTTTTGGGAACCATGTACATGTCATTTCTATTTCATTTCTCCCATAAAAGGAAAACTTTAAGGCTAACCATGTACATGTCATTTCTCCCATTTTCTAGTGTTTTTGGTAACCATGTACATGACATTTCTATGTCATTTCTCCCATAAACTTTAAGGAAAACAATGCACGTGTCATTTCTCCCATAAAATTTAAGGCAAACCATGCACATGTCATTTCTCCCATAAATTTTAAGGAAAACCATGTACATGTAATTTCGCCCATAATCTTTAAGGAAAACCATGTACATGTTATTTCTCCCATAAACTTGGCATTTGCTACTATTTTTTGGAACCATGTACATGTGATTTCTCCCATAAAATTTAAAGCAAACCATGCGCATGCCATTTCTCCCATAAACTTTAAGGCATTTGCAATAAAATTTAAGTCATTTGCAATAAATATTCATTTAATATATTTTTAAGGAAAATGCTAATGTTTTTTGAAACCATGTACATGCCATTTCTCCCATATATTTTAAGGCATTTGCTAGTGTTTTTGGAAACGATGTACATGTCATTTCTTCCATAAACTTGGCATTTTATAGTGTTTTTGAGAACCGTGTACATTTCATTTCTCCCATAAACTTTAAGGCATTTGCAATAAATGTTCATTTAATATATTTTGAAGGAAAATGATAATGTTTTTGGAAACCATGTACATACCATTTCTCCCATAAACTTTAAGGTATTTGCTAGTGTTTTTTGGAACCATGTACATGTCATTTCTCCCATAAAATTTAAGGCATTTTCTATTGTTTTTTGGAACCATGTACATGTCATTTCACCCATAAACTTTAAGGAAAACCATGTACATGTCATTTCTCCCATGCATTTTCAATAAATGTTCATTTAATATATTTTATTTAATTTTTTTTCAGGGATTAAAAAACCCACTAAACATGGTTGAAAAATGGACATTATGCATAGATGTTTCTTGCTATCCCAATCCAAGGAAAGAAATGATTACATATTTTCTCTGCAATATTGCGACTAACAAGGTCCTCCAAAGGAAAATGAATATATTGAGAAGAACAACAAACAATGAAGCATATTATATTGCATTAATAGAAGGCTTCGAAACAACTAGGTAGTATGGATCAAATGGAATTGTAGTTTTCACCAATTCTAAACTTGTGTGCAACCATATGAAAGACATTTACCAAGTTAATAAGGAGAGGATAAAACAACTGCATGGAAAAACAAACGATATTGTTAGACAATTTCAAATTTTTAGTATAAGAAATTGTGCAAATGTTAATAAGATGTCTGGTTATCTATTATGTGGGGAAATGCCAATTCAAGGTTCATCTCTCAAAAATGAATTAGTGTTGAGACACTCTCCTTCAAAATTTAATGATGGAAATTGTAACATATCTTTGATATGTGTGTGTTTTTTACGTATAAATGTGTCATTTTTAATGACCATATGTTTTTTTCAATTATATGCCAAGTGTCTTCCCACCATATAAGCTTAAATTTGTGAACTTCGTGTTTTATAAAATGAAAATGTGTAGGAATTCAACAATTTTTTGTTTAAAATGAGTTTTACACATAAATTTGTGCTTTGAAAGTTGTGTTTTATATAGTTTGTGTTTGTGCTCAATATTTGTGTACTAAATAACATTAATTTTTTGAATTCTTTTGAATAAATATTTGAAATAGTAATTTTAAGAATTTATTTTAAATAGTAATTTAAAAATAATTGTAGATGTCCACTGTATATATATATATATATATATATCATGGAAGATGAAAGACGAACATCAATAGAAGCCCATGCCTCTACAAGAGAGGGGGATCAGAGATCGAGGGATGTTCATGGTATTTATATTAAATGTGGATGTTTTAAATGACATTTGAATATATAATATTATCTCCATACATACATGTATACATGTGGAATTAATTTTTTTTATTATATATATATATATATATATATATATATATATATCTATATATATATATATATATATATATATATCCCCGTGTACATACATGTATACATATGGAATTGATTTTTTTATCAATTTTGTGAGATAAATTAGTTTTTAATAAATTTATTTTTTTATTTTTTAGGAGTTAGGAGGACAAGAGTATTTACTCCCTCAATGAAGCCTGGTCATGGTTCACATAATTTAATTAATCATATGTACATGTATTTATGTGTATGTATGTATTTTTGAATTGATTATAAATTCATATTTTTTCTATGAAGCTTCCCTCTCGTCGCACAAGGGTGGTGGTGGTACACATTCCCTTGGTTGCCAATGAATAGGTGGTGGCCAATTGCGTGAGGGTTGTGATATCCATTCCCCTAGTGCCCAATCAATGGGTGGTCATGTTGGTTCTCAACCAATCGGTGGTCATTCTGGTTCTCAATGATCTCAGGGTGGGCATGATGTTACCCATCCTTCTCGAGGTGGCCATCAATATGAACATTATTTTCATTCAATTATTAATTTTTTAAATTGCTTGTATAATTTTTTTATGGTTAAAAAACAAATTTGTAAAAAAAATTTCACATGTTTTTTTATTTATAAATATATTTATATATTGATGCAGAGGGTGAAAATCTTTCTCGAAAAAGACATAGGCTAGAACACGTTATTCAAGAAGAAGACTGTACACCAACCACGACTTATCCTTCTGACATTTCCTATTTACATTGGGAAACAAACATCCAAAAATTCACATTACAAAGTTGTCAACATCTTTATTCAAAATTAAAGAAAGATTTTGTGTCTTTAAAACTCTCTACTAAGAGTCAAAAAGGCTTAGAAATAGTTACTCACTCTTTAAGCACACTTGTAGATGTGTACAAAAATCTCGGGCTAACCACTGATACTTTTGTAGAAGTGATGAGGAAAATAAAGGAAAGTGTGATTGGTCTTGATACGTGGGATGATGTTAAACACAGAGTTACAACAAAAATGGCTAAGTCTATGTTTAATTTCAAAGAAAGGCCGAAAAAAATATGCCAAAGGTGCAATATTTCAAGCACCCTAATATAGCTTGCCATTTGTATGATAGATACCTTGTTGCCTATGGAAGACTACCATGGATCGATGAGGTTCCTCTTTATTTTGAAAAATTATTTTATGTAGAATTATTTTTTAGAATGAAACCCAATTATGATGACCTTCCCTCTGAATTTTTTGGTTTTGGAAAAGGTTGATTATGTGACCATAGGGGCGCTAAGCATGATGCTGAGTTGCCTCACCCCGAGCCATCTTTGGTAAGCCAACCTCTTTGTGTGGAAGCTTTGTTGTCAGAGATGGACGCCACTTCTCAAACTAGTCGAGAAGAAAGGGATGTCATCATAGACAATGTTCAGAGTGGACTTGGTGGAATTGATCTTTGTCTGAATTGACAAAGAGCATGAGAGAATGCACATGATAATTTTGTCTATCATATAGATGATAAGATCGAAAACATTAGTATTGGAGAGCTCAGAACATTTGCAAACAATTGTCACAATGGTTGGAAGGACTTAATTATTCATGAGAAAGAAGGCATGGGATCGATGTGTGTTAATGGTTAGGGTGAATATTTTAACATGTACAATTTGTAATAGATATATATACATACATTTATTTTTGTATGTTAATCTAACAAAAATGTATCATATATGTGAACACCATTTCGAGTTCTCACACTTGATGAATGAAGATTTTAATATCACGGCTGAAGCTTCAGGTTCTCATATTAAAGATGGTTCTGAAAATCAAAATGATATGTTAGAAAATGTTAGTGTTTTTTAAGTTTTCAAGATGTTGATGTAAAAATATTTTAATATATTATTATATTGGTATCATGATGACATATTTTTGAAATAAATAATTGTGTACACATGTACATGAATATGTATAATTAATTGTTAACATGTTTCGATTTCATCTGATGTTTTTGCAATGGAGGTACCCTCTTCTTCTCTCTTAGGAGATGTGCCAAATCCACTGTCACATGTATGAACAATTTTTCACTTAAATATGTTCTTAAGTTATAAATTTAAGCGAAAGTTTGATTAAAAAATGAGATATAGATCTTGAGTTATTTTATAGTTTTAAACTTGTTGAATTTTAGGTTTGTGGAGATGATTTTCATTCGGAGTCACCTTCTTCTTCCTTGTTAGGAGATGTTCCAAATCCACCGTCACAAGTATTGATTTTCTCACTTACCTTTTTAAGTTATATATCAAAGTTAAAAAGTTCCATTAAAAAATGGGATCTACATCTTGAGTTATTTTATAGTTTTAAATTTTTTGAATTTTAGGATTGTGGAAATGATTTTCGTTTGGAGCCACTCTGTTCTTCCCTATTAGAAGATGTGCCAAATCCACTGTCACGAGTATTCAATTTTTCACTTATATGTTTAAGTTATAAATTGAAGTTCAAAATTTTCATTAAAAAGTGAGATCTGGATCTTGAGTTATTTTATAGTATTATTATTTTTTTTTATTTTAGGTTTCTAGAGATGATTTCAATTCTTTGAGGACTCTAGCGATGGAGTGTATGATGGAGATAGGAACATCCACACAATACGAACAAGAAGTTGTTTAATTTTTTTTAATATTATTGCAAATTAGTTTATTCATTTTCATTTGAAATATATATATATATATATATATATATATATATATATATATATATATATATATATATATATATATTAGAGGATTTATTGATGGACGACCAACATAAGACAATGGAGAGAGAACTACATGAGGTATTGCATGATTTTTTTTTTTTCATTTTGTTTTTTTACATGAAGTTCTACATTCTCATTCAATTTTAAAACATTAAATTTTAATGTTTACACGTTGTGTTTAAGTTCCCCCTTCTTTAGAGGATAGCACTACGAGGCTCAGGATGCTGCTGAAAAGACAATGATCCATCTCTATCCGATTGATGATGCACATGTGCAACATTTTATTTGATAGATAGTCTTAAATTTACTTTTCAATATAGAGTCTTATTTATGCAATCATATTTGATTTTCTATATAACTTGATACTTGTAACACTATACATTGTTATATATATTTACATGTGTTGTTCATGTGATATAAATTTTGGACATATTTTACATTTTTGATATAGTTGAACTACATTTACTTTTATCAAGAATGATTTTCTGATTTTAAATTTTGGATAGTTACATTTCGCATGTGATCACATGTTGTGATATAATTTTTGTTTTTAAAACTCAAGTTCTCATTTTATTTGTTAAATATAAAATGAATCTAGATGGAAATTTCAAATTACAAAACACATGTGTATATTTTGGATAGTTGAACTACATTTGGCATGTGATTACATGTTGTAATATAATGTTTTGTTTTTAAAACACAAGTTGTCATTTTATTTGTTAAATATAAAATGAATCTATATGGAAATTTCAAATTACTAACACATGTATATTTTGGATAGTTGAAATACATTTGGCATGTGATCACATGTTGTGATATAATGTTTTGTTTTTAAAACTCGAGTTATCATTTTATATGTTAAATATAAAATGAATCTATATGGAAATTTCAAATTACAAATCACGTATATTTTGGATAGTTGAACTACATTTCGCATGTGATCACATGTTGTGATATAATGTTTTGTTTTTAAAACTCAAGTTGTCATTTTATTTGTTAAATATAAAATGAATCTAGATGGAAATTTCAAATTACAAAACACATGTATATTTTGGATAGTTGAACTACATTTGGCATGTGATCACATGTTGTGATATATATATATATATATATATATATATATATATATATAGATATATATATATATAAAACTTAAGTTGTCATTTTATTTGTTAAATATAAAATGAATCTAGATGGAAATTCCAAATTACATTTAACACATACATTGGTAAATGTTATGCATTTGAACATGTTTGCGAATGTTATATAATTTTAGGATGCCTATTATTTAGGTGATATTTAAGTACATTTTGTATGATCATTCATGTCATTTAAAACAATCATAGATGGTTTTACATATTTAAGTTCATGGATATATGTATGAAGTACATGTTTGAATATATGTAAAAATGAATGAAGTGCATTTGAATATATGTAATAATGACTGAAGTACAATACATATCGATGTATATATCTAAAAACAATCATAAAATTCTAGGTGTTCATAGATGTGTCAAACAATCCTAAAATTTTAAAATTGCATTAAAACATATATCAAGTACACAACATTTTTCATTAATGTACATAGGAAAGCTACTTTCAGTTGATAGTAAACTGGAAATTACAAAAAATGTACCACACATTTTGCCTTCAAGAATTAATATTATAGTTTTCTTAATATATACATCTAAAAAATAAACATGCAACTTAAAATTTGCATTATATCAACTATGCTAGATACGCAAATATGTACATTTTGCAATAATGACATTATGAAAAATTGTACTAGAGAATGTATGAAATTTTTTAAGACCAGACAATCTACATGTGTATGTGTACACATGTGTATAAATTACTCGTGTGCATGTACCAAAAAAATGCACATGTGCAAACACTTGTACATATAACATAAAATATACATATTATAATAATTGTAAAACTCAAGGATGCACAAAAAAATGCTAGTTTAATTTTTAGTTGAGTTCTGTAATTTCTAAAAGATGAATCCAAAGAGAATAAATTGTTGGGAAGTTCAATCAAAATTTTTTTAATGGAATGCCATCTTCAATGATCTGTTCATGATCGACTTTTGTCATTTTCCATTTCTTAATTTTCAAATTTTTCTTTGATTGAACTTCTATCAACTTTATGCGTGCTGCACACACCAAGTGACTGCATTGACAACTAATGACATCAGGTTCATAGTCTTGAAAGTAAACAAAATCATGAATTTGATGAGTTCGTTGGAAAAAATAACCTTCAGTAAAATAGACCCTCTATCATATATCAACCCGTTATCATCATAGTTTTCCAATAATTTCATCTTTCGTTCAGTGCAACACATCAATTAATACTTCACATTTTCATCGTTGGTAGTAGGTGAAACTACAACAAAAACATATCTTGCAAAATAAAACAAACTTACATTTACATTTAGATCATAATTAACATGAAAAACTAACTTTAAAATTAACATGTGTACTTGATTGTATTATTTATTTCTAGATGGCTATCATTTTAAAGCAATTGAAATGTTACCTTCTCTAACAATATCAGAAACTCGATCACCTTCGGATGATACTATAGTCTCTTATGATTAAAATTCTTCAAAGTTTGCAACATACATTTTCCCCTTTGTATTTAGTTTTGTATGTTGCCAATCTTTTACATACATTTTGTTTTCACAAACATCATTTGATTTTTTGTTGTCTATGCAAATATGATAAAAACAATAATATTTTCTTTTATCCAATGCAAACACATTTTTTTACATCTTTGTTTTAATTGAATGCAATTTTCAAGTCCCTTTTATTGTTTCAACATCATCTCCAATTGATCTATCTACATCTTGGACCCCAATATGCCAAAAAAACCTATATTAAAAATTCAAATAAGAATATAAATATGTTATTCAAAATACCATCAAAGATAATCATTGTGATAAATAATGTTTAAAATTAGAAATCCAATAAAAATTAAATTAATTACCATTACACTTCCCTTGATCAGTTAGTCTCATGGCTTAGTGAAGTGATGCCCCATTGAACAACTTGTTCATCTGAGACATGTTGGTTTGCAGAGTATTCCATATGATATTTTCAAAGTTCTCGTTTTATTAATTCCACTGCACCATCAAATTCTCCTTTTCCATGACCAGTCTCAAATAAATTCCAACAATGTTTAATACGGGTTTTCATATGAAGATCACACAACCAAAAGAATGATTGTGAAGATTTGAACTGACCTGCACATCCATCTAACCATATCCAATGTTCATTGAATTTTATTTCATGACTTTTAGAGGAGTCATAAATCTTTTCAAAACAATGTTGTACAAAATATGTATCATGTGTACGATCATCACTGATATAAAAGTGATATTCTTTAATAACATGTCGATTTTCACTGGTGCTTTCTATATGATCAACATTTTATTTAGCATGTCTATATATAATATCGACAAGCATAGAGACCTTGTTAGAATGATAGTATTCACTATGTATTTCTTTTTGTGGAACAAATGTGTAGTTCTCTGCAAAATCAACTATTGAAAAAATGGTCCCTCATGGAAAAAAATCATGGGATTTTTGAATTACAAGTCCTGTCATCGATCTCTATGGGAATTTTTGGTGCATTTATAAATTTTTGCCTCAACATTTCTCAAGAACTCTATCACAAAAATATCTTCTTCTTGTAAATAAATTCTTTTAGCACTTGCAGTACTACTTGAACAAATCGATGTATGAATATATTTATATCTCTTCCATTTCACTTTTATGTTGGACAATGATTGATCATTTATATCAGTATGATATTTGTTTTGAAATTTAGTCAAATTTCCACAATCATTGCATTTTTTACCACCAACACATTTCTTTTGGTAAAATAATCATGGCTTTCTCTTCCACATAAAATTTGAGATATGAAATCATGGATAGTGGAAGGAGGAGGTGAATCTTTCCAAAATGTTTTACCAAAATTAAGGAATGTGTCATAATATAACTGAAATTTCACATGATAACGACAACAAAAAGTGTTACGTATAATGATAGGTTTAACATTCCATGGTTTTTGTTGCAAAAAAGCACTGATTGAGACATTAATTTCACAATTATCTTCTATGAAATTGTTGAACAACTCTATCGGAGTGGTGTCCAAGAAATGTTTTGCATCTTCTTTGTACTAATTTCGTGCTATTCTTCTTCGCATCACATCCTTTGTTATTGGTGAAACATGTGAATTTTTCATCCAATATTCATATATTATTTTTTTAACATCTTCTCCAAGTATATATTTGTATGGTTGCCTACAAATAACTATCCAAAAAGCGAGCATTGTATCGACTATCCAAAAAGCGAGTTCATCATTTACATATATTTGCAATCAAAATTTATGATGTTTGTGCAAATTTTTTCGTGAGGTTCCTAATGCTTGTGCCATAGATTTTACCAAGCAATTTTGTTTAGTACTTGATGAAACCACTGCCATTTGTATTTCTCTACGTGCATCTAAAGTACTTTTATGTCTAGATCTTCCAATTAAATTTAGAGCAGAATTTATATTTTGTATCACATTTTCCTTCATTTTTTTATCTTTTGTTGATTATCGAATACCCAATAAAGTCGTAGCTTCTTTCAATTTCTTTGATGTTAAGAGAATTTTCAACATCTGGGCTTGAACTACCATAGATTCATCTTTGAAGATTGAACCAATAATGCGCTTAACATGATATCGTATAACATGGTCATATTTTTTACCTCCATATGTGTGAGTGTCAACATTTTCTAACATCCCATCATCGGTATTGATTTCATTTGTACACATTATAATTAAATGTAGATAATGATTTTAAATATTTAATAAATAATTAACTTAATAAATTATGGAATTGAAAGAACTTAATAGAGTTCTCTTTCCTCATAAAAAGGGATAAATGGTTTCTAATAAATTGAAGAAAAGTAAAGGAATGATGTTTTGACCAAATTGGTGACTTGGGTACCTTTCACCCTTGGAGAATTTACCATGGTTGTATCAAATCCTTTGCATCTTTTGTGTTTATTTGTACCTTGTAGCTATTAATTAATCATTTTCCAACACCCTAGTAGCAAAATATTTCTCTTGCATCCCTCTGTTAGCTTCCTCTAGCGAATTTTCCTTTCCTGTAGAAAATATGTTCTTCTTATAGAAAATTTGTTTTTCCTATAGCAACTTCTTGTAGTAGCTTTGTTTCCTATAGAAACTTCTTGTAGTAGCTCTATTATGCCAGTAGAAACCAATATTTTCATTCCAAGAGGTGGTGGGTCCACCTTTTTTTTATTTTTTATTTTTCCTCTTTTTTCCATTTTTTTCATTGCATGCAAAATAAACTCAGAGTGTTTTTTTGTTAACTGAGTTGGCCCTTAGTTACCCCTTGACACTCCTTGTCTTCCATCAAAACTAAATGCTTACCACCCACTTTCTTAATTTCTCTTGACTTTTTTTCTTGATATTCTCCCACATGTGTGTGTGCCTTGGTGGAAAAGTGAAGCTAACTTCTAGATAAGGCCGATGTTTCTTTACTACTGATTTTAGTTATAAAAAGCCTTTCCTTCACACACTTTTAATATTTTCTTAAGCTAGAATAGATTTGAAGGGTGAGGTTAGAGAGTTGAATACCTGATCCTTACCCTTGATGTGTTTTTGTAGGTGATATTGAGGTTGTTGATATGACCGTTGAAACTGCCTTTGCTGGTTCTAAAGCTGCTACTAATGATCCTGAAGCTACATGTGATCATATACTAGAGGTATTATTTCTTATAGCATTGAATATGGAGGTCTTCTAGGGTTTTTTGTTGTTGTTGTTGTTGTTTCTACTTATTCACATCCCTGGCTAAAATGTTGCTGCTGAGATACTCATGATGTGAGTTTTGTAGTTGATGATTTTTCTTTTGTACAAGTCTTCATAGCATGATGATTATTTGACTGATAAAGTTTTTGTGTGTGAAGACTTCTTCATAGCATTCAATATTTTGTTGGTGGAGTGGATGGATTACATCCTAAGGAGGGTGTTCTCTTCTCAAATTCAGAAATGGGTTCATGATGCTCAAGGCGGTTGGATATTATACTATGTGGGTGAAAAACGAATTGATGTTGAGTTTTGATGTGACTGTACAGGGCGCTACAAGAGCAATCATCTTCCTGTTGCAGTCATTTAATTCCTCTTTGATACATAATTACTTCTTATGGGATTGACAAAAATTCATAGGAGGTATAAGGGCAAGGTTAAAATCATCAAGAGGTGGTGTAGGCAGTGGAGAAGTTGAGGATATAATTTTTTATGATTTTTTTCATGTAAGACAGAGTGGAATTTGAGGATGAATTTGGCTAGATGGAGTGGATAACAGATGGAAGTGGTGTTGGGGGACCTCTCTCAATTTTCTCTAAACATTAAATTATCTTTTGACCCTTTCCTCCAATTAGATCCACTTCATGTAGCATCTAAAATACTTCCTGTAGCATCTACAGGACTTCCTGTAGCGTTTCAGGACAACCCCTTTGTAGCAGGCTTGTTTCATCCATAACTGTAAAACGACATACTGGATTGACCTAAAAATTTTTGAGCATGTTACCATCATTCGTATGCACCTACTCATAAACAATGTTATCCATTAGATGCACAAATACCGACAAAAATTAAAACTAGTTGTAGGTGATGGAGGTCGATTTCTCACAAAGTGTGTACCGGAATTTGCTGAAATTTCTTGATCATGTTACCTTCATCCATATGCATCTCCCCATGAAACAAATCAGAAAATGGATGCACGATTTTCAATAAATAATTAAAAAAAAAATCTTCTCAAAAGCAAGACTTCATGTAGCATTTTAGGACAGCGAGGAGAATTCATGAGAAAAGCCTGGAAATTATGGGTGGATGTTGGAAATGGATGAGGGTGATGGATTGGCATGACCTTGGTCCTTTTGGAGCATCTGAGAAAAGGAAGAGAAATTCCAAGTTTGACTTCCTTTGACTATATTTTTGACCAACTTTTTCTTTTGGTTCCAACTTTTTTTTTGTTGCTTGCAAAGGTTGGAGAGCACTTGCATTCGTTAGAGAGAGATACATAGAGAAAACATTTTCTCTTTTCATTTTTACATTTTTCTCTTTTTCCTTAGGCCTACTAGCTGCCTCAATGAGATTTTCAACTAGTAGGTGTGCCTAGGTGCCTCAAAGGAGGTTTTCACATATGATCTTTTCCTTTTCTCCCATTTTCTCCTTTTTCCAACCCATTGACCACCTCATGGAGGTTTAAATCAATGAGCTAATCTTAGGCACCTCAAAAGAGGTTTTCACCTGAGATTTTATTCTTTTATTTTTTCTCTTTTTCCAATTTTTATTATTATTCTTTCCTATCCTACTATACTTGAAAAACCCAAATACCTTTCAAGTATAGGAATACTTACAATGGCGCCATGTGCACATCAAGATGATAGATAAAATCATATATAGGCTTGAAAGATATTATTTGACATGTACCTAAATATGAGAGACCAACTACTTTGACTGAGATGTTATCAAGTACTGTTGAAGAAGAGTGTGTTGTTGCAACTTAATGATTTTATGGAACCATATTTCAATATAGTTGTGATGCCTCTGTTCCACTTGCCGATTTGGATCATCTTAGATGTCTTATTCTTCAATGAAATTTAGATCTTCTTATTTTTGTTGATTATTCTCTTGAACACATAGATAATATAATGGTGAACATAATGTAACTTCCTCAAAATATGACTTTGATGTCTTCTCTTCATCAAATGCAGCCCATGATTCTTTTATCTTCTGGTTTGAATCTTATTTTTCTGAATGTTTTCCTTTAATGACATCAAGAGAATGATTTTTTTGCAACACTGTTCCTGAGCTAAGATGGATACCTGTTGGAGATGGGATCCCCGTGAAGAAAGTAGTAGAGAAGACTTTGCAGATCAAGTAGCACAACGCGCTTCACGTAGTCTACTTCAGTCTTAGGGAATTTTGCATGGGTCAAAGCCCCTTATTATGTAATGGGATGGGAAATTTTTGTGAACAATGGACTCTGCCGATGGTTTTGGACCATCATATTTTAAATGCCAAACCTATATAAAGAGTCTAGATAGAGGTCAAAAGAGAGACTTGAATTATATATCTTCTGAGATGCATTTAAATGTAAGATTTTCTCAGAGTCTGTTTTTGGTTAGAGGAACGACTCATGTAGGTGAGTGCGTGGAGACCTTAGGAAGCCTGCAAATATGTGCGTAGACCCCTGTAGCTGTGTGCACAGGGCCCTGTAGCTGTGTGTGTAGGGCCCTGTAGCTATGTGCGCAGTGTGGAAAGTGAATGTATGAGAAGGATTTCGATATTAATGAAATAAATCTTGAGAAAGATCCAATTTATCTTGATGTATTTTTCTTTTACTTATGGTTTATGAATATTTATGTTGAATAAGGTTTTTGATCTGTAACTGAACAAAGTAGTCTTGTTTATGGTTATTTACTTTCTTTAATGCATGAATAAGTAAGATCATGCAGTCTGTGAGTAAGTTCAATAGATGTGTTGAACAACCCTTGTATTATTAATAAATTTGGCATGTGGAGCTATGTTAATAAGGAAAGGCTCTAATTCCATTGTCCTCTATCCCTATGGATGCATAAACCTAGTTCTAACATCCCCCTATATTTTCTCGGGTGAGACTTTGATATGTGCGAGAAGATTGTTTCCAAAAGGGTCGATGATAGTGGGTTTTATTGGATGGAAAAATCACATTTAACCTACGTGTAGGCCCCATCAATCCAACAAATGGTTCTGTTTCGAGGATTGGGATTTGACTAAGCGATAGCTGGATGCGGAATCCATCTAAGAAAGAGATTGGAGATTGGATAGATATGAAAGAGTGCAAGTTTGCCGTGTAATAATAGAGAAGTTCACGCATCTCTATTGAACACTTGTTACAGAAGCATATCTATAAAGATCAATGAAATATCTTCTTTGCATCATTTCCTAGTGAGCTTCATGAGTGGATATCAAGGATAGATGCACAAACAAGTTATTTCAATAATAAGTCTACTACATGGACCTCAGATATGATTTAGAAGCTAAAAAATACTCATAACAAGATCGTGAGAGATGTTGATTATTGGATTAATAGAATCCTTGGAGGCTTAATTAATCAGTTCACGATAGACACATATGTGTCCTATAGTGAAGAAGAGCATACATTTTTCAAAGGACCATGAGGTAAGTACCTAATTCGCTAAAGTTTTGGATTAAAATGATGTTGTGTGAAAAGGGTATACTATGGATGCGCTCAGATTGATGTGTGAAAAAAAAGAACCTAGTGCTACGCGAAGTGGAAAAAGGTTTAGGAACAATTGGGGAATATAAATTGAAAGGGAATATAGTATGTTTTTTGGGACTGAAGGAGGAGAAAGCAACCCCGCTACCCTGAGAAGTCGGTTGTTGATATATGAATTTTAGCACAGTGTTGAGAAAATTCACCAACCTTCCACCCCCATCCGGACCATGTTTCATTATGTTCCTCCACCTCCATCTCTACCATTCACCATTACCCAACCACCAAAGATGCCTGTGTTCAAGGGAACCGATGATCCGGAACAATTTTGGTTTGTAGTAGAAGCGATATGGAGTACACAGAATGTTACAAATGAAAATATGAAGAAAGTGCTGCTGGTTACAACATTGCAAGATAGAGCATTGTCATTGTACATGAAATATGTTATGATGAATGAAAAATATTCATTAGCTCAGATGAAGACTGTTGTTGGCTTGAGGGGTCATGACCTAGGTTCAAAGTTTATTGCGCAACCAACAAGCCATCCAACTACTGGCCCTTTTGGTAATGAACTGCTTCCATAGATCAAAGTCTCACTTGAAGCAGTATGGGGGTGTGCTGAAACGAGTTTTCCACACCCTGCGGAAGAAAATAATGTAGTGGCCCTAAATAGATCGATTGAAGAACTATATAGATCTTAACAGATATGCAAAAATATAGAATACTTATCAGAATCACAGATCACTTTGTCGCAGATATATCATAACATAACCAAATCTAGATCTATATAATGCGCAATTGCTTAAGTAGATTCATCCACATATTTAACCATCAATATAACTTCATACAAAAATAACAGATGTATTCACACAAATACAATTAAGCATAACAAAGCGAACTTAAAATAATAAACGGATAAAATATAGAGATAAAACGATGTTTTCTACCACAATAAGTCCTTTTATTAATTCAAATCAATTCATTAAATCAGAATTTCCCTTACACTTTACTCTTCTGCACACACAACCAGCAGAGTCTGTACACAGCCAGGACTAGGTCTCTGCGCACACAGCCAATATGAGCCTTTCTACCCAACCCAGACTGAAACCCTTACAAAATTATCATAGACATATAAACTTAGATCAAAGAATCACATCCAGTTAAGTTATCTTTCACTTTGACTTGATCTATCTATTTATATCCAATCTAGTGCGTGGATACTATGGTCTCAAAACATGGTTTGAGGCCCATAGTTTACCCTTAAAACCCTTTTACATCAAAACAAGGACTTTGACCCACCCCAAAGCCCCTTTATGTATCTACGGTGTGTGCTTATACAAAAAGATACCAAAAAGTGTACCCCAGAGGACCCTGCTCCAACAGGCCCCCAACACAAACATGTGACTCGTCTCAAGTCAGTGTGGCATCTTCTCCTTAGCTTGGCTTGGAGTCCATTGACAGAATATTTGAGAGGGAGAAACATTTACGGACTCTACACAATAGCTCTCCATGCTTGAAGAGCCAAATTCTCAGTGGTGGGCCCTTTAGTGGCAATATCAATGCTTCACTGCATTTGTTAAATAGCCTTCAATGTAGCGTCCAAAGTCTGTGATATTTGAAGAGCCTCCTTGGCCCATTGTTGCATTCATGCCTCCAGCAACTGCTCTTTCTAACACAGGTTCTTGATCTCTATTTTTACTATCCGACCCTCCTGTAGGTGGGTGACGTGCTGTGGAATAACAAGGGTAGGCGTCGTCATCTGGATCTCAGCAAGTTGTTCCTCTTTTAGGTGCAACTTTTTGCACAACTGTTGTACTACAGGGTCATTTTGAACTGATGTCTAGACGCCCATAGCCTCATCTAAAATCTTGTCAAACTGTGTATATGTGGCAGCAATACTGTTAGTGTCTTGTTTTACATCGGCAGCTCACTTCGCACAGACTTCAGGCATAGTTTTAGGCTACAACTTCATTTGCAGAGCATGTATTTGGCTCTTGAACTCAACATAGACCATTTGGACTTCAGCGCACGAAGCCTTTAATGTGACAGCTAGTCCTTCTAGTTTTTCTTTCGGGGCAGTGGTGGCTAGGATTGATGGAACTTCACTACACACTTGGTCGATCTTTGCTTTGAGCGCAATGCACTGGGCTTCGGTAGTGTGGCAGAATTCCTCTGCTTCTTTTTGTTTATGTTGTTCTTCCGCAACTTGCTTCATTGAATCTACATAATTTGTGTGAACATGGGCCTCTCGAAACTGAAGTTCATCAACAATCATATTGTGCATCATGTTCATATTTCCTGCAGGTAAAAAAAAACAATTTAATATTAATATCACCTTCACCTCTAAACTAGGCGCGTCGGTTGGGATCTACATGGATGGACGTCGTAGGGATCTATACAAGGTAAACATCTCTGGTCAAGGTAAGGCTATTTCTAGTAGCTGCGCACTGGTTACATGTGTGCTCGTATATGTCTGGCTCACTTGATCAATGCTCACTTGAATCATGCTTGCTTGTAATTTTAATTCTTGGATCCAAACCTATACCACCTCAAGCGAAGTCTTATAATGTACTTCCATATCCTTCCATTGATCCTTTATCGCAGACATGACCGTGTTTGAAATTTCATTAAACATCCTCAATTAATGTCAAGACCTCCTCTCTAGTGTCCTTGGAACATTTTCTCTTCTTCCTCATTCCTCCAGTGGTCTGGGAACCACACTTTGTTGCTTTGGAATTATGTGTTTCTACTTACTCCACGGTGTAGTTTGGCATAGTACCATTTTTCTCTGGTTCAATGTCTTTCTCCAAGTCAATAGTTTCGTTGTTTGTTGTCGGCATCGTTTCCTTCTCTGTCGTCTTCTCAGCTATTTTCTTTGGCTGAGTAATAGTGCATGATTTCGTCGGTGTTTTAGTAATGGGTGTGGTCACACCAGATGCTAACCACACTGGTGGCCATTATGCAATGATGAGGATTAGATCATCTTCTGTGACTAAATATGGTAACTCATACCAAACTCCCTCCACAACTCCTTTCGCGTGAATGTGCATATTATGGAAAGTTTCTTTAAAGTCTTCTATCATTTTATAATGATCATAAAGTGTTGGAGACAACCCTGGCTTAGACTCCACCACTTGATAGAGTGAGGCGTCAAAAGCCACCCATAAAATCTTATTCTCCATGAAGCGCACGAGGTCTGATGAGTTTGAAAGTGTCGCATACAGCCTGGCCTCACACATTTTGGGTTCTATCTCAGGAAATTGTGTGTCCTCAGGGGTCTTTCACCCAATTAATGCAATAAAAAATAGTAACCAAGAATAATGAAATTTCTTTCCTTATTCTTCTGCTTCGTGCACATTCCCCAAAAATTCCTTGCACAAATAATGTAACCAGTTGTAGATCACTCCCTTTTCACATAGTCTGGCAAGAGAAATCACCTGTGTGGGAACCTCCTTTAGTATATATTTTCACATCATCTTGGAGGTGAAGAAGATAATTCTGAACTGAACAACAGGATCATTAATCTCGCTCACCACAAATCCCCTACTCTTGCACGAGACTTGGTATTTAGTTCTGATCTTTTCCATGACATATTTCTCTTGTGCTTTTCTTCCGAAGTCAAGCATTGGATCTACGCCCTGATAAGGTAGGTGAGTAATCCTATGGATCAACACAAAATCAATGGGAACACACTCTCCCAACCATAATGCATCATAATTCATGAGCATGAGAAATTTTTGGACACATATATCATTTATTGGGTTGCACCCTAAGTGAGGGATCTATAGTAAATTCAACATGTCTTCCTTGTGCAAACCCAACAAAATTCTCTTTGGCTCTAGGCGCACAATTCCTCCCTCATACTAGACATGGTCTAGGTAGATTTCTGGCGCAATTTCGAGAAATTTATCCATGTACGTGATGTCCCAATCCTCCATTCTGAGCTACAGAAATTTTGCAAACATGTCACCTTTGATCAAGATGTTTTCAAGGATCAAAGGCATATTGATGCTTGCTGACACCTTGTCAAGATCTTTGGGAACCTTTACTGATGGTATCCGCAGTGCAACATAGGTCAGCAACTGCAAGAATTGGCCCACTTCGACCACATCCTCTTCTTCCTCCATAATTTTCTTAGGGAGCTATGTCATTGGTATTTTTAGATGCTCAGTTGCAGTGGAGTGCGGCTTCAGAGTCTTTTCCCTTGGGCATTTTCTTGTTCCAGATGTTTTCCCCTTCTTACACTTTGTGGGTGCAGGTGTTTCATCCATCGGCGCAATAGGAACCTCTCGCGTAGCAGGGTCATCTTCAGGTCATGTAGTTGTCATACTGGGTGAAATTACATAACCCAAACCTCTGCGACACAACTCTTCCTCGAATCTCGGATCCAAACCAAATATAGACAATGAGCATTAGGGGAATTTTGAGGTCTAAAATGGGCCTCCTAAGAAAAATGTACAACTAAAATAAACTTTATAAGAACCAATAGAATTCAAGATGATGATGTCAACCATGGGGGGTGATATACTATTTTTGGAGTTAAAAAGTAAAAATATTAAAAAATAATAAAATAATAAAACTACTTTTTCAACTTATCTTCCTAAGGGTTTACTCAAATTTCAAGTGGGAATACTCGTTGGATGAAAATTTTATTTCCTCATCCAAGGAGTAACCATGTTGCGTACTTTTGATGGACCCTGCTACATGAAAATTGAGAAATACATAAAAAAAAGTGATTGCAAACACGTTTTTTTATGTATTTCTCATTTCTCGTGTCATAAAGTCCATCAAAAGTATGCAACATGGGTACTCCTTGGATGAGGAATTAATTTTTTCATCCAACAAATATTCCCGCTCAAAATTTGAGTAAAACCTTAGGGATATAAGTTCAAAATATGAGTTGAAAAAGTATTTTTTTCTTTTTTCCCTCTAAAATTTGATGATGTAATCAAATCTTATTTTATTATTTCCACTATTATTTTATAATTTCCTTAGGAGGCCCATTTAGACCCCAAAATTCCCCTAATGTATATAGTAGAAATAAAGGAGCTCAAGGAAAATAATTCACTCAAAAAGAAAAGGGAACTATTGTGACTCCATAGGTCATATTTAAACTTGTGGTGCATCTTCAACGGTTCCCTCTGCATTAATGTGTCTCCATATATGAAAAAACTGTCCCAAATATGGAAAAATCCCTTCATTAAATGCAACCTAGATGCTCCCATAAATGGTAATAAAGTTGTCTTTTCTAGATTTACTATTCCAATGGCTAGTTTTTGGCACCTTTGTGACCTACTAAACCTCATCGTGCAGCAACCACACGTGCATCACAAATTACTTCTCATCTCAAGCTCGTATTATTGGAGTAACAACAACCATCTACAGATCGTCCCCCTGCCCCCCCTAACACAGGCTTATTGATTAGGTATTTCAAAGCAGAGCGGGTGGTGACCATCTCTTCCTTCAATAAGTCCAAACTCGTCTGACATTATTCATCCCAACAGAATGTCGCATCCTTTCTGAGAACTTTGGTCATGGGCATAGTTATCAATACATAACTCTAAATTTGCTTTTGATAGTACCCAATGAGGCCCAACATTGAGCGCACTTGTTTGAAATTCTCAGGGGAAGAGATCAAGGGTCCAACAACTATGTGTTGTCCCTCAGATTCCACAACAGTCAAACTTCTGCAATTCACAATATCCTTTATCTACACATCCCATGCTGGTTGAGCACACTTGATTGCAGGATTTGTTGCACCAAATATGACTTCTTGAATATTATTCAATGTTTTTCCAACCTTATCAAATCCACTCTTGAAGATTAATGTTAGGATAAAAATCTCCCTGAACACATACCATTCACTAGTACCTCAACACAACTCTGTCTCCAAATACGAATCAGTAGTTACGTTCCCCAATGTATGAATAAACATGTGGACCCATTCAGGTCTTGGGTCTATGCCCCATACTTGATTCCATCTAGCCAAATGTCTACACAGATCATACTTTCAAGAGTAGACTTCTTCCATTTGGATGGTTGGACATTCAAAGCATAACCTCATGATGAGCGCACATTCATCCCAATTACCCATATTTTCTTTATGACTTTCCCACCATCTTGTTGGATTAGCACGCAATCTGAGATCCAATGCATGGAATTGTTGTCCTACTGGTAAAATTCTTTCAAGCTCTTCTATAAACATGTTTACATTGGTCAAACCATCATAATGCAGTAATCTGTGTACCTCAGATGTTATACATCGAAGAGATCTAGTCACATGATTACAGCACAACACAAAGACTTCATGCAGTTGGTTCTACAAATTTTCCAATTCTTCATCAGAATCTGAGAAACAAGAACTCTCCTTCTCCCAATTAAGATTTCCATTCATCAATGGGTTGATCCAATATTCTTTGTGCAAATTCAGCTTGTAGATCTAATCAATATCATCATCAACATGCATAGGCTCTGTGTATCTTTCTTCTTCTACAGGATCTAGAGGAATGATGACTCTGATTCCATTACTTTCAAACTCCATTCTTGTTTTCTTTAGGTTTATGACACTTTCCATATCAGTAGCCTAGTCCAACCCTACTAGCGCAGGGTAAGGATTAGTGTCATCTACAATTTTTATAACTTCAAATTTTTCCATCACCTTAACACCCTCGATACTGAGTACGACCCATGACAACCTTCCTAATGGAATGATCTACTGTTGATTTTCCATACAAAGTTGAATGGTAGAATACTCCAACTTGGGTTCTCCAATGCGCTAGCAATTTTTCTTAGGTAGAACATTTGCATCCAATCCCAGATCTAGAATAACCTAGTCCATCTCATAAGCACCTATATGCATGGTCATACACATCTCTCTACCCGTTCTCTTCTTATTATTATATATATTTTTATATAGATCTTTTTTCTATCATCAATTGTTCCTTCTCTGCAAAATTATCTATCAAAGCCTGAAGGTTCTCTAATACATTTTTGTTACGTAGTAACTTAATGCACGCTTGTAGAAATGTTTTGATCTCTTCATCTCCTCATGATTCCTTCATTGGTATACATGATGTTGATGTGCTTCCCTCTACAAATTATTTTCGCCCCTCAACAAAAGTCTCCTTTTTGCGCCGCAAATCAAATCTTTCTTTGTTTTGAGGTGCTTTACGAATCCATAATTTAGTATCCGATTGCTTTCCCTTATATTCATTAGTGGCTACACCGCTCCTAGTGACCACATTCACGTTGGGATCTTCTTCGCGGGTTTCTCATCTAACCATCTGAAGATTTTTTGTTGGCGTCTATGTATTTTTCTCCTGCATTTTAACAATCAAAATAAGCCAATATTCTATCACATGGTCAAACTATCTACAATACCTACATGATTGTCACGTTGGATTTGGACAGTCATGTGCATAGTGACCAAAATCTCTGAAATTGTAACAAATAACTTGTCCTATTCCTCGACCATCTGATCCACCTCCTCGTCCTCTTCCTCTACCTTAGAATCCACCATGCCTAGAGGGGGATGCTGGTGAGGTAGGCTCATATTGCATTCTATATATTTCATCTTTGTCCAAAATCATATCATAAGTGCGACAATGCTTCTCATCATGTCCTAGTGACAAACATAATCTACATAATATATGATTCAACTTAGGCTCATACTTTCCAACCCTTGGACAGAAATCTATTTCATCCTATCTGAAAACTTGATAGATTGTGCATGAGACTGTGATCTTTAATGGACTAGGACCTCCAGTGTTCAGAAAATTATTGAAGATAGGAAATTTATCCTTATGGTTCCCGACAGCTTTGCATTTTAGGCACCAGACCACCGCACATACCTCCTTTACCTTGTCTTTGCACAAGCTTTGAATCTTTAAATGCATGGCTTCCAACTGATTCTGAATTTTTTTAGTTCCAAGAAGAACAAGTGTCGGGGTAGCTTCCAGTTTCATGGAAATATCTAGAGCTTTAGCATGTGTGGAAATATTCTTCTGACACAAGAACTAGTGTATATGTGGGAGAAGCATAGCAATAAACCATTCCTTATGTTGAGTATCATCGATGATAAATCCACCATAGCTGATAGTGTCGTTTAGCCTTTGATTTGTCCCCCACGTAGATTCATTAACCTGTTGATGAATCTCTTTCATTTTCGTAACCAATTGAGAGTATGACTTAGGATTCTTGAGCTATTTTTTTAGGGAATATTTTATTTTATCCAAGGTGGATTTAGGGTTTTCTTGAACATATCTGATATACCAATTTAATGTGCAATCTTGGAAAGCAGTGGCTAGCTACGCTTTCTTAATATCATCATTATTAACCTACTGAGATTGCCATACAAAATGAGTTACAAACCAAAAATGGTCAATATCTTCATTTACAATACCTCTGAAATTATGTAGCTTCATCGATGCAGCCATATCTACACCTGGGGGAGGTGGAGGTGGTGGTGGAGTGGCTACTTTTTGAGATGAGTGTAGAAGTGGAGTGGATGGAGTTGGAAAAAGGATCAAGGTTCTCTGATTGTTCTCATTTGATGAAAATTCTTCTTCAGAGTCACTACAGCTACTAATTTCTGGTTTACCTTCACTATCAAATATATGCTACAAAGGGCTATAAATAATTTTTTTTTCATCTTCGCGGTAATTTTTTCCACTACACGTAGTTGGGCCTCTTCGCGGAATTCAAGAAATATGTTGACACAGAGAGCCATGTTCACATAATAACATCTTCGGAAATAACTTGAAAGAGTGCAGGAAATTACCTCTAGGTCCCTTAAAAAACCTTCTCTCTACTTCAGAATATGACACAAATTGATCAATGGAAAATTCTATCACAAATCCTCCCAAGAGTCAATCAATCCAATGATCTACACCACGGGTGATCTTAATGTCTAAATTTTCTAATTGTTGAATCAATTCTGGTGTCTACTTATTGAATGCGTCATCCTTCATGTAGGTATTGAGCTGATTCGATCATGAAAACCACTCCTGTAGCTCAGTTGAAAAGGAGAAAAATAATATCTCATGAACTTCTGTATAGATGTATTTCTGTACCCACTTTTTGTTAGACAGATTAGTACTTTAATTCTCTTGGAGTGCGAATTCAAAGATCTTTCTATCCAGCCAATATTGCAACTTGTTCCGCGAAGGGTGCCACAAAATAAAATCTCCCTCAAAATGATCCCGGTTCCGACAACGGAACCATTTGTTGGTTTGAGGGGTCCTGACCCATGTTCAGAGTTTATCCCACAACCAACAAACCCTCAATCTACTGGCCCTTTCGGAAATGAATTGCTTGTGCAGATCAAAGTCTCACTCAATGCAGTATGGGTGGGTGTTGGAACCAGGTTTCCACACCTCGAGGAAGAAAATGATGTAGTGGCCCTAAAAAGATCGATTTCATAATATGTAGGTTTTAACCCTGAACATAAATTATCTACAAACGAATCCTATAACAGAAAATAAACAATAGTGAGAGCATAAAACATAAAACAGATAAACACAGAGATTTTCCCCCGGATCCCAAATCGGGACGACCAGCTTGATTTTTCATTATATTCCTTTTAGTGTTACAACACATATATATAAATGCCGAAGCATACATAAAACCCAATCCATTAACCTTGGATTAGAACATAACTGTAGTTCCCTTGACCGGATCTACAAAATACCAGGGGCCAAAAACCATCGTACCCCAAAACCATGTGCAAACTCATGCACAAAACATGGGTGGGTCTGCACACCAAAACAATTTTTGTCAGGGCGCTGCCCCAGACCCCAACAGTGGGGCCTGCCTCCTCCCTTGTGACCCCCCTATTGTGCCCGGCACAACGTACAGCACATGGGCCTAGTCTTGGAAAGAATATAACACATACCCAACATTCTCCCACTTGTTTTTTTCTTTCCACAGGGGGCCACAGGAGAGCTTAGTCATTGGGCCAATTCTTCAACACCCATTGTTTCTCTACACCAAGAGAACTTCTGAGTGCTCACAGACTTCGTCAATGCATCTGCAACAATCTTCAAAGTGTCCACCTTTAACAGCAACACCCTTTTAGCCTCGACCATATCTCTAACAAAGCGATATTGAACATCAATGGGATTTGTCTTTGAATGGTAAGCAGGGTTCTTAGCAAAGAAAATTGCACTTTGGCTATCACAGTCTATCCTTATAGCTTGTTGTACCAACCCCATACTTGAACACAATCTTTGCAACCAAACTACTTCCTTTCTTGCATGAGTGGCTGCTATGTATTCTGCCTCTGTAGTTGAAAGAGCCACTATAGACTATATTTTACTCATCCAACTGACTGCGCCTCCAGATAGGTTAAACACATACCCAATTGTAGATCTTCTTTGGTACAGATCTCCAGCCCAGTCTACATCAACAAAACCATGAATGTCCAACATTCTTTCCAATCCTGGTTTTCCCTGGTAGCACAAGCCATAATCACTAGTGCCACGTAAATATTTGAAAACCCGCTTCATTGTTGTCTAATGCTCCTTCCCTGGGTTTGACATAAACCTGCTCAATACTCCCACTACATGTGCAATGTCTGGTCTAGTACAAACCATTGCATACATCGAACACCTTGGCATATGGAACAGGGACATATCCTCCTCTTCTTCTTGGTTGTGGGGACAACATTACGGTAGATAGAAGACAAATTACAGGAATAGGAACACTCACCGGTTTACTATCCTGCATATTGAACCTCTGCAATATAGTCTCGACATACTTCCTCTGGTTTAACCAGAGCTTTCTCTTTGCCCGATCTCTCTTAATTTCCATGCCCAAAATATAGTTTGCAGCACCAAGATCCTTCATGTCGAATTTGGAGAATAGTTGGGTCTTCAAATCTTGGATAATTTCTTTGTCATTTCCAATCAACAACATATCATCCACATACAAGACCAAATAAATAACAAGTTCACCAATTAATTTAAAATAAACACAGTGATCCTCCTTGCTTCTGGTGAAGCCAAGTCCTCGTATATAGGTATCGCATTTTTGATACCACATCCTTGGTGATTGTTTTAACCCATACAGAGACTTCTTCAACTTACATACCAGTTCCTTCTTACCCTTCACCATAAAGCCTTTAGGTTGCTTCATGTAGATCTCCTCTTCTAGATCCCCATGAAGAAATTTTGTCTTCACATCCATCTGTTCTATCTCAAAATCAAATGCAGTAGCAACAAATAAAATTAATCTAATAGAAGTAACCTTGGCAACAGGAGAAAAAATATCACCAAAATCAATTCCCGACACTTGGGGATAACCTTTTGATACCAACCGAGCTTTGTATTTCTCCACCTTGCCTTCTACATTCATCTTCTTCTTAAACACCCATTTGCTCCCGATGGGCTTCCTTCCAACCGGCAACTCCACCAGATCCCATGCCTCATTTTTGTGCAAGGATGCCATTTCATCAACCATGGCCTCCTTCCAGAGTTTTCCATCCTCTGAATCTACTGCCTCCCTGATAGTTCTGGGTTCATCATCAGTTATAGTTAAGGCAAAACCTGAACATAAAGTAGATGGACTATACCTTTCTGGTTGCCTTCTTTCCCGAACTGATCTTCTCAAAGCTGGAGTTTGTGGCTCTTCATCTTCTGAGTCTTCTTCTGTTGTAGAGTCCGATTCATCCTCCTTTAGCTCAAACTCTATCTTCTCAGGTTCCTTTGGTAGGACTTCATGTTTAACAACATCTTTCACTTCTCTAAACACCACATCTCGGCTGTACACAACCTTACTTGTTTCTGGGTTCCAAAGCTTGTAACCCTTTAAACCATCCTTATACCCAATAAAGATGCACCTTTCAGATTTATTATCCAACTTGGTCCTTTTCTCCTTTGGAACATGTACATATGCATCACATCCAAATACCCATAGATGTGAAAGAGAGGGTTTCTTACCAGTCCATACCTCATGTGGAGTCTTATCCTCCAACGCTGATGAAGGTGATCTGTTAACTAAGTAACATGCAGTCTCCACTGCCTCTGCCCAGAATTCTTGTCCTAACCCGGTACCACTGAGCATGCTTCTTGCCTTTTCCATCAGTGTTCTATTCATTCTTTCTGCAACTCCATTTTTTTGAGGTGTGTATGGAGTAGTCTTCTGCCGTGCTATACCACACTTCTTACAGAACTCTTCAAATTCCTTCTTGCAGAACTCCCCACCATTATCTGTCCTCAGCGCCTTTATCTTCTTCTCTGCCTGGTTTTCCACCAAAGCCTTAAATTATTTAAATCTGTCAAAGAATTTAGATTTCTTCCTCAAGAATTATATCCATGTATTCCTTGAGAAGTCATCTATGAATGAAACATAGTACACAGACTCTCCCAGTGATGGAACTAACACAGGTCCAAACACATCACTGTGCACAAGTTCTAATATCTTGTTCGCCCTCTTAGCACCAGAAGGAAAACTCACTCGATTCTGCTTCCCATATACACAATGTTCACAGAAATCAAAATCTAGAGAGAAATTAGATATACCTTCTACCATACCATTTCTATGTAGTATCCGAAGGCCTTTCTCTCCAATATGTCCAAGCCTTTGATGCCATAACATGGTCTTTTCTCCAGAGACAGCTAGGCTTTCCACTCCACTTTCAGGAACCACAGAACTGTTACACCCATCAATAATAGTGCTACCTTGTAGCTTTTACAGAGTTCCAGTCCGAACTCCCCGCATTAATAGCAGAGCTCCCTGAACCATGTTGCAGGAATCTTTCTCGGACACTGTTTTTACACCTGCATCATCCATCTTGCTTACAGAAATCAGATTTTTGGCCAATGCAGGAATATGCAGAACACTAGGAAGTGTTCTAATCCTTCCACCTTGCAGCTTTAGCTTGACTTTTCCATGTCTGATGATTCTGGCCTTCCTATCACCCCCTAGGAAGACATCACCATCATATTTTTCATACTCGCAGAACCACTCCCTATGGGGAGTGACGTGAAAGGATGCACTTGAGTCAGTCAACCACGACTCATGATCTACATGTGTATTTGAAGAAGAAGCCAAATAAACATCCCACCTTCATCCGAGGTGGTTTTTTCCTCTGCAGAAGGAGCATCATCAGATCCCTTTCCTTTCTCAAGAGCTTTAGATCTGCACTCTGTTTTGTAGTGCCCTTCCTTTCTGCATTTCCAGCATACCTTTACAAAATTTCCAGGATATTTAGATCTCCCTCTAGATTTGGATCTCCCACTCGAAACCTTATTCTTGTTTCTGTTTTGGGACCTTCCTCATACAGATAAGGCATCTCCATTCTGGCCCTCCATATTTCTCCGTCTCATTCCCTCCGACAGCAAGGCTGAGACAATGCCATCAAAATTCAAGGTAGTTGTAGTGCTACCTATTGCAATAACCAGACTATCCCACGAGTCTGGTAGAGAGCACAACAAATTGATGCACTTATCTTCATCTGAGATTTTAATATCAACAGATGAGAGCTGAATTACCACAGTGTTAAAGGCATTTAGATGCTCTGTCACCGAGTTTCCATCCTTCATCCTCAGGTTATACAACTTTTTCCGTAGGAATAGATTATTCACCAGAGACTTAGATTGGTACAAAGTCCCAAGTTTTTCCCACAAATTCTTCGTCGTAGCTTCCCCAGATACATTCAACAATACTAAATCTGAGACACACAACCATATTGTTCTCTTAGCCTTCCGATCTAGTTTGTTCCAGTCTTCATCTGACATTGTCGTTGGTTTAGTACCTGGATCTACCGCGATCCACTAATATTTATCCACCAGCAGATCCTCCATCTTGAGCTTCCACAACTCAAAACTCTGACCATTAAATTCTCGATCTCTATCTTTCCACCGCTCACCATCTTCTTTCACCACAAAAATCGATCCCGCAGATCTCCCACTGAACAGGGTCTACCTCAGGCCTGAGCAAAAAACCCTCAGCAGCAAAGGCGTCCCCTTGAAGCTGAAATTGCTTTGATATTGAATGTAGGTTTTAACACTGAACAGAAATTATCTACACATGAATCTTATAACATAAAATAAACAATAGCGAGAGCATAAAACATAAAACAGATAAACACAGAAATTTTCCCCTGGATCCCAAATTGGGATGACCAGCTTGATTTTTCATTATATTCCTTTTAGTTTTACAACACATATATATACATGTCAAAGCATACATAAAACCCAATCCATTAACCCTGGATTAGAACATAACCGTAGTTCCCTTGACCGGATCTACAAAATACCAAGGGCCAAAAACCATCGTACCCCAAAACCATGTGCAAACTCATGCACAAAACATGGGCGGGTCCGCCTATGAGTGGGTCCGCACACCAAAACAATTTTCGTCGGGGCACTGCCCCGGACCCCAACAGTGGGGGCTACCTCATCCCTTGTCACCCCCCTGCTACGCCCGGCGCAACGTACAGTGCGTGGGCCTAGTCGTGGAAAGAATATAACACATACCCAACATAATATACAAATCTTAACATATATGAACAAATACAGAATACTTTTCAGAATTGCAGATCAATTCATCGCAAATATATCATAACAGAACCATATCTAGATCTATCTAATGCATAATTAGTTAAGTAGATTCATCCAAATATTCAACCATCGATATAACTTCGTACATAAATAATAGATGTATTCGTGCAGATACAAGTATAACAGAAGTAAAGCGAACTTAAAATAACAAACATATAACACATGGATATAACATGATGCTTCCTACCACAATCAGTCCTTGTATTAATTCAGATCAATTCAGTACATCAGAATTTCCCTTACACTTTACCCATCTGCACACACAACCAGTAAAGTCCGCACATAGCCAAGACTACGTCTCCGCGCACACAAATAGCAAGAGCCTTTCTACCCAACCTAGAATAAAACCCTTACAAAAGTATCATGGATGTATAAACTTAGATCAAAGCATCACATCAAGTTAAGTTACCTTTCTCTTAGACTCGATCTATCTATTTATATCCAATCTAGCGTGCAGATAATATGGTCTCAAACCATGGTTTGATGCACATAGTTTACCCTTAAAACCATTTTACATCAAAAGAGGGACTTTGACCCACCGTAAAGCCCCTTGACCTATCCGTGCAATGCACATATATATAAATTATACAAAAATATACCAAAAAGTGTAACCCAGGGGACCCCGCTCCAACAACTGTGCTGAATGATGAATTCAAGAAACCAAAGATGTAGTCCCAACATATCACAAAGATCAAAGAAATTAAGCAGCTAGCTACCGAGATGGTGTGGGAGGTACATCATATGTTTAAGAGATTGTTGAGCTAGATTAGCTTTAATATACCAAATGAACAACATAGATAATGGTTCATTGTTGCGTTGTTGCTGCATTTTAGATTCCCACTATCACAACATAACATTGTAACTCAGGCTGAAGCGCTAGAGATAGTAATGAAGTAGGAGGCCTCACCGATAGACGATGCAAGCATAGGATTTCGATAGATTAAAACTTAGTTGAAAAGTTTGCACATGGAGCTCCAGGATCTAAATAAGGGAAATGAGATTCACCCCTAAATGAGAACGGAGGCCTAATGTAACTAGTGTAAAGTTGAGGGTCACTATAAAGAGCAGAGCCTTGTCTATAGATATTATTTTAGTGCTAGGATGTCAAGTCCATTGAATCTTGAATCAAGTGCATGACGAAGTGTAGGGCCTAATGTATGGTGTATCTTCTGTGAAGTTACAGGCCATCATTCCACGGACTATTGTCACCTGTTGCAAAAGTTTTTTAGATTGCTAAAGCAACTTTTTTTCAAATTCTGTAGTTTGCTACGACACAATGAACAACATTTTAAGAGCTATGATCTAATGATGCGGAATATCCCGGGTGCATATCGAATGCAAGTAGAAATTCGTGATGTTGTGGCTTCACCAACTACATGAGGAAGTTTTCAAGGTCGAGGGTGCAACCAAGGAGGAAGCATTGGTCATGGTCAAGGATAATTCATTATTTATAATTGCGGGTAGCCTGAAAATCTTGCCCGATATTTCCAAAATCCTACTGCCACTTCCTGTAAGTATTGTCAAGAATTTTGTCATAAAATTTAAGATTGTCCCATTTTATTAGCTAAAATGCAGGAGATGTGCAACCAACTCAAAATATACTAATGACGAGGGTTGAAATGCACTAGAGAGATCCAAGCATTAACATAGTAATGCATAGTGGTATGAATACTGGAGGATATCGTGCAAACAAGAAGATGTTTGTAACAGAGACGTGGGTAAGGAAGGTTGAAGACATGACTACTGGGTTTGATTTACAACATGATAAAGTGACATTCATGGCAACAAAGAAGACATTTATGACTCTTGAGGCTACAACGTAAACTACGTAGAGACAATTGCTCCCACTAGAGAAGAAGCCTGAGGAGAATGTTGAAGTAAAGGGATTCTATTTTTCTATCCTGACATATTTATTACAAATGTGCATGAAGCTACTAAGGGACCAAAAGGTTGGAGAAGGGTTGTAGGAGCTGATCAATAACTACACTGGAAAAGAAGAGTTGCAAGTGGAACAACACATAATAAATAAAGTGTACAAGAATAAGAAGATAATTGTCCAGGATATGCGATTGAATATGCAAATCAGAGACTATGAGATGGATCAAGTCATTCTAGATATAGGATCAGATGCCAACATTCTGCCAAATTAGACATGGGAGTAGATGGAAAAGCCTAAGCTGCAATGGTCACCAATTCAGCTAAGGATGGAAAATTAGTAGAAGATCATTCCTATGGGGTGATTACAGGGAACCTGTGTAGATATTTATGGAGTAAGTGTGTTGATTGACTTCGAGGTCATTGATATTTTTATATTAATCCTTACCCCACAATGTTAGGATTTGATTGGGCTTATGACATGGATGTTATAGTAAACCTAAAGAATAGGCAGATGGTGTTTAAAAAGGATGGTACTTGAGTTGTTGTTCCATTTGATCCTTCAGAAGGTGGGTGCTATATAGAACTTGTCCAATATGAGTATGGAGATGCTGTGGTTGATCAGATTTATAAGCTCATTTCGCATGATGAATAATGAATTAATCCCACCACAGATGGTAGAATATGATGGAAGCATGATAGTTTTTTAGTTTCTTGATTCTGATGAAGAGTTGGAGCACTTGAAGAATCACTTGCATTAATTAAATACTAAGCATTGTAACATGGTTACAAAATATCTACCTTCTGTCATATTGGAAGTGTACGAATTACCTTTATGATGGCACGAGGAATGTTGTCTTGTTCCTGGAATAATTCGAGTGAAAATTTTTGGAGGAACAGAGGTATGAAGCGTTGGACTTCGCATTGAGATCAACTCCATCTAGTTGGTGGGTTGCACACAGAGAAAGCTTATGAGGTTGGAAGGAGTTTTGCAAATTGATAAGGTTGAGTTTTGGTCAGGTTGACACAAATATTGTAGACAAGTATGATGGTTTGAAGGATCCTCGTGAGAATTTAGCTCGCTTGACTACAGCTTGGGGTGCATAACCTCAGCTAGAATGGGTGCACATGTTCTTTCATTCCTTGGAAGCAATACCTCAGTAATTGTATCTTGAGATGGAGTTGTGCCATGGCACTACTGATTGGGATGAGGTGATTGAAGGATTATTATTAACATATAGCGTCGCTTGTGGTTGGGAGTGCATTGATAATTCTCTTTAGGAACTCAAAATAAGTTTCTTCCATATTATTAAGGAACCCAGGACTCTGATACATCTTGATTGGGTTCCGTAAATGGAACAAGCTCATGAATGTTACAATATTACTGTGGAAGAGGGAGAGGAGGATCCACATGACCTAAAAATTTCGCAGTCTACAGGGATGCGCAAGGTTGCAGGGCCCAAGATAATGATTCTCGATGTAACTCAACCTAAACAAACTCAACAAGTTAACATAGGCTCAAAATTAGAGCCCAAATTTTCAAATATTGTGGACTATTGGGATGATGATATTATAAGTAAAGTCATCGAGTTGCTGCATGAATGCCAAGACCTATTCCCAACCAAATTCTCCAAATTAAAGGGTATGTTGGGAGATATAGGAGTTATTCACTTCACTTTGAAGCCTAATGTGAAGCCAATCAAGCAACGCCCCTATCAGTTGAACCCAAAGTACAAGGAGGTGAAGAAAACCAAGGGAGAGATAAGGATTTTTGTTGATCTCCGCAATTTGAATGATGTATGTGTCCATGATCCATTTCCAACGTTGTTCATAGATGAAGTATTGGAGAGAGTTGGTGGGCAAGGAGCCTACTCATTTACTGATGGGTTCTCAAGGTATCACCAGATCCGGATTGCGCCAGAAGATTGGGGAAAGACCACCTTTTCTACAGAGTGGGGGCTCTTTTAGTACATTATCATGCCATTCAGGTTAAGGAACACCATGACTATATTATCTATAGTGGCTGTTGCAACTTTTAAAGAATATATCCATAAATTCTTGGAAGTGTACTTTGATGAATGGACAGTATTTGGCTTGTTGAAGAAACATGTTTCTAGTCTTTTCTTGATGTTGGATACCTATCTAAAATATCAAATTTCATTAAATCTAAAGAAGTTCCTCTTTTGTGTACTATATGGGATTTGGTTGGGGAATATTCTGTGCAAGTAGGAATTGATGTTCGACCCTACAAAGATTGTTGTGAATACTAACTTATAACCCCAAACAAGTGGAATGAATATATGCATGACTCTTGGACATACAAGCTATTATCCAAAGTTCATTAAGGTGTATGCGCAGATCACTACACCAATGGAAAAATTATTAAATAAGGATCGACGATAATTGCCAGAAGAGCCTTGATGTATTGAAAAAAAATATGGCGACTTCACTCATTCTTGTCTTCCTAGATTGTAAGAAATAATTTCATGTACATGACGATGCATCCTGCATAGCCTTAGGAGTTGTGTTAACGTAGCCTGGAGAAGGGGATATTGATCACCCTATTTCCTTTTCCAGTTGGAAGTTGTACAAAGCGAAAAGGAACTATGACACCACAGAATGTGAAGGGTTGGAAATGCTATATGTTCTGCAAAAATTTAGACATTATCTCTTGGGTGCGCACTTCATGATGTTTACAAACCATTCTTCTTTGAAGTACCTGGTCAACAAGCCAGTTGTTATCACAAAAATTTGGTCATCAAACCATTTACAATTAGATAGATCGAAGTACACCATGTAAGACCAATTTTACCATAGTAAAATTTCTTTTACTATAAGAAATAATTTAATAAACCGTATTTTATTAACTTATTTCTGGTTAAAACAAGAAACCCCACAAGGAATAATTAAATAAATCCTTATTTGTTTGATTTTCCTCTAGGAATAATTAAATAAACCATGGTTTAAATAATATTCCTGGTCATATTTAACCCAATTATGAGAAGTAATTAGATAATTCATTACTTATCTTATTTTTCTCTAGGAATAATTAATTAGATCCTTATTTAGTTATTATTCCTTGTTAAATTTGACTAAATCACCTAGGAATAATTAAACAAATCATTATTTGTTAATTATTCCTTAACCACATTCTTGAAATGATAAATGAATAATTTATTTGCTTATTATTTATAAATAAAGGTATTTAAACAATTTAAATACATTTTCCCTCCAAAAAAATACAATAAAATATTCCAAGGGGTTAGATCTAGATCTTGGTTAATAATATTTTATTATTTTCCATTATTGAGGATAACTCAATATTTTGTTATAAATATGAGGGATTTCCATTCATTCTACACTTTGATCCTTTTCATTGTCACACTTTGATCATTCTCATTGTTCCTACTACTTTATTTTTCTTCTTGAGCTCCCATAGAGTTCAACACATTTTGGGTTTTTTGCACCATTGCGAGAGAGAAACTTCTAGATATGAAGTGTTGTGTGTTGGATGTAGTGCAGCATCACTGCACCTTTACCCACAGTATGCATACGAAATTGTATATAAGTTCTTCCCAAAATCCAACTTTCTCATTTTCAGACATATTCCTTAATCGGACTATTTCTTTTCTTCAAATATAAAAACCATGGACTTTAATCCTTATTGACATCCATTTTTTTCAATCCTTTTGTAAATGGTGGCAGCATAATTGTGTAACTTATATAAAGTGTAGTAATAATAAAATCACATCTAACAAATATTTGCTGAATCAATTTTTTTTGGTTTAGTGACGAATTTAAACCAGCATTAAACCCATTTCTATAATTTTATCGCATCCAATTAAAACATTAGCCCACATGCATGATAATTTGTGATAATCGTTGGACCTTTAACCCATATGTGAGGCCCGTTAGATTATTTCATTTGCTAGACAGTGAACTTAAACATTTAAGCCGAATTTATAAAGCATCGCATCCAATTCTCACCTTAACCCGAAAACCATTACATCATATGAATGCTGGATGATTTATCAAATCAGATTTATAAAAGATCAGTTATGATTTTAATGTTAAACTTCCTTCAATTTAAATTGCGATAACCATCGATCAAAGATCAGACGGTTGTCACTCCTCTTAATTCCTTAGTACTGCTATTCGATTCCCTTAATTCTGCCAGATTTCCAACCCTGTCTATGAAGGTACGACTTTCTTGTATCCATAATGGACAGTCTTGTAATTTAACAATATCATTTGAGTGTTTGCCTTCACAGTAAACGTGGAATTTTAAAATAAAACATACACACAACAATACATTTATCATAATTCTATTTAAATTCCATCAACTCATAATTATTTCAAAGGAAATTAAGCCTCCCAGATTTTTCATTTATGCTCCTGCAAAATTATTCCTAATAAAAAACATGGATTTGCATATTACAACTGGTAGCTATTAAAATCAATAACCCAAGTAGACCATTCTGCTTTCACTGTGATACGGAATTTAAATGAAAGCATACACATATAAATTTATCAAACATAGATCGAATTGAATCACACAAACTTAGAAAAATTTCGAAGAAAAATAATCTCTGGCATTTGACAATTTTGCCAACATTCACACAGATACATAGGAGATGAAATTTTATTCTATTCAATTCCTATTTCCATCAAATCCTCCTCCTCGATCTAAATCCAGAATCTCTATGCCTGTCTCTCTATTGTACCTCTCTTATGTCTTTTGAGGTTATTAATTATATACAAATGGATTCCAAACCAAAATTCATTTAGATCCTTAATTTACTCAACAAATCCCATAAATCATGAACTAATTTCTAATTTAAGATCTACAGTAATTTCTCAAATCTCTCAATCCCAAATTCTCTCATGTTCTCCGACTTTCAATAACATTTACAGTTATGCTCACAATATTAATTAAATCCTACTTTAAATCACTTAAAGCTATTAAAAATAAATTTAGAGAACCAACTCTCTTGAAAACATAAGACCCCTTAAACAACCAATAACATTTGAACCTATTAAGTCTCCCAATAACATTTGAGCAGGATGCTTCTGCATCAGACTCTCGATGTAGAAAAATTTTCATAGACTCCTGTCTATGAGGCCTATTGATTTTCTGTAATAATGCAACAGCCACAAGTCTCAATGAATTGCTACCTCTAGGATTCCAAATTCTATTCTTCAGTGATTTCTTTGCTTCTCTCAATTGCTATTTAAATATTCTGCTGTCATTCCTTGCTTCTCCTCGTTTCCATATCTTCGTTTGCTACACTCCATTTTCTTTTCCTTCAATGTTTGTTACAGTCCAACTTTTAATCCACCTGAATCTTTTTCTGCAGTTCTTTTCCTCATGTTCATTTCCTGTAAGCTTCATCAATTCTTCTATTTCTCTATCCAAGTTACTTTGTTATTGTTGTTTCTTTCCTTGTGTATGAGTTTCAAAACTCTGGCTGCCTTCTTTTTCTTCAACTTCTGCTATCAATTTTGAGATTGCTCCAAATACTGTTGTAGATATTGCTGCCTCCCAAACTTCTTGAATATATTTAAAGGTATTACCCTCTACAATATCCAATTTCTATTCTACAAATTTACTTTCAAAAAATAAATTGCTCTTCAATTCCTTGACTGTAGTAATATTGTGTTCCACTGCTTCAAATCCTTTGCAATCTTTATTAGATATTATAGCCTTATCCTTCATCAGAATACAATTATGATCTTCCTTCTTTAAAATGTTCATGTACATTTTTCTTTCTTCCTTCATCTTTATGACAGCTTCCAATGACTGTCTATCACCTGAAAAATCTTCAAAACCTGCAATCACACCAAAAAAATTTTAGTTTTAAAATCACAAAACCATATAGCCTTATTTGATGATTTTGTCATCAAATATATTTTTTGTTCCAAGTCTTTTACATGACTTAGAAAATCTTCAATGGTCATCACCTCAACTTCCTCAAGCATAGCATTTTCAAGTACTTTGCATCCTTTTCTTTTTCTTCTTGCTTTTGATCATCACTATAAGCCAAACTTCCTATGTTTTCAACTTTAGCATTATGCTAGAAAATAATATGTTCCTCCAATTGTGTATGATCTTTCTCAAAACTCAAATTCTCTTTCTCTGCCATGATATTATCTGCAAACATACACAATTTTTCAAATTCAAATTCATAAGACTCAGTTGTTTCAACTGATGATTCAAACATCACTGCTCCTTTTTCAAGTTCAAAAGAAACTTGTCTTTCTCCAACAACTTCACTTTGTTGTAGCTTCACTCCTTTGAGCTTTTCTTCCCTCAATTGAACATCTATAATTTTCCCAAGCTTCCTCAGCTCCTCTATTAACTGCATATCCACTTGTTGCTCTTGTAGTTTGTACCATTTCTCCTTCTTTCCCATTATGTAGCTGTATCTTTGGTCTCCTTTACTTTTCTAGAACATTTCTATCAACAATTCCAGTTGAAAAATTATCTCAGCCTTCTCTCTAATATTAAATATCTTCTGCATAATTCCTCTGATTTCATCTTCATATTTACTAACGTTGTCTTCTGTACATACAACCACATTATTAATTGAAGAGTTAAAACATTTACTTGACTCTACAATTTCTTCTTTGTTAGGTTCTGCAAGCTTCATTCCTCCTTCTGGTTCCTTGAGCCATCTTTCCAAGAACTCCATTTCCATGTGAAATCTTTCCAGCATTTCTTCACAACCTTGATTTTCAGTTTCACTCTTCTTCTGGCAATTGTCTTGAATTATCTTGTTTTCTGTATCATCACATTGCAAAATACTTTCATCAATTTCATTAAACAAATTTATTTGTTTACCTCCTTGGAATATCACTACGACATTTTCATTAAGCTTCGATTCCATAATAGCTTTAACTAGCTTCCTTACACCAAATCGAAATTCATCTATGAATTCTTTCTGTTGTAATAAATCAGTATCTTCCTCCTCTAAAAGGAATTATCCATCATACTTCACGTCAAGAGCTTTATTCAATTTTGTGATAGTTTCACCAGACTGTCCATCATCTCTTGCACATCTTGCAAACACATACAAACTATGAGTTTTAAAAACACAAGGCTCCATAGCTTGATATGCTTCCCTTATCATCATATCTTTAATTTGTTCTTCTTCACCCATAATTTCACCCTGTTCTAGTCCACAAATGGAAACTTCCATTTCTAACTCTACTTCTCTGAGTTTTTCAACCAACCACTTCACTTGTCTTTGTTGTAGCCTTCTTTGTAACTTAGACCATTTCACTGTCTTTTTCTTCAAGACCCAACCTTCTCTTTGGTTTTCCTTTAGCAGCATTGTTAACTCATTGAGTTCTTTGCTATCTTAGCCAACTCTTTGTCAAGCTCCTCTTGACTCATCGGGTTATTGCGGATTGTTTTATCACCTCTTTCCTTCATCTTGTAGCCTTCTTCTGAACCTTATTTATGACTTCCCATAGCCATCTTCACTTATGTGTGAGCTTCTATATCTGCAACCAATCAACTTCCTTCTAATTTGATCACCAAACCTCTCTTCTCTCTAGTTTCCAAGTCCTCTTTCCTTAGAACTTGCACTGAGAAATATTTCTCTCTCACTGGTTGCTACACTCACTTCTTTTTAAGGACTTCTTTGTCCTTATCTATTCCAAGCCTAAGCTAGAATATGGTTCTGCTACAACCTCAAGAAATTTCAAAAGTTCTTCCTATATTTTTACTGCTGTGGTCTTTACCAATCATTCAAATGCTACAAAATTTCATACCTTTGTAATCAATTTATGTCTCGGCTGGTTGTTTCCTGCAAACATGCAACTTTTTGCATTCCCTTGATCTATTTAGTCTGTAAAATATCATCAATTAAAAAAAACTCATGCATACCATATTTCCAACATCACCTATCTTTAAGATCTCCTTATTTGCTGGCCTTTGCTATTCTTGTGAATCTACTTCTGTAGTTATGTTTCCATGCCTCCACTGTGCATTCTTTCAATATACAGCTACTGTCATAAGGATAAATCCTGCGCTTTCAACAAGATCACATAAATTAGGATCTCATTCCAACAACATCCAATCATAACACAATTCATGGCTTGAATTTCAACAATATAATATCCTCGCTCAGCTACACGCAAAGTCCCTTTCTGCAACTCATTCAATTCACTATTGGAATTATCAATCTCAGTTTAAATGAGAAACATAATTTATGTGTTTAATTCTCAATTTCAAAGAGTGTTTGCTCTGATACCACTAATATTGCAGCATCGCTACACCTTTACCCACAGTATGCATACAAAATGCATGTGTATATGTTCTTCCCAAAATCCAACTTTCTCATTTTCATACATAGTCCTTAATCAAACTATTTCTTTTCTTCAAATATAAAAACCATGAGCTTTAATCCTTATTGACATCCATTTTTTTCAATCCTTTTGTAAATGGTAGTACTATAACTGTGTAACTTATGTAAAGTGCAGTAATAATAAAATCACATCTAACAAATATATGTTGAATCGAATTTTGTTCGTTTAGTGATGGATTTAAACTAGCATTAAACTTGTTTCCATAATTTTATCGAATCCAATTAAAACATTAACCCACATGCATGATAATATGTGATAACCATTGGATCTTTAACCCAGATGTGAGGCCCATCAGATTATTTCATTTGCTGGACAATCAACTTAAACATTTAAGCTGAACTTATAAAGCATCGCATCCAATTCTCACCTTAACCTCTGCACATGTTTAAATGCGATATTCGTCGAATCAATAATCTTAACCTGAAAACCATTAGATTAGATGAATTTTGGATGATTTATCAAATCATATTTATAAAATATCGGTTCTGATTGTAATGTTAAACTTTCTTTAATTTAAATTTTGATAACTATCGATAGAAGATCATATGGTTGTCCCTCCTCTTAATTCCTTACTACTGCTATTCGATTCCCTTAATTCCGCCAGATTGCCAACCCTGTCTACAAAGGTATGAATTTCTTGTATCCATAATGGTCAGTATTTTAATTTAACAATATCATTTGAGTGTTTTGCTTCACAGTAAACACAAAATTTTAAAATGAAACATACACACAACAAACCATTTATCAGAACTTGATTTGAATTCCATCAACTCAGAATTATTTCAAAAGAAATTAAGCCTCCCAGATTTGGCATTTACGCTCCTGCAAAATTATCCTTAAAAAAAAACAAGGATTTGAATATCACAACTAGTAGATGTTAAAATCAATAACCCAAGCAGACCATTCTACTTTCACTCTGATGCGGAATTTAAATGAAAGCATACACATAGAAATTTATCAAATAGACATCGAATTGAATCACTCAAACTCAAAAAATTTTTGAAGACAAATAATCTGCGGCATTTGACAATTTTGCCAGCATTCACACAAATATAGAGGAAATGAAATATTATTTTATTCAATTCCTATTTCCATCAAATCCTCCTCCTCGATCTAAATCTTGAATCTCTATACCTGTTTCTCTATCCTACCTCTCTTATGTCTTTTGAGGTTATTAATTATATACAAACGGATTCCAAAAAAAAAAAATTTTAGATCCTTAATTTACTCAACAAATCCCATAAATCGTGAGCTAATTTCTAATTTAAGATCTACAATAATTTCTCAAATCTCTCAATCCCAAATTCTCTCATGTTCTCCAACTTTCAAGAACATTTATAATTATTCTCACAATATAAATTAAATCCTATTTTAAATCACTCAAAGCTTTTAAAAATACATTTAGAGAACCAAATATCTTGAAAACATAAGACCCCTTAAATAACCAATAACATTTGAACCTCTTAAGTCTCCTAATAACATTTAAGCAGGATGCTCCTGTATCAGGATGCATGGAGTAATTACTATTTCTTTTCATTGTTTAACTTCTTTCACTGCATAGATATGGTTTTTTGCAACATTTTTTTTTAACTATCAATTGCAGATCTAAAGAATTTAAGCATCCATTTCTTTTATTAGGGATATTTTTCACACATATATAAAGTGACATCTTTTCATACACTTGCATTAATAATTTTCACTAACAAATGGCGACTCCACTATTGTAATTCAGATTTCTGCATGACCATCAACTTTAGTAACAAGACTCTTTCTTTAGTTTTTTTTAGTCTCTTGATGTTTTTTTTTAATTTTATGCCCTAAATCAATCAAAATTCTAACTTTCGATTGTTTTCTTTTGTTTTCCACGGGTAACAGGTATTAGTTGCTCCAGAGATGGAAAATTTTCCGCAACCTGTAGCCTGAGAATTAAGGAACATGAAATCAAGATTTTTGGCTCAAAAAATGTGATTTACCACAGAACTCGCACTTATCTTCCCTGTAACTATGATTTCAACAGTCCACATGTTAGTATGTGTCAGTCAGAATATTTTTATGAGTTTTTTCTGTAACTGTCAAGGTTTGTAGAGAGCACTACTTTAGGTTATCTAAACTCTATCTTAGCTCGTGTTAGGCCTATATATGCTCAGTTTGTCTCATTGAAGTAGAATCAGACCCCCTAGAGTTTCAGTACACTTCCACCTTTTTAGGAGGGGTTAAGCTGAGTAGGTAGTCTGAGATTTGGAGCACTTTCAACCATTGTTTCAGGGTCTGATCTATCCTTCTTTCAGATCCTTTTTGATATGTTATTATTTTTAGGTAAATTGACTCGAGGTCAGAGTCAAGGTTGACCAGGTTAAAAGATAGGGTAGTTTTGGGGCACACGGTATTGTGCACCCATGCTTTTTTAGCCCATGGTATTGCATGTAATGGAGCCTATAAAATGTTGGGAGGACTTCATTATAGTGTAAGCCAGGGAGGTGAGCGGTGAAGGCTCACATGGTCAGGTTGGCTAGGGTTTTCGCCAAGGCTAATGAAATTTCATTAGGGTGGGTTTTCCCTAGAGTTGGGGTGTTTCCTGGTTAAATATTGTGTGCTTATGTTTTACTATTATTGCTAATTGATTTATTTTTCTCTGGGTAAATAAGTTAATGTTCTTCGGTAATTTTTCCTCATTTGGTATCAGATCCATTTTGGCTTCATAGGGACACTTATGTTGCCAACGATTTATAAGGCCTCATGAAATCATTAGCGTTGTTTACAGATCTGATCTGGAAGAAGGTGATCTAGTTTGTAAGATCTATGATTGAGGATCCTTTAAAGAAGAAGAGTAAACCAGAAGAGGAGGTGTGGTTAGAAATAAGCGGGTGAAAGATGGAGGTTATATGTGTAGGAAGAGACATTGATGTTCTGGAAGCGGCAGGATCGAATCAGAGTAATAGATTTGAAGGATGCTTAGGTGACAAATGAGACGAGAATGCAAAAGCGATAGTACTTCTGGTCAAGAAATCTTTGTGCGGATGTTAATATAGGGTGAAGTATCATGGGAGCAGATCAATAGCTCATGGACACTATGTGAGCTTCAATGGCACAATGGAAGAGATTCAAAAGGAATTTAACTATATGATATCAGTGTGTTAAAGAGCCCTAGAAGTCAATTAATGAAACCTCGCTCTGTGGCTTTGCTATGCCAAGGTGGAGATGAAGCACTGCTTCATAAACTATGTGAGGAATGTTGGAGAAAGCCAAGCAGTCAAGAGGAAGATGTGAGGATCAAGTGCCAAAGTGAAAGAGTGGCTGCAGACAACGCAGGAGTAGATGCTAAGGGCATAGAATGTGTAGGAGAAATATCACGATATAAAATAAGGAGAGAGCCAACAAATGGTTGGACATCATCACCAATAACAATGATGATGATGTTGCCATAGGATTTTTACGTTGTTTTATAGTTGGATCCAAGGAATCATATGCCAAACGTAATCATGATGGAGATGAAGTTGCCACGTTTAGATAAGGGAAAACACCAATGGGTTTGTGAAATGTAGCATGATCATTGAGTATTATGATCCATGTGAATCCAAGCCTGAGTAGTAGAATGTGGCTAGAGTGTTGGAAACCGGGCTTAAGAAGTTGTAATAAGTGACTTGTGTGAAAAAAGAAACCAATAGCATGAGGATAAAGTCTAGACATGGTGGCAGTGTCGTTCAAGTGCTACGACAGAGGATGGTGCCAATACCTGATTTTGGTGCCCTGTTCAGCATTTGTGGATATGAAACCACTTCCAACACAATATATTTTTGTGTGATAAATCATATAGGTGATGGAAACAATCAACAGGTGCAGATCTAAAAATGTAGATGTGGATCAGTAAGTCTTCACAATGCGGACATGAGGGAAAGGAAACACTCAATTCCATGAGGGCCATTTCGAAGAGGAATATCGTGGTCGGTGGTGAAAGGTATCTCCACCAACCATATATTTGGAATGGCACCACATAAATCAATGTCAGTGCTAAGATGAGAGAATTTATGCTTCATTGTGGATGTGGAGGTCGTGGTTGCAGTCGTAGGCTCATGGATCAAGAAACAACGAAGTTGCAAAGGAACTTAGAAACCCTGCATTTCACATAGTTATGGGAATCATGAGTGGTATATTGAGAAGAGAATGGAGTAATATGCTTGAAGCCACTGAATTTTGCTGTGTTGGGAGAGCATCAAGAACGAAGTGTGTCAAGTTGAGAGGTTGGATATATGGAGATAGAAACAAGGTATAAAAATTAAAAAATAAATATTATTACAACGGGTGAAATTTATGCATGTAAATGGGCATACCATAGTAAGAACTAGTAAGGCATGCGTACCCCTGGTAATCACTAGTAAATTCTGGGTTAGACCTAGGTGATAGGGTGATGTTAGGTTAAAAGATACCCTGGGTATAAACTTTGAGGGGGCGAAGGGCTAGAGTGAGAAGGGTTGACTCACTTGGCAAGGTTGGCTGGATTTATTCAAGGAACCCCGAGTCAAGTTTAAGGAAGGAACGTTAGGTAAATTGACTCGAGGTTAGAGTCAAGGTTGACCAGGTTAAATAGTCAGGTAGTTTTGGGGCACACAGTGTTGTGCACCCATGGTTTTTTGCCCCATGGTATTGCATGTAATGAATCCTATAAAAGTTTGGGAGGAATTGATTGCAATGTAGGCTAGGGAGGTGAGTAGTCAAGGCTCACATGGCAAGGTTGGCCAGGGTTTTGGCCAAGGCTAATGAAATTTCATTAGGGTGGGTTTTCCTCGGAGTTGGAGTTTTCCTGGTTAAATATTGTGTGTTTATGTTTTATTATTGTTGCTGATTATTTATGTTTCTATGGTTAAATAAGTTAATGTTCTCAGGTAAATTTTTCTTCAATTATTCCATACAAAGCACCCTCTTGAGTTTTCTTTGGTCTTTCCCTTAGGGTACCCTTGTTTTCCCTAGGGTTTTAACCTTTCACGTTCCATTTGCAGTAGTTTTCCCCTTCGGTTTCTGGTTGTTTTCCACGTCATTTCCAGCAGATCTAAGTCATTAGATCCATGTCCCTTATACCTTAGGTATTTTTTCCAAGAGTCATTTTTGCCCACCTTTTAGACTAGTTGTTTCAGAAGCCTTTTTTGGGTTGAATTCATGCATGATTAGCTGTTTATTTTACTATCATTTCAGTTTTATTTACAATACTTCAAAATTTTTTTCTTTTTCTTTACACAACCGTCTAGACTTAAGTAAAATTAACACACAACTTGCACACACTCACACCTAAAAAAAAGAGAATTTGGTTTACCCCGCCAAGCCAAGACATAAACATCATAAGTAATTAATCTACCTCATCAAGCCTTTGTTTATCACTCTTCAACCTTTTCATGTCATTTGTGACTTTCCATCATTGCGCCCCCAAGGCGTTTATCATGGAGCCTCCAAGGCCTTCACCCTCAGTTTCCATTAGGAATACTTACTCCAGCGCCTAAGGTTCGAGTTAGTCCTCCACCAAGTCCCCATACTGACTTTGAATAAGGTTCATTGGTTTCTTCCTCTGATTCTGACTCCAATTCCCGTCACCCTTATATCGTCACCATGTTAGGCACTAATGTAGCTACCCATCCTCAAGTACTATTACACTAAAATTTTTCACCATGACATTTTAGTACTCCCTTAGAAGTCTACAACATTAAAAGTTCCTAAAATCAAGCCTTCAAATTGAGAGAAAAGCTTATAAAGTCTTAAAAATACTTGTACCACACCTTTTTGATCTAAAACATGTAGAGCTAAACACACTTTTTCTTCATTAAGGGTGCGGACCCCTGTAAAAGGTAAAATGAAGGTGGAAAGTAACATTTAAAAGCCCAGTAGTCAAATCTAGAGGCTCTTAGAAACAATTATCCAGTCGAAGGTTCGCTCCTATCATGTATGTTCATTCCTCCATTATGGGAGCCTACCCCTTGATTTATGGAGCTCAATCCCTTCAAAAGAGAATTATATCCCTTCTTATGTGGAACCATAACCTTCTCTCTTTTCCTATAAATTGAAGCCATAGTGCAGTTTCAAAAGTTAGTTAGTTAGTGAGTTAGAATTTGAGAATTTTTTAGGAGAAATGCTGTATAGACTCAGACTCTCTTAACTGATCATTATGTGGGAATGATTACACACCCATGTGTATTTTAGCTGAGAGAGTGCAAAGCTTGTCAGACTAAAGGAAACGCCTGTTTTGAACCCCAGGAAGGCCTGTACGACATCAAGGTGAACACGTGGTTAAGGCTCTTCTTTATCAAAGATAATACGAATGAATACCATTTTCTCAATGAGTTCTTTAATTAAGTAGTTTGTTTATCATGTTTTATCAATGAGTTATTTAATTAATTAGCTTATTTCTTGAATTCCTTGATCATCTTGATAGATATAAAATTCATGAATTAGTTTATCCTATGCAGGTGCTATTGATTTTTTCATGTTTGTGATTGCAGATCTTTGAAGATGACTCTTTCAAGCAACTGGAAAGAAGATTATTACAAATAGTGCTGGACTATAGGTAGGTCTTCAAAACCCCTGTTGTAGCTAATTAATGAATTGAATATTATCTAAAGAAAATAGTTTTTGTTTGTCTGTTTATTTCTAGCTATCCGTAGGAAACTTGGGAGGTTTGTCTTGTCTGCAAGAATGACTTATTCGTCCAACAAAATGGAAACTCCGCTGGGGAAGAAATTGAACCTTGATTTCTTTTATTTTTGACTTACGAATTTATTTTTCTGATTTTGATTAGTTTATGCTGGCTTGGGTAGTTTATCCCTATAGAATCCCTGAGAAATGTTTTAGAGATTTTTATTTTTCTCTTATTTTTATGGTATCTGCACATTTATTTTAGAAACAGTGCGGGCATCTCCACTCTTTTATTGTATAAACAGTGCAGGACCGCACCTGTTTACATTGGAAACTGTGGACCCTGTGAAACTTTTTATAAAACTTTAAAATTCTCTTTTCAAGATCAGTTTGTTAGATTCTCAGTGTATACCCAGACTTGTATTTTCTGTCAGAAAGCTTTGATTGAGAGTTTATTTCAGAATTTTTAAGTTTTGAATGATTTTCTGAAATATCTGCATGTTATAGCGATTTTTGCTTTTTATTTATCCCACTCAAATATTAGAAGCCTTGGTAGACCTTTAGATCACTGGTATTTCCTTGCTTTCTTGACTGAGTTTGACTTCATAGTAGAAATTATTTTATGAGATTTAGATCCCATTTTCTCATTTGCAAATCTTTAAAAAACTTTTGTTGATAAGTTTGGAATTTCACTTAAAAAACCAAAATTGGATGCTTTTTGAGTTCTTGCTAATCCAGGCAAAGAATTTCTTAGTTAGATAACAAGCTAAGAAAAACATCCTCAAAATATTTAAAGTTTTAATTCAGATTTAGTTTTTAGAATTTTTAGATCTCAAAATTAGTGTTTTTAGTTTTGAGTGTTATTTCTAGAAAATTTGTAGTTTTCTTTTAGAGAAAATTTTGTTTTTAGTTTCGATCTTGAATGATAAAGGGATTTCTTATTAAGAAATTGATCATTTTGAGTTCTCTTGAAATTAGATTTCTTTTCATTTATTCTTGTTTGAAGGAAAGAATTGTTTTAAAAGATTGCATTTTCTCAATTCTTTCTTTTAGATAGAATTCATTGAAAGGAAAGGAATTGTTTCTCATATAAGATGCATTCTTAGTTTGTTTTGAGTTGGATCACTACATATCATCAGTTTCACTTTTGCACCTATTGTTGTAAGAAATAGCCTATTAAAATCAACGCTTAAATTAAAATCAATTTAGTAATTTTTATATTTCTAGGGCTCTTTTCACCAATATATCTTAGGCTAGTGTCTTGGAGTAGGGAGTAATTAACTCTCCAAGACAATTAAAACAAACAAGTAGTTGATCTTGTGGTAGGAAAAATCCAAGAGTCACTTGTATGTTCTGGGAAGCTCCTCTTAAAGGAGTCAAGCACGAGGTCATATCTGAACCAGTGGGATAATCAATTCTATCTCATTGGGAATGATAGAATATGTGCACGTATTAACAAAGGTAAACCTCGGATAGACCATTGTTGAGGATCCTGCGGTCACTTGTCAGTATACCTTGGATTATGTCAAGGAGCCTTCAAGGGGATTGAGCTTTGCTACTCTACCCTTGCGCATATGTCATATCGTAGACTGTTCCCCCAGGTATATTAGTTCCTGTTGATAACCTTAGTGGCCATAATCTTTACGATTCTTTCCTAAGGTGACGGTGGAGGAAAGATCCCATTGTACCTAGAGAAGACATTGACTAGACTCACTTGGACTCTCCAAAGGGTTATCTTCACTTGAGATGGTTTAAGTGGAGAAACTTGCATCAGTCTATTTCATTAAGTAGGTTGTCGAAGTAACTGTTCCAATCGCCCTTTCTACATTAAAATACTACAATGTTGGATTTCATCACTGTTACACAGTAATTTGTCACTGTCCCTACCATTCCCCATCCCGCACATTGGAGGGCTCATTTCGTGACCTGTGAGCAACGTCATGCCATGAAATCACTTTCATTGCACTCCTCTAAACATGAGCTTCAATTGCCCTAAAGACATATCCTTGCAAAAAACCATAAAAATCCCCCTTTTTGCATTGGCGCGAGGATCCAGTTCAGTACCCGCGCCAATGGGGTAAATCCTTCAAAGAGGCCACGCCAACTAGCACTCTATCCGAGAGTCGCAGTCGCGCCAGCCAATTTAAGGATTGTTTTTAAAAAAAGAATGGTTGAAGTTTCGTCCCAACAGATTCACAAACTGGTACCTATCTTGAGTTGGGTGGTTTGGCTCCACGAATTCCATGGAAGGGAAGTGGTTTGCCACCTCTCATGGAAGCTTCCTTGAGGATAGGGCCAATCCCAGAATTATAGGGATCCCAACTCCCCTTCCTCCATCTATAAAAGCTTGCCCATTCTCTATTGCAAGCTAGTCCTGAAATTCCATAGTCTTGAGACTCCATAATCTTGAATCTCCAAGTTCCCAAGAGCCTTATGCTGCAAGAGTCCTCATTCTCCCCTTAAGGCCAAATCCAAGCGAGGAGACTATCGTCGAGAGATTCCAAGAGAGGCTTACCCCGTCCTTGGTAGGCTTTGCGAGACGTGTTCCACTGGCGACCTCTCCGAAGGAGACCTCAGCGTCAGAACATTGGTTGTACTCTCCTTTGATTGATTATTAATGAATGACTACTGGTTATGGTTCCACTCTAGTTTTCGTTTATGATGATGTTGAGTTATGTCCTTTCTGACTGAAATATAGTTGCGTATTCTAGATTTTATGCTTGTATTCATTTTGTTTCTTGTATGTGCAGGTGTCCATTCACGGAGATCGTGAGGATCGTGACTTGCCAGGACTAAGGAACGAGAGCACCACCTCTTCCACGAATCATAGCGTTGGACTCTAGGTAGGCCTTCATCGTTGGTCTGTTTATTCGCAATTAGGAACTTGCGCTGTAGCATTTGATGATTGTTGCTAGACCCATTCTGAGCTAGTAGGGATCGCCTCTGTCCGCAGAGGGGATTTACCTCTTCAACAATTTGGCGACTCTGCTAGGGATCGTCTAGTTTGTTGTTGTTTGTTTTATGAGCTATAGACGGAGCCTGAAGCGAGCCAGATAGCCTTCGAAATGCTTTTGCTCTGCAATTTCGAAGTAGATCAAAGCTGCTTCAGTCAATCTCCGGTTTAGTTCGTAAATCGAACTCTTGGAGCATTGTCTTGCTTTTTTATTGTTTCTCGATTCTGCTTGCTTGGTCAGCCTTTTGGGCTGGGCTCTTGGTTTTTTTTTGCTTCTTGGTTTGCTTGGATATCATTGGTCTAGTTTTAGATTGCTTATTTTTTTTTTGCATAGCGAACTTGACTGGCGCGGTTTTTCGCTTAACAGTCACACCATTTGGCACTAGTTGTCATTGTATTACCCGCACCAATCCTAAAAAGGCGCTAGTTTCAGCCTGACAAGCGTGCCAGGCCTGTAGACTGCTAGGGTTTGCTTGATTTTAGGCCTTCTGAGCCTGACCTTTGATTTTGGTTACATTTTTTGGACTGGTTGAATGTTTTGGAGTCCTGTTTGATTGGTTTTTTGCCTTCGTACTTTGGTTGTTTGCCATTTCCTATCAATTTTGCTTTGGAGCCATAGGGCATCTAGTGGCTTTTTTGTGTCGAGCCCTCCTTGGGAGTTTTGGTGTTTTGTTAGTCCAGTCAACCTTCTGATTGCTCCTTTGCATTCTTTTAGTGGTTTTTCACCATTTTATTGCGATTTTTGGGTGATTTTTCTCCTCTTCATTCAAATTTCGTTGGGTCTTGCTTTGGGCCCAGATTACACGGCCCATTGAAGTCTTTGGGATTTTTCTTGCTTTTGAGGGACTTTCAGTCGATTTGAGATCTGTTTGTGATTGTCATTGAGTGAGATTGGTTGGTTTTTCTCTTTCATTATCATTTCTCGAATTGCTTCCTCATTGTTTTCATTTGTTTAGTGCATTGTGTTATTAAACATTGAAAATACATAAAAAGAACAAAAAATCTCTTTTGCTTTTAGTTAGTGAATGCGATTGAAATCTTTTCGGTGTTATTAGCAATTAGTGACTTTGAAAGAAATTTTTTTGATTCTCATTAGCTGCATTAGAGGCTTTGTTGATTGTCTTCTGGTCATTTCGTTTTGTGTGTAAAGTTCTCAACTCTCTCATAGATAGCTTTCATCGAACGAAATGGTTCACTGTGGCATGTAGATTGCATTTAGGAGTTTTTTGAGACATTACATACGTTAGGGCCTGAAAACTGAAATGTAATTGAAGATCAACTTTAAAATCTACTCAATTTACACTAAGGCAGCATTGAAATCTAACGAAACACATTTAGAGGTCTAGGCTAGAGACATGTTCCGGAGTCTTAAAACCTAGTAGATGTCGTTCGCCTTTTGGCTTTAGACAGCGCTAGTACGGACTTGTACTCCCCGTACCATCGAGTATATAAAGGGAGACCCCACTAGGTTTCAATCCTTTATCCATAGGAAGCCGAGTCTACCACCCTATACCCGTGATACACTGGACACAGCATTCGGGCAGATTGCATGCACGTACGGAAAGTCCTTGGTTGATTTCTCTTTCATTATTGAAACCAAGGTGTATATTGCAGTTCACGGTTATTTGGTACACCCTTTTGCCTAGTATTCCTGAGTAGTCATTTGATCTTTTCTAACTCCATAAATTTGAAAGGATCACCAAGCGCTTGTCCTTTCACGCTTGTGTCAAATCTGAAAGAGATAGGGTCACCTTTTGTCCGTTTCTCGACTCTTAAAACATGAAACGGTAAAGTTTCCATTTTTCGATGTGGTAAAAAATAAATCACCCGCGATCACACGCCCTGTTAGATTCTACTTGTAGCCGTTTGATTGTGTGTCTTGATTCTTTTTCAGCCCGTGTGTGTGTTTGATCTCTTTCTCTTTTTTTTACTACCATAGTGGTGAAACCTTTGGTTTCGTCTACTGGTAGTCCGTATATGGACGATTCATCAGAGGTTTCCTAATCCTCCGCTGAATCACAGCAACCCGTTGTTTCCGAGTTTCCTGACGGGGGACCGGTTCTGTCTGAGCAACCCTTTGTGGGACCAGTTGAGTTCAATTGGCCCTTTTCCGACCCTTGGTCTGAAATAAGATTAGGGGCTGAGTTCCTTTCTCTTACCTCAGTGTCACCTTTTGTAGCTTTTGTCTTTCCTCCTAGTCCTCGCCATCTGTTACAAGATCTAGTAGCAGGCTCAAACATGAGTTCATCCAGTGAGGAAATCCCTACATCCGGTGAGGATTACCAGCTGTTTCCTCGAAAATTATTTCTAGAAGACAACCCTCCATCATCTGCTATGTCTTCGCCCATTCCCTCGTTACCAGCCGGTAATAGATCTTTGGGTCAGATCATTGCCACCGCCGCCTCTATGGGGATATCCTCCCCCTCTTCGAGGCCAGTTGGTCCTTCATTAGGGATGTCTCCTCAGACTCCTGTCACTTCTGTACCTGCCCGGCCCACAGTCTGTGTAGCTTCATCTGCACCTACTGTTTCTGCAAGGGTTTCCCTTCCCGAAGACATTTATGTAGCATCCGCTATACAGGAGAACATTTCTCTGGAGGAGTACCGGTTTTCCTTACAACAGCCGAACTCCGGAGTTGGACCTTCTTCTCAAGATCCCAACCATTCCTATTTTTCGCACTATGTTCAGGATGGTACACCCGTGTATGCTTTTCTGAATCAATATGTTGAGCACGGGAATATGTTGCGATTACCCGCTCCAGAGGCTTATCTCTATGCTCAAGGTTTACCCTATAACCAGGCTGGACAGACATATAACTCGCAAGGGCAACCTTACCAAGGCCAACCTTCGGGCCAACCTGGTTATCCTTACAACCCACAAGGGCAACCCTTACCAGGTTACCCTGCGGGCCAGCAAGGGCCATCGTACGGTCTGCAAGGTCAGTACTACAACCCTACCGGTCAACCTTTACAGCCTCCACCGGGGTACCAACCGGGACCGGTTTACAGTCTTGGGGGGCAGGTCTAGCCGTCTCAACCTATGCAACCGCAGTATCCTGTTGTTTCTAACGTTGCATATCAGCCAGGGCCATCTTATGGTCTTGCTCCAGGTCCAACCGGTTACCAGGCATCACCTGGCTCATTTCCTTCACCAGGCCAACCGGTCTATCTGGCACAATCTGGTGCTCCTTTACAGCCAGGGCAACCTGGGCAATTGACGTAGCCTATTCACTCGGGTCAACCTGTTAACCCAGGGCAGCCCGTTCAGCCAGGTCAGCCTGTCCAACCAGGCCAGCCTGCTCATTCTATTGACCCTGCTCAGCAGCCGATTCATTCGATGCCACAACCAAATCAATAGCTGCGCCCTAGTTATCAGGCTCCGCAGGGCTCCACTTATCAGCAACCTACCCATCCTCAGGGTGGTTATCATCCTCATGGTCAATCTAAACCTAATTATAACTAGCCCCAAGTGTCTCAATATTATCCTCATCAACCTAGTCATACCTATACTCAGCAGCCAAATCCAAATGCTGCTTATGCAGGGCCGACATATAATCAGGGTCCGTACTTTGGTTATCAAGCCCCGCATACTGGTTACCAGCATCCAAATCAGACTGGCTATTCCCCCTACAATTATAATCCTACGGGACAGAACCCATGGGGGTAGGGATATTCCCAACCAACTTGGAGTACAGGTACCGGGTCATATCTAGGGCCTGGCATGACGGTTAATCCACCATTGCCATTCCTGGCCACCTTGGAGTTACCAGATGTTTCAAAGTTGACCAATGATCAGATTTTGCATAATCCTTATTGGCCCCCGTTTCCTACCAAGATACCAGGTGATTGCCCCAAGTTTGAGGGTAAAGCTGGGGAGGACCCCCAAGCGCACGTTATGATTTACCATCTCTGGTGCTCGTCTAATTCTTGGGTTGACGATTTGATTCGTCTGCGTCTCTTCCAACACACTTTGACTGGGGCTGCTGCTAAGTGGTACATCGAGTTACCCCATGGCATCTTCCAAGATTTTAACTCTTTAGCCATGGCTTTCCTCACTCATTTTTAGTTATCAGTTCGCTATGAAGCCGAGAAACACCTCCTGACTTCATTGAAGCAGGACAAGGCCACCCATATTTCGGATCACATTCACAAGTGGTGGAGGCGTCGTAGACTGATCAAGTTCCATATCCCTGATCAGATACTAACTCATTGGTTTACCACCTCCTTCATCAATAAAATCGCTCAAGATATTGCGATGGGAGCGTGTGTCACAGAGGAATAAGCCATCGCGCGTGCCCAATATCTGGATCTTGTATATTCTCAGTCCGGAACGCTGTATGATATCTTTCCTGATGCTCCACGGTCTGGAACCTCTAAAGCCCCGTCCACCCCTGTGGTAGATGGTATTATTGGTTCTGTGTCTCAGAGTTCGAAGAAATCTTCGAATGGGAAGCAAAAGTCAAATGCATCCAATAATTTTTCTTCCCCCACCCCTCCCGATTCTGGCAAGATTGCAGAGGTTAACGTCGTTCAGGCAAATCCTACGGAGAAATCCTCTAAGGGGAAAAATAAGGGCAAAGGTAAATCTAAATCCGATGCCCCAAAGCCAGAATCCAAACCTCGTAATGAGGACGGTTCTCAACGAAAACCGAAGTACCCCTGTCTCATCTGTGAAGGAGATCATTACACGAAGGATTGTCCCCAACGATCTGAAGTCACTCAAATCCTGAAAGGCTCTAAAGGGACTCTGGCCATTTTCAAAGAACCGTTCCCATCCCAACAGACCTAGATGGTTGAGCAGTCCTCACCATCTGCACCATTTGGGTCTCAGGTTTTTATGATGAATGGCACCACACCCGTCTCTGTCGCTACACGGTCGAAGGATTATGGTAAGGAGAAGGTGGATGGCCCCCCTCCTCCACCTGTCTTCGGTCATTTAGAAATTGAGAAGCCCACGGCTGACCCTGTTGTGAAGCCACATTCAAAAGGTGTTCTGAGAAGCTCTTCCTATAATCCGAACACCCATGCCGCTCAACATTACAGTGTTGTTGAGGATTTTGCATAGGCGCCTTCTGCCATGTCTGCGCTGGAAGTCCTTCAAAGTTGCCCATCGTAACGGAAGGCTTTGTTGTCTGTGATCGGTGGGATTGATCCCACTGATTCAAATCTTCTCGCCTTCGACTTTGAGAACTTTACTCCCCGACTTCCACATCAAATTGCTTTGATTATCCAAGTTGGGATTAATGGTCTTAACATCCATAGGGCCGTTGTGGATGAAGGTGCCTCCATTTGTGTCATGTCATCTGCCTGTTGGAAGGCCATTGGCTCTCCAGCTTTGTCATCATCACCCAATGATCTAGAAGCATTTGACGATCGGGAATATAAACCCCTAGGTGTTCTCGAAAGTTTAGCGATCACATTATAGGGGAAGACAGTCAACGTTGAAGTAGAAGTAGCTGATGCAACACTTAACTACAATATACTTCTTGGCCGCAGTTGGACTCATGCCATGCTATGCATGCCATCCACACTCTTTCGACTTATCAAGTTCCCTCACGAGGGCAAGATTGTTACTGTGGACCAGTTGTCCTTCTTCACCTCCTCTTCCGAGAACAACATAGCGTACGTGGATCAGATCCCCAATCCCCCTGAGAGTGTAGGACCAGGTATCTTTAAGGACCCCCTCCTCATGGGTATCTTTCCCATGTCGCCACCGAACACCGTTCAAGTAAACATGATCTCTAGGTCCGATGACCCTTGGATCATCCCTTCACCCAAACAGGTGCCTTATCTTAGAGAATTGATGCCTCTTACTCCAATAGAGATTATCTACTCTGAAATAATTGTTGCATCCGATCCTCCTCCTCCTCAGCATGCTCCTTCGAGCATGGCTCTAGATACTTATTTTCAATCCCCCTGGCTAGGCGAGGCCGATTCGCTAGATCCTCTAAAAGAGATCTTTCCCTCTGATGAGGCTATTGTCGAAACGATGTCTCTTGAGGAGCTGCCCTGGGGTGATGGACATCATTGTTCCTCTTTTATGCCTAGTCTGGGGGCAATGTCTGACTGTCTGGAGCGCTTTGGATCTCAGGTTCCTACCCCTCCTCTTCAAATGCCTATTTTGACGCATGAGGTTTTTTCGGAAGGAAACCTGAGTAATATCACTCAAACCATCCCGATCAACATCTCCATTAAACTGGGGATTGTTGAGAATATACACGTGGGAGTGACTTGTTCCCCCGATGAGATACAAGTCTATACTGATCTTTTTAAATAATTTAGAGATGTGTTCACCTGGTCTTACGAGGAAATGCCTGGGATTGATCCTAGTATCGTTGTGCATGAGATTCCAACCTACCTTGGTGCGAAACCCGTGCGCCAATGTTTACGCCTGGTGCATCCTCGCAAAGCCGCTGCAATCAAAGCAAAAGTTGAAAAACTTCTGAACGTGGGCTTTATTTATCCTATACCCCTCACAGAATGGGTTTTGAATATCGTCCCTGTCGATAAAAGCAAGGCACTATTAGGGTTTGTGTTGATTATCGCGACATCAATCGCGCTTGTCCGAAGGATAATTATCCCACTCTGTTCATAGATCAGATCATTGATGAATGTGCTAGGAGTGAGATTTACTCCTTGATGGACGGCTTCTTTGGCTATAATCAGATAAACATTCTACCGGAGGATCAACACAAAACCGCATTCATCTGTCCGTGGGGTACTTTCGCTTACAAAAAGCTCCCGTTCATCTTGAAGAACGCTAGGGCCACATTTCAACGTGCTATGTCTTACGCGTTTCACAACATACGTCACATCGTTCAGCCTTATCTGGACGATTTTCTGGCTCATTCAGCCCGGCGAGCTGACCACCCTGAACACCTCCACCAGATCTTTCTTCGCTGTAGGCGCTACAATATTTGACTTAACCCCCAAAATGCATCTTTTGTGTAGATTTTGGTCGTCTTTTGGGATTCATAGTCTCTAAAGACGGGATTCGCCTTGACCCTTTAAAGGTTGAGGCCATTATTAATCTCCCATCGCCCACTTCGCTACATCAACTGCAGAGTCTATAGGGAAAGGCAAATTTCCTTCGACGCTTTATCTCGAACTACGCTGAGGTGGCCAAAGGATTCACGTGCCTATGAAAGCAGAATGTTCCCTTTCATTGGGACGAGATCACGCAACAATCCTTTGAGAAGCTAAAGACGTTACTTGTTAACGCTCCTTTGCTTCGTCCTCCGGACTACCACCGAGATTTCACTTTGTATCTTGTCGCCGCATTTAGCACCATTGCTATGGTTCTGGTGCAGGATGATGATAATGGTAATGAACATGTTGTTTATTATCTTCCACGAAACCTCCTTGACATGGAAACACGATATGCTCATGTCGAGAAGCTAGCATTAGCCGCCATACATGCTGTGCAGCGCTTTCGCCATTACATCCTGCTGTGCACGATTACCATGGTTTCAGACTACAACCCCATGACGTATATTCTCTCTCGAAAATTACTAGGGGGAAAGTAATCCAAATGGAATTTTATCCTGCAGGAGTTTGACTTAGAGTTCACTACTGCTAAGTCAACTAAATCACTGGTTTTCGCGGATCTTATATGTTCTCTCCCTACAGACTCCACTCATTCACACTCTGAAGACCATATACCGGGCGAAACTCTTTTCCTCATCAGTACTCGTGACCCTTGGTATGGTGATATCATTGTGTATCTTCAGACCTCCACATTTTGGTCTGACTTGACTAAAGATGCCCGACGTCGAATTCGGCATCAGTCTCAGCCCTACCGTATCGTAGGAGATACCTTATACCGCATTGGAGTAGATTCGGTGCTCCGCTAGTGCCTTACCTTGGAAGAGGCTGAAAGGGTCCTCAATGACTGCCACAGTGGCACCTGTGGTGGACATATGTCCAGATATGCTACTGCTCAAAAGATTCTGTGAGCAGGATACTTCTGGCCCTCGATCTTTAAAGATTGTATTCTTGCGGTCCGCAAATGTCATGAGTGCCAGGTGTTTCAGCGCAAGATGTGTGCGCCACCTCTACCATTGCATCCTGTGATTACCGTCGGCCCATTTGAAAAATGGGGCATAGATTTTTTGACGTGTAACCCTCATTCGGCTGAGGGGCATGCGTATATAATAGTCGCTGTTGACTACTTCACCAAGTGGGCCGAAGCGATGCCTACACTAGCAGCCAACGGTAAAAAAGCTACTCAATTTATATTCAACCACATCATTTCGCGTTTCAGAGTCCCTCAGGACATCGTTACCGACCACGATACCCATTTCTGAGATTATATGATGGCTGAGCTGACATCGAGGTTGGGCTTACACCACGATAGCTCAACGCCATATTACTCTCAGGAAAATGGCTAGGTTGAAGCAGTGAACAAGGTTTTGGTCAGTATGCTTCAAAAAACAGTTGGGATTCATAAATCTAATTGGAACCTCCAACTGTTCTCAGCTCTTTGGGCCTACCGGACGTCTGCAAAGAGTGCAACTGGATTCACACCATTTCAACTGGTGTATGGTCTGGAAGCTACTCTTCCGATTGAATGCGAGATTCCTTCTTTGAAACTAGCTGTAGAACTTCTACTCGACACTTCTGCTGAATAAGAGCGTCTCCTGTATCTGGAACGGTTAGATGAAACCCGCTTCTTAGCTGCTTTGGTCATTGAAGCACAAAAAAAGCGGGTCAAAGCCCATTTCGATCGATCTGTGTCTCCACGTTCCTTTGAAGAAGGGGACCTTGTCCTTCTGTACGATCAAGCACACGATAAGATTGGGGCTGGGAAGTTCCAACCCATGTGGCATGGGCCCTATATAGTTAAATGAGTATTAAAGAATGGGGCTTATGAGCTTATAGATTATGAAGGAGTCCCGCTGGCACAACCCAGGAATGGGTTGTATCTAAAAAAATACTACGCTTAAAGTTATTTTTTGTGTGGTGTGTGTACATAGGTATTCATTTGTGTGCATGTGTGGTGTGGTGTGCCATGTAAAAATATTTCTGCTGATCGGGTCTTCCTGATTGTGCAGATGTCCATCAATCCGTTTGTTGGTTTCACGGATGGTGCCTCTCGCAGTACCAGGAATCTGTCTTCGGCAGCCTAGGTAATCTATGATCTTGCTGGTGAGTTGGTGAACCTGCAAGGTGTGTGTCTGGGACGTGCTACAAATAACATCGCGGAATATAGTGTTGTATTAGAATTATTAACTGAGGCTGTAAACCTTGTTATCTGTGAATTACTTGTGTATCTAGACTCACAACTTGTAGTATCTCAACTTAATGGTCACTATTCAGTTAGAAGTCCATCCATTTTACGTCTATATCTGTGCATTCGTTTGCTGGAAAGAAATTTTGACTATATTACATATCAACATATACCCCGGCACATGAATACACTAACATATGTAGTAGCTAATTTGGTTTTAGATAGGCATTTGTGCAATTTATAAAAAACATCATCATATGTGTAAAGGAACATCCATCCAGAAATAGATATGCATATATATAGATATCGAAAAGTTTACATAGCGTGTGTCACATAAAATCAAAAAATATACATGTTCATCTTTATACATCTGGAGACGACATGTCTCTCAAAAATATGCATGAAATAAACCCTAGGAGTCTAATCTGCGTGGTGCTTGTGTTAACAAGTCATCGTGCGTACTAGACGTCTCAGAAGACGGTGGATGCGACTAGGCACTCCCACTGTATGCCTCTGATATGCTAGAGGAACATCCGCTAGCCAGGCATAATCTGGAATCCCTCGAGCGATCCCCTCAAGGTTCTGGACTAACTCCCCTCCTTCTGCGCTCTTCGCCTGAGGGTCAGCTGTAAGCTGGGTTCTCCGTGTGATAGGAGACATACCGGCTGGTCTCTCTGGGCCAACATCTGCATATGCACATAACTGCTGTCAGAACGAACATGTATTAATCAAAAAAATCATAAAAAACATAAAAAACCAAAAAGAGAGTCATACCCAGCTCCTCGTCCCACTCATCTCCCTCTGGCAATGGGAGATATGGATCACCAGTGAAATCAGTCCCTGCATATGGCCAGTCTTTGGCTACGATCAACTGACGCCGTAGCCACCCAAAAAACTCCGGCATCCAGGACATCTATTGGCCACCCCCTGATCTGGGCATCAGTGCTGCCCAGCGAGCCATTCTTGGCTCCTGTGGTATTGGCTCAGCTACTATGGCCCCTTGGCCCTGGAAGATAGAACCATAGCCAAACTGTTTCAGTTTGGCTTGCTTACATTTCTTGAGTTGTCTCTTTATGTTGATCGTCACTGCTGTGGCCCAGTCAAACAAAAGTGGAGTCATGCATTCTGAGGCCAATAGGAGTTGGGCCTTTGTGGCCTCGTGAGGTGCCTGCGACCCTGCAGCCCGCGTGCTGGTATGTAGAACTACCCTCAGTGCTAGATCAAGGATAGACTAAATATCCACCTTTCTGCTCCTTGATCCCAGTCGTGCCCGTGGGCACACTCGTGCCATCACCTGATCCATCTTCTTGCCATATGGTCTGCTCCCAGTCAATATGGGCACCAGACCTCTGCAAGACAGTCTGGTCATAAAGTACACATTAGAAACCTCCAGTTCCAATACCTAATCTTGAAGCCGGAATACTTGGTCTTGTTCATCCCAAATACTGATAAGATACTGTAAGAGCTCAGGTTGAGCTCGTAAACAGGGCGTCAGGAAGAACTTCTTAAGCCCACAGTTCCTGAGGGTAGTCATACGAGTTTCATTCTCTATGGCCTGTTCATCCTCTTCCTCGTGCTCTCTTTCTTTCCACTCAATAGCCATTTTGCTCAGTTTCTTGCATCCATATGGTCAAGAACACTTGGTTAGATCTCTGTTATGATAAAAAAAATCATTCAAATCAATTGTAATTTCGAAATTTTGGGAAAAATATTAGGTTTCGCCGTTGGTGCAGCTGTTTCTCGAACAGTTGCGCCAGTTGGCGCGGGCCCTTTACATATAAAAGCCCATTGGTGCGGGTCCGTGCCCGATACCCGCGCCAATGAGCACAACCCTAAAATTTCAAAAAATTTCCACAGAGAACTAATATGCAATGGAAAAAGAATAAAAAATAGATTGAAATGAAGCACAGGGAGGCGCCTCTTACCTGAAACTGACGGAACTCTGGATGGTGGCCCGGATCTGTTGCAATCACCGTCGGAAGTTTGCACACCAAATGGACCACTGCTGCTCTTCACTAAGGTAAACAGTAAAAGTAATTTTGTTTTTTACCATTTGAGACTTATTTATAACTTTTTGAGCTCTATTTAGGTTTTTAAAAGTTATTTTTTATTAATATTTCATATATTTTGTCGAAAATGGATTTTACACTTGCCTTTCTGTGCAACAACAGGTTTTTATGCGACTTAAACGGCGAAATGAGTTGTATTTTATACTTTTTCGGACTCGGCAAATACACGAAAAAGTCAATTTGGAGTCATCTTTCAGCTATTTTCTGACTCTCTAAACATGAAAAGATTGTCGAGACCCTTGTCATTTCGATCTCGTTAAAGTGGTTGCAAAGCGACATCTACCCAGTATACGTTTACCCCTTTTTCGGGTTGGGATGGATTATTTACGAAAAAGGAATACCCTAGCCTATCGCGACTAGGAGGTTTTCTCGGATATTGTTTTCTACCTTTTCGGGTTCGAGGAACTATTTACAAAAAGGGACACCCCTGGAGTTTACTTTTCCGCTATCTTTTCAAACTCTCTAAACATGAAAAGATGCCAAGTTCTTCCTTTGTCAGACTCATTAAACCCTGATGACATTGGGATCAGTGGAAATGACATTATCCGAGTTACTCCTTCCTAGGGCTCGTTAAATGTACTAGGATGGATTCGCCTGAAGGGCGGACTTATATTACAAGAATATGCTATCCCCTTCAAGCTTGTCAACAAAAATAATTGGGGTACTCACCAGAAATGGTGGGGAAAAAATGGAACCATAATCATAGTCGTGTCGGCAGTATGTCGCTCTTGGACATGGCACTTGTCTGCATTCGTGTTGGGTTGGGGACATCTCATCTCATTTTCACTTGCCTCCGTGGGTTTGGGTAATCCTTTTTGACCACTCATCTGCTCTTTGCCTCGTCATCATGACCTCTGATCTATTGATGTCAAATACTGCCAAACTCACTGTCATGCCGTTATATGTTCAAGAGAAGTTGACCTCTGCAAAATTCCAACCTCCCTTTGATTCTCATTTGGTCCTGATTCATGAAAAACATTATGTTCGTCTGTCTCGTGTTGATGATGTGGGAAACACTATGGCCCACCTTCGATCAAGGTCACTTCCTGTCGACTTCAGCTCATTATCCAGGAAGCTGATCTAGATACTCCCTTTGGTACCTTGGAGCCTGCATGCCTCGATGGCAGGTTCTTCACATTCGACAAGAGGTTTTCATCATTGGCCTCTGATCGAGTGATTATGTGGGTGTTCGACGCTAGCTCATTGATTTGCATGCCGTAGAATGTACCTGTAGTACCTTGAGGGCCATTGTCATTATTGGTGGTTCCTCTCACGTCTGTTAACAGCTTTAATCATTGGCTGGTAATCAGACGATGTTCTTGCATGTTTGACTTCAACTCACATATTCGCATGCTTGAACTTGTACTCTGTTCGGGTCGAGATGGAGAGCAAGACCCTGGATTGTGTCTGTTGTAATCCAGGCTACGATTTTTTGGATTAGTTACATGACTCACTGATTGGATGGCTACGACCATGCTTGAGTCTATTTATCGATCCTTACTGGATGGCTACGTCCATGCCTTGGATCTACATTATTGTATACTCTGTTATGGATGGCTGCGCCCATACCACGTATATGTATGATGTACTTGAGATATTAGTTGTACTTCTTCACGCAGGTTTTTCAACGGTGGAGTTCTCAGATGGACATGTTCTCGTAAAGCATTTCACCCCTCTCTATCTATTGGGCCTCCTACTTTAGGGGGAATCTGTTACACAGTAATTTGTCACCGTCCCTACCATTCCCCGTCCCACACATTGGAGGGCTCATTCCATGACCTGTGAGCAATGTCATGCCTTGAAATCACTTTCATTGCACTCCTCTAAACATGAGCTTCAATTTCCCTAAAGACATCTCCTTGCAAAAAACCATAAAAATCCCCCTTTTTGCATTGGCGCGAGGATCCATTTCAGTACCTGCGCCAATGGGGTAAATCCTTCAAAGAGGCCGCGCCAACTGGCGCTCTGTCCCAGAGTCGCAGTCATGCCAGCCAATTTAAGGAGTGTTTTTTAAAAAAGAATGGTGGAAGTTTCGTCCCAAAATATTCACAAACTCGTACCTATCTTGAGTTGGGTGGTTTGGCTCTGGGAATTCCATGGAAGGGAAGTGGTTTACCACCTCTCATGGAAGCTTCCTTGAGGATAGGGCCAATCCCACAATTATAGGGATCCCAACTCCCCTTCCTCCATCTATAAAAGCTTGCTCATTCTCTATTGCAATCTAGTCCTGAAATTCCATAGTCCTGAGACTCCATAATCTTGAATCTCCAAGTTCCCAAGAGCCTTATGCTGCAAGAGTCCTCATTCTCCCCTTAAGACCAAATCTAAGCGAGGAGACTATCGTCGAGAGATTCCAAGAGAGGCTTACCCCATCCTTGGTAGGCTTTGCGAGACGTGTTCCACTGGCAACCTCTCCGAAGGAGACCTCAGCGTTAGAACATTGGTTGTACTCTCCTTTGATTGATTATTAATGAATGACTACTAGTTATGGTTCCGCTCTAGTTTTCGTTTATGATGATGTTGAGTTATGTCCTTTCTGACTGACATATAGTTGCGTATTCTGGATTTTATGCTTGTATTCATTTTGTTTCTTGTATGTGCAGGTGTCCATTCACGGAGATCGTGAGGATCGTGACTTGCCAGGACTAAGGAACGAGAGCACCACCTCTTCGACGAATCATAACGTTGGACTCCAGGTAGGCCTTCATCACTGGTCTGTTTATTCACAATTAGGAACTTGTGTTGTAGCATTTGATGATTGTTGCTAGACCCGTTCTAGGCTAGTAGGGATCGCCTCTGTCCGCAAAGGGGATTTACCTCTTCAACAATCACCAACTAGTGTTTTTAGTGTGGGAAGTTACTATTTGTGTGTGGTTTGATCTCCTATATTTTTAGGCGTATGATTCATTTGTTTGTTTCCTTAGCAACTTTAGGAGTTTTCATTGAAATTTTCTTTGATTGTGTGTGATTAATAATTTTCAATTGTGGCTGAATTACAAAGACAATGGCATAGACTCCAGGGGAAACCCCCTGAGTATACACCAAGTCAACTTGAAGGACTACGAGCACTGGTACCATCTAGTGTCAGTAGAATTAGATCAACAGAACCAGGAGAATCATCTATAGTTATTCATCCTGATTATCAATCACAAACACAAGAATATAGTCAAGAGCCAATTTCAATTTCTGAAGTTACTGGTAATATTTCTCCAACTAGTGAATTAGCTGAAGAACCAGAAATTTCTGAGCCCAAAATTGAACTTGCTATGTAGGAACCATCTGTAGGATTTGTTACTCCGACTTCTAGTGATCCTGATTCACCTAGGGTAAGACATCGCATTACTAAAAACCTTCCTTCTGATCTCATATGTATTGAAGAAATTGTTGGTCCAAACGAAGACGTAGTTCTTCCCGAAAACCAAGAAACTTTTAATCTTAGGGAACATGAATCAATATTCTCTAGTCCTTTTAGAACTAACACTTAGTATTTATCATTGACATATTTTTTACAAAACGCAGGTCTTACTTATTCACCACCCCGAATTCCTTTTCACCCTACACCGAGAGGTTATCATCCTTCATCAACTATGTCGGGTGAGTCATCTATGTTTTCTCAATCTATGGAAACATTTTTATATAGTGGTCCATCTGTTCCTTTGGGATACCAGTCACTCTCTGGTACTTTCTCGGGGGCAGCTCCTCAACCAATTGAACAAGTGCTATCATCTGGTACAAATGAAACTAAAATTGAAACATTGAACGTAGAATAGATTTTTATTATGTCTCGTAATATTCAAAATCCTCAACCTCAAGGAAGTCAGTTACCGCCTGGGGGTCAACCTCAAGATAGTTAGTTACCGCCTGGGGGACAACCTCAAGATAGTTAGTTACCTCTTGGGGGACAACCTCAAGGTAGTCAGTTACTACCTGGGGAGCAACCTCAAGGTATTCAATTACCGCCTGGGGGGAAACCTCAAGGTAGTCAGTTACCGCCTGGGGGGCAACCTCAAGGTAATTTTTTACCAGGAAAAACTGTAGGACAATATTACCTGCCTAGAGAACAACCTCAAGGACAGTACATACCTCAAGGTCAATATCAACCTCAAGGACAGTACATTCCTCAGGGTCAACCCTAGAGTCAATTTATTCCTCAGGGTCCACCCCCGAGTTAGTTTATTCCTCAGGGTCAACCCTAGGGTCAGTTTATTCCTCAAGGTCAGTACTAACCCCAGATTCAATACATGCCTCAAGGTTATCAACCTCAAGGTTAGTACTCGGCTCAAGGATTTCAACCTCCTTCAGGAAAACCATTGTTACAAGGAACTGAAACTTTTCTAGTTAATTATCAAACTTATGTTCAACCTGGTTATGGTCCTTCATATGCACAACCTTCTATGGGTCAATACCCCGGAGTGAATATGGCGTGGGATCCATCTCAAATTCAATAGACTTTGCAACCCAATGTGCAGTTACCTAATCAACCTAGACAACCCATAGGTTCTGGTACAACCCAGCAACCTATCCAGCCTACCATTCAAGTCCCTGCACTTGGTTTTGTTCAGCAGCATGGGCCTAGTACACCTCAGACTCCACCTCAAACTTCTGCTACTGCTGTGACTTCTGTTCAACCTACCACACCTATTTCTGGAGTATTTATAGCTCCTGTTTCTACTACCCCTGTATCAGTGCAAATTCCTCAATTATCTGTGCCACAGTCAAGACCTACAATTCAGACTACGGTCTAGATACCTATAGGAAAAGCTGGTACAAGTACGATTCTTACTAGTCAACCACAATTTACTTATCAACCATACCAGGGATAGTATCAATTTGGATAGGCTACACAAAATCCAGTATATCTGTATCATCCGTACCCTGGGTATACTTATCAAATACCTCAACAACCCTAGTATGGTCTGGTTAATCCTGGTTATCCAGGAGGTTTCATGATTCTCAATGCGCATCCAATTCCAAGATATCTTGGATATCCTCCTCTTGGAACTGGTTTGATCACACAAGGTTATCAAGACCCTAGCCATTGGCTACCATTTATAGCAACTTTAGATTTACCTAATCTATCGCACCTTACGAATGATCCTATCTTTTATCTTCCGTATTGGCCGCTGATGCCTAACAAGTTGCCCAATGATATTCCAAAGTTTGAGGGTAAGTTAGGAGAGGACCCATATAATCATGTTATGACTTATCACCTCTGGTGTGCATCCAATTCACTAATCGATGATTCAATTCGATTGCGTCTTTTTCAGAGAACTCTCATTGGTCTAGCGGCCAAATGGTGTATTGAGTTACCACGAGGCTCTTTTAATAATTTTAATGCACTAGCTACTACTTTTTTAACCCATTTCCAGTTTCCTATTAGATACGACAATGACACGGAATTGCTAACTTCATTAAAGCAATGTACGTCCATATACATATCTGATCACATTCATGAATGGAGATGTAGGAGGCGTTTAGTGAAGGTCTTTATTCTGGATCAAATTTTGGCTGAATGGTTTATCAAATCGTTATTGCCCAAAATTACTGAAGATGTGGCCAAAGGAGGCATCATTGCAGAAGAGCAAGTCATTGCTCAAGCTCAGTACCTTGACCTTGTATATACCCAGTCAGGTACTCTGTATGATAAAATCCCTGATTTACCAAGACCTGGTCAATTAACTACAACTCCTTCCGGCTCTGATGCCGCGGATGGTGTAATTGGCTCTGTTAGCACTGGTAAAAGTAAGAAGAAATCTTCTAAGACAACTTCTCCTATTATCACTTTACCTAATTCATTGAAAGGAGATTTTTCCGTTGAAACTTCCACTGATATTCATGTTGTAGAATCATTTATGACCAAACCTAAAACTGGTGGTAAGAAGAAAGGTAAGAATAAAAAGAAAGAATCTTCAAAAGATAAAAATGATAAAACTGAACCAACTGACGAAAAACGAAAACCTTATTATCCATGTATGATCTGTGATGAGGATCATTTTACAAAAGAGTGTCCATGTAGAGCTGAGGTATCGAAATTCGTTAAGGGTTCACCCATACCTGCTATCTTAAACGATCCCTTTCCTTCTCAAGATAGTAATATGATTGGATCTTCCTCAAATATGCTAGAGGATATTTTCATGGTTGCGAAGCGATCGCAAGATTACGGTAGTAAAAATCTTGGTAAAGAAGTAGAAACATTTAATTCAGCATCGACTACATCTCCTTCAGTTTTTGATCCGCTACAGATTGAGAAACAAAATCCTGACTTAGTAATCAAACCGCTTATTAAAGGTGTACTTCGTAAATCAACTTTCAATCCACACACGAGAGCTGCTCAGAATTACAATATTTTTGAAGACTTGGCAATTTCCCCTTCAGAAATGTCGGCGTTGGAAGTGCTACAATCATGCCCAGCCTAAAGAAAATTACTATTTTCAGCCATAGGAGCCGTAGACCTCTAGGATTCAGACCTCATGATCTTCGATTTAGAGAATTTTACACCTTACTTACCTCATCAAAGGGCTTTTCAAATTATGATAATAGTAAAAAACAAACGTATTTTTTGTACTGTTGTTGATGAAGGGGCTTCCACGTGTATTATGTCATTAAAATGTTGGAAATCACTTGGTTCTTCGACAATTAATCAATCATTGACTATCCTCAAAGCTTTTGATGGAAGATGTTTTCAGCCGTATGGTATTTTACGGGATCTACCAATAGAGGTCGAAGGAAAAACTGTTAATCTGGATGTCGAAGTGGTTGATGCCCCTCTGGATTACAACCTTCTCCTGGGTCACAGTTGGTCTTACACCATGACTGTTGTTGTATTGTCAATCTTTCGTCTCATCATGTTTCCTCATAAAGTAAATATCGTTAAAATATATCAGCGTTCATATTATTCATCTGACCCAACCTCTACTGATAGTATCCAGCATATCAGGAAATTGACTATCCCTTATAAGAATGTTGGGGTAGGGTTAATTAAAGATTCTGCTTTATTGGGAAGTTTTTCCTTGCCTGCTCGCAACGTACAACCTCCTATTGCTAATATCAATATGATTACATCAAGTACTATTTCCTTTGATGATCCTTGGATAGTAGCTTTAGAATCAAAACTGGATTCTTTCGATGGTGCAATGCCTTTGAGTCCTTTTGAGTTAGAATATCAAACTTTACAGTCATTTTCTGATACTCCTTCAATTAAATCAGATCCAATGAATGTGATCAATGAGGAGTCATTTTCAATATTGAGCTCAGCTTCGACATCAATTCCGGATCTTGATCAACACGTATTCAATACTGATGAACAAATTCGTGAATTCTTGTCTGTCGATGAATTACCATGGGAAGATCTACATCATAGGTCTTCATTTTTACCTGATCTCGATCATTTTGAGAATAATTTTTCCTCTATTTTTACTACTGATTACATTAAAGAACCTCAGAATCCTATCTCATCTTCCGATTTTGAATTGAATTTAGAAAAAATTTCTACAATGGTTCCCATTGAAATTTCAGTAAAACCCGAAATTGTTGAAAACATTCATATAGGTGCTTCTTGTACGCCAGATGAAATCCAAGCATATAAAGCCCTATTTCAGGAATTCCGTGACATTTTTTCTTGGTCATATGAAGAAATGCCAAGAATCGATTCATTGATTGTTGTTCATGAAATTAAGACATACCCAGATACTAAACCCGGCAAACAGAGATTACGTCAGATACATCCGAGAAAAGCTGCTACTATTAAAGCAGAAGTTGAAAAATTACTTCGTGCAGGTTTTATTTATCCGACTCCATTAACAGATTGGGTGTCTAATGTTGTTCCTGTCAATAAAAAATAAGGAACAATACGGGTATGAATCAATTATAGGGATATAAATCGAGCTTTTCCAAAAGAAAACTATCCAACCCCTTATATCGATCAAATTATTGACGATTGTGATGGAAGTGAAATGTTTTCATTCATGGATGGATTTTCCGGTTACAATCAAATCAACATACTCCCTGCAGATCAACCTAAAACAACTTTCATTTGTCACTTTTTAGAGGGCAATTTCTTATGCATTTCATGACATTAAAATCATTGTGCAACCCTACATCGATGATTTTCCTGCTCATTCCTTGCATAGAGCAGATCATATCACTCATTTACGAGCCATTTTTATACGATGTAGGAATTATAAGATTTGTCTGAATCCTCACAAATGTGTTTTTTGTGTACAATTTGGACGATTGTTGGGATTTATTGTCTCAAAGGAAGGCATTCGTGTCGATCCATTTAAGGTTGAGTCTATCATCAATTTACCTCTTCCTTATACTCTTCGCCAACTCCAAAGTTTGCAAGGGAAAGAAAGCTTCTTACATTAATTCATTCCTAACTACGCTGAGTTAACGAAAGGTTTTACTAGGTTGTTAAAACAGAATATTCCTTTCTTTTGGGACGAGATCGCTGATCGATCTTTTGATGCTCTTAAAAATGCGTTGACCCATGCACCATTACTGCATCCTCCCAATTACAAGAAGGATTATTTTTTGTACCTCGCCGCTTTCGATTCCACGATAGCAGTGGTTTTAGTTTAGGAAGATGAATTCAATAGTGAACATGTGATTTAATATCTTAGTCTTAATTTGCATCTGACTGAAATCAAATATTCACATGTGGAAAAATTGGCCTTGGCAGCCATCCAAGCTGTCCAACATTTTCGTCATTACATACTTTTACGCAAAACAACAGTGATTTCTGATTGTAACCCTATGATGTATATTTTGACAAAATAATTGCTAGGGGGAAAATAATCCAAATGGATTGTTATCCTATAAGAGTTTGGCTTGGAATTTGAAAAATCCAAATCAAAGAAATCATTGATATTTGCTGAACTTATGTGTGGCTTCCTAAGTACTGATACAGAAACTATGGTAGAACAACCAATCGCGGGAGAATACTTGTTTCTTATTAGTACAATTGAACCTTTTTATGGAAATATAATTGTTTATCTTTAGACCCAATCTTTTCAGCCAAAAATTTCACGATCACAATGACGTAAAATATGTTTCCAATCTCAACAATATCATATTGTTGGCGATACACTACACCGTCATGGTGCAACTCTATTTTTTGACGTTGTCTCACCCATGAAGAAGCCGAAAAGATTTTAAATGACTGTCACTCTGGAGCATGTGGCGGTCATATGTCTGGGTATGCCATAGCCCAAAAGATATTGTGCACTGGTTATTTTTGGCCATCCTTATTTAAAGATTGTATTTATGTAGTCCAAAAATGCAGTAATTGTCAAAGTTTCGATCGAAATATGCGTGCACCTCCCGCTCCTGTTCACCCTATAATTGTTGTTGGTCCTTTTGCAAAATGGGGCATTGACTCCATTACATCTAACCCTCACTTGGCCGGGGGGCATGGGTATATTATTCTCGCAGTAGATTATTCTACCAAATGGGCCGAGGCGATGCCTACATTTATGGAAGATGGCAAAACTGTAGCTACTTTTGTGTTCAATCATGTGATTGCTCGTTTTGGTGTACCCGAAGCGATAATTACTAACCATGGGAGTCATTTTCAAAACAGCACGATGACTGAGCTAACTGACCAACTTGGCCTGCACCATGATATTTCTGCACCTTATTATCCGCAGGCTAATGGTTTGGTTGAAGCGATTAATAAATTTTTAGTTACCATGATCAAACGAATCATTAGCATTCATAAATCGAATTGGCATACCATGCTTTTTTCGGCACTTTGGGCATATCGAACCTCAGTAAAAACATCAACAGGCTTTACCCCTTTTCAACTATTTTATGGTTTAGAAGTGGTATTACCGATTGAATGTGAGATATCGTCACTCAAACTAGCCATAGAGTTACTACCAGCTACCTTTGTGGAGGAAAAATGATTTTTGTACTTAGCTCAATTAGATGAGAATCGGCGTACCGCTGCATTAGCCACCGAGACTCATGCGAAACGAATGAAAGCTCAATATGATAGAAGTATTACACCTCGTATTTTTTCAGAAGGAGACCTAGTTTTTCTATATGATCAAGCTAACGATAAGCTAGGGGCTGGGAAATTCCTAGAAATATGTTTTTCATATCATTCCATGATCTTATTGAATTATTACCTAGACTCATGAACCAGTTAAGAGCTCTATTGTTCAATTTTTCTGGAAACACTCTCAACTTTTGAGTGTTTAGTAAGTAACCATAATATCTACAAAATATTTCAAATTCAACGAGAAATGTTTCTAGATCATCTCACCCCATACCATGGAGGTTGGGAAGGAAATATGGAGGGACGTTCTTCATATGGACACTGATATCAATAACTTGAATGGGAAAACCAAGAGGATATTCTTCATTATCATCATCTTCATCCATTTCCTCTACATTATATGCCACCTCTTATTATCCTACCTCCAAAAGTGGGTGGTGATGTGGTTCTTACTAGACCACGTGATCATATGGGGTGGTTGGTGTTGGGAAACTATTTTTAATATTTTTGAATAAGGATGCTAATGAAATGCAATTTTCTATTTGTGAAATGAAATATGCAAAATGAAAATATTTTTTGTTTTTGAAAAAAGAAAAGAAATGAATCAACTAGGGAAGAAAACAATACATAATTTCACACCTCCCCAGAAATGACACCAGAAAGTGACGAGCCTCAGTATTGAAACATAAATGTTGCAACTCCCGAGGCTACCAACTTTAATTATGAACCTGGGGTTTATACAAACATAAGAGGTATCATCACTATATGTGCAGCATATAATGTGTCCTTATTTTTTTGATCTGATTTAATGAGGTGAATTTCATGAAATATGAGCCTAAACTAATTTCAGAATTGGAAGTGTTTCTTTGAAATGAAATTAATCCTAGGCAAGAACAATAATTGTAATTGAAATTCTAAGTGCATGAATTGAAATAAATAAACATGATATACTTTGTAAAAATTTGTGTCCTAAGTGGTTTTCATTATTCCTCAATAGTGGATTTAGATCCTAGGGATCATTATTCAAGCCTAAGAGACAAAAACCAAGCGTTGGGAGCAAATCTGGTCGAGTTTACACATGCTACAAGAGTGTTATAGGAAGTTCTGTTTTGGAGATAACTCACCGAATGGAAAAGTAAATAAAATTGAAATGGGATGATATTTTTTTTATTAATTATGATTTATTTGGTATCCATTACAAGTGGAATCACTCCAAAAAACACCTGTTCATATGTGCTAAAAAATAACAGAAAGTTACTACTCTAAAAACTAGAAATTCAATTACTAGTGAGCTAGTTAAGCTATCAAATGTATAACCTAATAAAGTGAAAATGAAATGGGGTAAATTTTGTTATTAATGTGAATTTTTTTGCGACCTAATACAAGTGGAATAAACTCAAATGAATCTCGTCAACCCATTCTAAAAAATACAATAAAATTACTACTATTTAGCTACAACGAATTTCTAGAAATCCTATATTTATGAACTAGTAATCAAATCCAAGTAGCTCAATGATGAATATGGACTTCCAAAGTTATTATAAGGATGAATATTTATTTTCAATCTGTAAATAACCTACAAAATAACTCACTTCAATCATTTAATTCAATCCTACTACAAGAAAAGCATCAATACTAAATATAGAAGTAAGAAAAACAAGAATAAGATATGCATGTGAATAAGAAGTGAAAATAACATAAGGAAATTGTGCAAGAGGGCTATTAGGCTCCTGGGATGGCCAAGCCCAAGGAGACTTAGAGTCCTATGGAAGAAAATAAGCCTTAGAAGCTAAAAATGACACTAATATTCATTATTTGAATCAATCCAAGTACATCCATGCAAGAAATGAAAATGGAGCTGCTACACAACAAGTTTTCTCCACAAGAAAACTAAATAACAGATGGCCCTAGAGGAAAATTCAAATTGATACTTACAAAAATTTATGAGGATACATTCTCCTTGAAATAAGGAAGCTTTCCCCTCCAAAATCCCTTAAATAGTGGATCTGTTTCCCAACACTAGGAGTTTGCATTAAATGACATGGAACACGTTCCTAGATTTTCTTAATCATTGGAGTTCTAGAATATATCAATATTTTCATGATATTTTTTTCATTTATTCTCCAATATTTATCCTCCTATAGTAAGGAGCATGTCCCTAAATTATATCCTTCTCCAAATCTTCATAATCTGTCCAATTTTCTCACAATATTCTTCAAAAATAGATAATATTAGGCACAAATATGTAATTATCTCTAAACCTTCATAAGAAAATATTAAAGCTTAAAAAAAATTATTCAATGTAGAAGGAGAGATTTAATATAGCCTTTATGTGCCTAAGTAAGGTTAGATGGGCCTTAATTTATGTCTAATTTAGAAGCCCATCACCTGTTGCCCAGGATATTCCATCTTACCCACGACATCCTCCTTCAGACTTTAATCACCAGTTGCCTTTTGCAGCTAATCTTGAATTACCTAAATTAACTTCGCTTACTAACAACCCCATCGCTCATTCGCCATGGTGGCCAATTATTCCCACTAAGTTGCCATATGATATCCCAAAACTCAATGAAAATCTTGGAGAAGGGTTGTCAACGCATTTCATGATGTATCATCTATGGTGTTCATCCAACTCCCCCAATAATGATTCCATTCGACTTCGTCTTTTCCATTGAATGCTTATAGGTATTTCAACTAAATGGTATATTGAATTACCTAGTGTGTCATTTCACAATTTAATTACTTTATCCACCACCTTACTCACACATTTCCAGTTTTCGATCAGATACAAAACTAGAATGGAACTATTGACTAAATTAAAACAATCAAATTTCACTCACATTTTAGATCACATTCATGAATGGAGGTGTTGTCACTAGTTGGTCAAGTCCTTTGTTCCTGATTAGTTATTGGTGGAATGGTTCGTCAAATCTCTGTTAGATCTATAACATAAGATGTGGCCAAAGGTGGAGTCATGAACGAAGAGCAAGTCATTGCACGTGCTCAATATATATATCTGGTTTATACCTAATCAGGAACATTATATGATAAGATACAAAACTCTTTGTGACCTTCAAACATTCTTTCTCTTCCACCTGGTAAAGAATATCATGCCACTAATGGCATTATTGGTTCTTCTAGTTTGCATTCAGTGAGTAAACCATCTAGTATAGCACTGTCCGCTCCTTATCAAAACCTTCAATCCCACCCTCCTACAGCTTCTACTGCTGAGATAAGTGCCATTTCATCTGATAAAGGAAGATCTCAACAAAAACCTAGAAGCAAGAAGAAAGGTAAAGGTAAGAAAAATAAAAATTCCTCACCACAGGATAAGCAAAGAAATTCATCTTACGAGGAGAAACAAAAGCCTCAATATCCATGCTTGATTTGTAATAAGGATCACTTTACATGTGATTGTCAACACTGCACTAAAGTGAATCAATTTCTTAACTAATCTACTTATCCTGTCGTGTTGTCTAACTCGTTTCCTAATCAAGAGACTCATATGGTTGCTCAGGACCCCTCTTCCTCTAACACGTTTTTGATGCTCTCCTCCTCAAAGCTAGTATCTGATGTTTTGGTGGCCAATCAGAACAAATATTATGGTAATGTGAATCCACTAAATGACAGGCTACTGATCAACCTGCCAGTTCGGCTCCAACCTCATTTTATTTTGTTTTGCCTATGGAAATGACTATCAAGCCTCAGAAGGGTGTTATTCATAAGTTTTCTTACAACCCTTGTTAAAGAGTTTCCCAAAATTACAATGTGGTTGAAGACTTGGATCAATTTCCATCAACCATTTCCACTCTAGATGTTGGAAATATGATGCAGAGTGTTGTCCTTGATGGCAACCCACTGAATGAAGATGAAGACATGCGACTGTTGACATGTGTTGTCCTTGATGGCAATCCACCTGATGAAGTTATGCTTGACTTGATGGACTTGGTAAATGATGTAAATCTGATGTGATATGATGTTGGTTAGCAATATGGCGCTGAGTGTTGTCCTTAAATGGCAATCCTCTTGATGAAGATGATGACAACTTACTTGATGAAGTTGTGATTGAGAGAATATGTTCTTGATGAAGAAAATATGATGTATCTACAGTGTGTACAGAAGGCAATGGAGAAAGGAATTCAGCATGTGCTAATTCTATGATGAAAAAAGAGTATGTATCTAGGCATACGCGGATTGGCCTAGGGGAAGTCACATATGCACACGGAAAAGAACGTTCCAAGTCGCGTATGGGCAAAAAGCGCTCAAAAAGTGCAAAACCAGGGGTAACCACCATGGTATTAATCCATTGTATTGGTTAATGGTTCGTCTAAATGACCCCGTCCAGGAATACCATCGGAAGTAATGTAGTTTTGGGCTCATGGTATTGTTGTGGCTCATGGTATTGAAAAAGGGGCCCGTGGTATTGAAGGCTCATGGTATTGTGTTGGCTTATGGTATTAGGGGCCCGTGGTATTGAAGACTCATGGTATTGTTTTGGTTCATGGTATTGAAAAAGGGGCCCGTGGTATTGAAAAAGGATAAACCTATATAAGGAGAAGAAATTCATTGTGAAAAACACAAGTGTGGGTGCAAGATGTCTGAGCTTGAATGAATACTTCTCTGTGAAGTATATCTATATGGAAAGGGTAAAGTTTTGATAATAGATCTGAATCTATGATGCACCTACGAAGAAATGATGAAGCAGAATATCTAGATCTGGAATGTATCTGTATTTGCTAGATCTGTTTATGGAGTGATTAGATCTGTGATGAGGCGAACATCTGTCTGAATTAAAGGGTTAAATCTGAACTGAATGTCTGATCTGAAGAAGTATGCTGCTCTATGATGGTTGAAGATCTATACGCCATTTTCGCCGAAGAGGAAGCGCGTATATACGGTCCGAAGAAGAGAAAGCGCGTATGCGCAACAAATACATACGCAGGTATACGCCGGTTTGTGGATGGGAAGCGCGACATAATGGACATCGTTAGAAGTGAAAGCGCGTATGCAAAATAGGTTTACCGGGCTAAAGGCATGAAACATTCATCTGTTTCGTCGAAGAGCCGCTATCTGATCTGTGTTGATAAGTATCTGTTGGTGATGTATGTTTGTGCTTAAAAGTATGGAAAGGGTCCAGTTTGAAAATATGATGAAATGTGGCCTGCAAGTGGTGTTCTATTGAAGTTGTTGGATCCAGTGTGGAAATTGATGAAACGTGGTCCAAGGTGGTGCTGAAGGTTGTAGCCTTCAGTCAGGGGGTTGTAGCTCCCTTCCAGGAGAGGCTGGTAAACGAGATCAGGGGGTCGTAGCTCCCTTCCAGGAGAGGCTGGTAAACGAGTCAGGGGGTTGGAGCTCCCTTCCAGGAGAGGTCGGTAAACGAGCGCAGGTGGGTGCCTGCGTGCTGGTAGGAGTCTGCACCAGCACATATGTTGTAAGATGTTTTCTCTATAATAAAATATTGAAGGCTGAGCAACTGCAGCGGTGGTTTTCTCCCGACTTGGGTTTCCACCTAAAAAATCCTGGTGTTCATGTGTGATGCTTGTGTGATGGTTTATTCTGTTGTTACTACACATGTTTACTGCTAAGTTAACATCAGATGAATGAATATTACAAAGAACTAAGTTAATAAATATCTGCATATTTAGATCTCTGCTAATACGCGAGTTGTATGAAGGATATCCGCGTGTATACGCGAGTTTACTAAAGGAAAGTAGCGTATGGGTTTTAGAGAGTGAAAAAGTAAAAATTTTTGAATATGCAGTAAATACTGATTCACCCCCCCTCTCAGTATTTTTCCCAACAATTGGTATCGGAGCAGGTTCTTCTGCAGAAGCTTGATCGCTTGAAGAAGATCCGTCGCAATGGGAAGTCAAGAAGGAGTGATGTATATAAAGCCACCTCTATTCAATGGAAGCAATCTGATATTCTGGAAGGTACGAACAAAAGCATATCTGCAAAGTCTTGGTGCAGATGTATGGGCAATCATGGAAGAAGGTTATCAATACCCAGCAAGTATACCTACTGATGCATCTGAAAGGAAGAAGTATGAAATCAATGCCAAAGCAATGAATGTCTTATTAGGAAGCATGTCTGAATTAGAATTTGCTAAAGTGATGCAACTACATTCAGCAAAATAAATATGGGACAAAATCATTCTGAGCTATGAAGGAGATACAAAGGTAAAAAGTGCAAAACTCCAAACTCTTAGAATTGAATATGAAAATTTGAAGATGCATAGTGATGAAAGTGTTGCCAGTTTCTTTCTTCGTCTGGATGATATTGTAAATCAAATGAGAAATTTGGGTGAAACCATAACTGATACTACTCTGGTGGAAAAGGTCTTAAGATCTTTGACTTCAAAATTTGACTCTAAAGTTTCATCTATTGAAGAAAGGCAAGATCTGCAAACACTTACTATTGTTCAATTACATGGTACTCTGACTGCTTTTGAAATGAGACAAGGAGGTCCTTCTCAAATAAGAGAAGCTGCTTTTAAGGCTTCTACTAAAGGAAAGGAAAAGGAAGTTGTCAAAGAATCCAGCTATATATCCGATGAAGAAGAAGCGAATTTCGAGAGAAAGCTCCAACTAGGCACTGGAAGATTCAAAGGCAAGCTTCCCTTCAAATGTTTTGAGTGTGGAAAAGTTGGTCACTATGCTGCTAAATGTCCTTATAGAGAAAAGAATGGTAAAGGGAAACAATTTGAAAAGAGAAATAGTTATTATGCAAAAGAAGATGATGATGAAGTGTCCAGTGAAGATGAAGAAGATTCTGACCAAGATCTTAAAGTGCTCATGGCTAAGAAGCAAAAGAAGAAGGCTACTCGAAACAAGAAGATACCTTAGAAATCATGTATAGCAAAAATTGAAGAAGATGAACCAGGTATTAATCGTTGTTCTTGTCTCTTACTTAACTGCATGTGCAAAGATTATGATAGTGAAAGTGACAGTATGGATCCAAAAGTTTCTGACGAAGCTCTACAAATACTCATGGCAAAGAAGGAAAAGAAGAAGGCCACTTGTAATACTCTTCTTTGTGCAAGCAATGGTGTAGAAAGTGAAAGTAAAGTTGTGGATCTAGAACAAGCTATCAAGATCAAAGTTGAAGAACAACAAAAGGAAATTGATAAGAAAGATTCTATCTATAAAGAGATGATCTCTCAAATGAAAGATCAAATAGAAATGCTGAATGGACAGGTGGACAAGTATCAAAGGTTTCATACTTATGCATCCAATCGAATTAAAGAACTAGAAGCAGAAATCAATGATCTAAATGCAGATCTCGAAAAATCAAGCAAGAAGAATGAAGGACTTGAAGCTGCAATCATCTTTATACAAACAGATCTTGAAGCATCAAATAAAAAGAATGAAGAACCTCTGTCATTTGAAAAGGAAGGCCTTGAAGCAGAAATCATCTCTCTCAAAGAAGATCTGGAAAAATCAAAGAAGAAAAATGAAGAGCTGGAACAAACATGTGAAGAAAACGAAAATTGGCTAAAAGAAGAGATTCTAAATCTGAAGGATCAAGTAGAAGATGGAAGAAGGAAGGAAGAAAGCATGACAAAGCAATGTCAAGCCTTGGAGGTTGAGGTAAACATTCTCAAAGGTAAATTAGAAGAAAAGGTTAAAATTTTGAGGTTTCAAGATAGTACTAATATTTTGAACAATATTCTGAGTAATCAAAGGTCTCCTGCTATCAAATATGGTCTTGGTTTCCATGAAACTGTTAAAGGAGAATCTAGCTCACAAGGAAGTGCCAAAAATTCAGAGGATGTCAATACAAAACCTGAAGTGGTGAAAGAGACAAAAGATCAACCAACAATCATGAATTCTCAAAGGAATGTTGAATGTTTTAAATGTCATAATTATGGGCATGTTGCAGCCAATTGCAGAAGCAGATCATTTCAGCCTCAAACAAACAGATCCTACATAGAAAGGTACTTTGGTTTCTTCAAGGGATATTGTTTTTCATGTAACAAGTATGGACATAAAGCAGCTGATTGTAAAAGGAGGAAGAATAGAAATACTCATTATGATTCTTATGTTTATTTCTCTGGCCACATGAGATGTTATGCTTGTAACAAGTATGGACATGTAGAAAAAGAATGCGGGATGAACAGATCTGGGAAAGTGGACAATTTTCAGCACACAGTTGGAAAGCTCAAGCAAATTTGGAAAAAGAAGGAGGACCGATCAGAAACGTAGGGAATTCAGACCCTACTGCAGTCATCCGCTTCTGAAGCTTACTTCTCTGATTGACTGTAGGAATGATGTGGGATACATTATGAGATTTAGTAATGTATCGTCACAGGGGGAGCAATGCATGATGACTCTCATGGTTGATTTGATTATTCTGGTTATGTTTACTTCTGACAGCGCATCTGATGTGGAAAGGACAGGTACAGGAGGTACAAGCTCAGGAGGAAATGAAGGAAGATGAAAATTTTCTATGCTTCACTTTCCATACGCGGGTTATACTAACAAAAGTCGCGTATACACGCTAGTTTCATCAGAAGCAGTTGCGTATGCATTGATGATAAGAGAATTTATATGCTAGCTGAAGATCTGGAGCAGAGGTTCAGGGGGAGCATCAGTCTGATTGTTAATGACTGTATTATTGACTCAATTTCAGCTTAGTTTATCAGTTCTAAATAATGAGGATACGATACATGGTTTCTTGTGTTGAAGACTATGGATGAGTCCTGTCTACTTGAGTATTCATTGCTGAGATGAAAGTCTTATAATTCAGAGGCAAGGACAGATCATGCAGAAATTGTTGCTGATGACTTGCTGTTGAAGGTGTTTCAGATTGCACAGGTTAAGGAAGAGCACTGGTTTAGGGGGAGCAGCAGGTTGAATACTAATGATTGCATTGTTGGCAATATGACTGCTTACTCTTTGATACTCATACTCAAATGATGATGGCTTGGTACATGATGATGAGACGTTGAATGAGCTGTGTTTACTACTTGCTGAAGTTTATCTGTTGGATGAAATTGGAAGTCTTATGATTCAGAGATAAGAATAATTCATGCACAGTTTGTTACTATGGCTGAGATCTTTTCCTACATATGTTACTTCATGTTAAATCTTAAAGGTCATGGTGATGTAGGATGGTGGTGGACCACATGAATGACTGCTTGACACTTGTGTGAAGATGTTGTTCTGGTATTGATGCTGCAAAGAATCTGAAGGCTTGGTTACTAATGTGCCTATGCTACAACCGTTGGATGACGCTTGAAAACACAACTACACTGTTCTATCTATCTGTAGTCCAGGGAAGCATTCAAATATCTCAGAAAGAAGCTGAACACTGTCTTTTTCTCATAGAGGATCAGATCTGGTTAAAATATAGAAGATGATATTGGATACGTGGGTTTCCTAAAACACAGTCGCGTATATACGCGAGTTCATGCACAGAAAATCGCGTATGTCTAATTGCTGACAAATTTTTGCTTGGAGTCAGCTCTTTTCAGCACAGCTGCAGTGTTTTTTGGTATCTTTGATACTGTTTGGTATCTCTGGTGGTGTTCCAGTTCTCATAATTTTGTTTCTAATGTTTTGATGAAGATGCCTTGATGATTTGTTGGTGAAAGTGTTCAGGATGCACAAACTAAGGGGGAGCCTTAGTCATATGAAAAGGATGCTTGGATGCACAGATTTAGGGGGAGCATTAGCGTTGCTGAGTATAATGCTTTGTTGGCATTATGATGGCTCTGAAATATGTTCTCTTTCTTGAGGACTTTTTGGTATTGGTTATGAAAATTCATATTTGTATTCTTGATGAAAAGGTCATGTTGAGACCCTTGATGTAAAAATTGTAATATTCAGTCATGTAAGGACTTCTCAAAATTTGTAAACCCACTTGGTTGGGTAGCTGAGTCAAATTTTGTAAACCCACTTGGTTGGGTAGTTGAAGTTGAAATGTGTAAACCCACTTGGTTGGGTACTTGAGTCTCATATGTAAATCCACTTGGTTGGATATTTGATGTAAGTATGAGTCTTTTGGTGATAGGAAGTTCATAGAGTCATGTACTTCATTGAAAAATATTCAGCATGAACTCAGGGGGAGCTTGGTCACTTCAGTATACATCAGATCTGCAGAACGCTTTTTCTACATGAGGAGAAAAGGGGGTGAGTGTGTTGGTTTTGATCCGCCCATTGCCCTTGATGTCAAAGGGGGAGAGTGTGTTGGTTTTGATCCGCTGGTTTTGATCCGCCCTTTGCCCTTGATGTCAAAGGGGGAGAGTGACATGGTGTTTGAATGCAGATAATGGTGTCAAAGAATTGGGAGAGTGAAATGGTGTCAATGTACTTATCTGTTGTGGTAACCAAACACCATCGTGGTTGCCATCAAGTCCAAAGGGGGAGATTGTTGGAAATATGATGCAGAGTGTTGTCCTTGATGGCAACCCATTGAATGAAGATGAAGACATGCGACTGTTGACATGTGTTGTCCTTGATGGCAATCCACCTGATGAAGTTATGCTTGACTTGATGGACTTAGTAAATGATGTAAATACGATCCTTGATATGATAGTATGATGTTGATTACAACATTATAGCTGGTGTTGTCCTTAAATGGCAATCCATGATGAAGATGATGACAACTTACTTGATGAAGTTGTATGATTGAGAGAATATGTTCTTGATGAAGAAAATATGATGTATCTGATGTGTCGCAAGGAAAGGCAATGGAGAAAGGGGTCGACATGTGCTAATTCTATGATGAAAAAAAGAGTATGTCTCTAGGCATACGGCGGACCGCCTAAGGGAAGTCACGTATGCACGGAAAAAGAACGTTCCGTCGCGTATGGGCAAAAGCGCTCAAAAAGTGAAAAACCAGGGGTAACCACCATGGTATTGACCCATTGTATTGGGTAATGGTTCGTCTAAATGACCCCGTCCAGGAATACCATCGGAAGTAATGTAGTTTTGGGCTCATGGTATTGTTTTGGCTCATGGTATTGAAAAAGGGGCCCGTGGTATTGAAGGCTCATGGTATTGTTTTGGCTCATGGTATTGAAAACGGGGCCCGTGGTATTGAAGGCTCATGGTATTGTTTTGGTTCATGGTATTGAAAAAGGGGCCCGTGGTATTGAAAAAGGATAAACCTATATAAGGAGAAGAAATTCATTGTGCAAAACACAAGTGTGGGTGCAAGATGTCTGAGCTTGAATGAATACTTCTCTGTGAAGTATATCTATATGGAAAGAGTAAAGGTTTGATAATAGATCTGAATCTATGATGCACCTACAAAGAAATGATGAAGCAGAATATCTAGATCTGGAATGTATCTGTATTTGCTAGATCTGTTTATGGAGTGATTAGATCTGTGATGAGGCGAACATCTGTCTGAAGTAAAGGGTGAAATGTTGGGCCAGATATCGATACGAAAGAAGTATCTTTAACTCCTATGATGGTTGAAGATCTATCTTATTTACTTAGCCAGAAGAAGACGCGTATATCTGACTTCGGCGAAAGAAAAGCGCGTATGCGCAATAAAATACATCTGATATCTGTTGGTTTATTATTAGACGGAGACGCGTATATACGCGACATCAGTGAAGGGAAAGCGCGTATGCAAATTAGGGTTTGCTGAAGCAAGGGGTATGAAATATCTGATATGTTCTGTTGTGTTTCTGCTATCTGATCTGTGTTAATAAGTATTTGTTGGTGATGTATGTTTGTGCTTAAAAGTATGGAAAGGGTCCAGTTTGAAAATATGATGAAATGTGGCCTGCAAGTGGTGTTCTATTGAAGTTGTTGGATCCAGTGTGAAAATTGATGAAACGTGGTCCAAGGTGGTGCTAAAGGTTGTAGCCTTCAGTCAGGGGGTTGTAGCTCCCTTCCAGGTGAGGCTGGTAAACGAGATCGGGGGTCGTAGCTCCCTTCCAGGAGAGGCTGGTAAACGAGTCAGGGGGTTGGAGCTCCCTTCCAGGAGAGGCTGGTAAACGAGCGCAGGTGGGTGCCTGCGTGCTAGTCAAGTCTGCGCCAGCACATATGTTGTAAGATGTTTTCTCTATAATAAAATATTGAAGGCCGAGCAACTGCAGCGGTGGTTTTCTCCCGATTTGGGTTTCCACCTAAAAATCCTGGTGTTCATGTGTGATGCTTTGTGTGATGGTTTATTCTGTTCTTACTACACATGTTTACTGAACATCTGATGAATGAATGATGGAATTATATAAGTGAAGATTTAATGACAGATCTAGATCTCTGTGTATACGCTAGTTTCATAAAGGGGATCCGCGTATATACGCTAGTTGACTGAAGGAAAGTAGCGTATGGGTTTTAAGGTATGAAAAAGTAAAAAGTTTTGAATATGTAGGTAATCTTGATTCACCCCCCCCCCCCCCTCTCGATGCTACAACACTAGAGGTGTTGCACAAAATATCACAAAATAAGGCCTTGTTCTTGGCTATTCATTGTGAACAACTCATATTCAACTGATGGTTTTTATCTAATGAAAACTATACTCCTTGGCTGCTTATGTTATGTTTTATGATTTGGGTCATTGTCCATGGTAAGAACATTCATTGCTCTGTGTGGACAGAAGCATCAACTTTGCATCATGTCTATGTCTTGTTGGAAGGCGTTGGTTCACTAAAGCTGAATCAATTGACCACCACATTAAAAGCCTTTGATGAAGGACTTATAAACCACAGCAGGATTTTGAATTCCCTCCAAGTGGAACTTGGGGGAAAAACTATATCTATTGAAATAGAATTTATTGATGGACCTCTTGATTATAATACGATTTTCAGTGTACTTGGATTTACATGCTATGGATTTCATTGTTTTGACTTACTTATGCATGATCAAATTTCCTCACAAGGTGGGATCGTAACCATAGATCAACTCAACTTATTTTCCTCTAGTTCCAATGTTACCGAAGTTTCCTCTTGCAAAGGGAAATACAAATTCCTATTAGCATGCTGAAGTTGTATTATTGAAGGATTCATAACTTATGAAATTTTTACCTCCCCCTCCTCCCACTTACAACTCCCCACCTTGCTTCTTATATCAATATGATATCATCCTTTATGATTAAGTCGATCCGAGAGATTGTACCAAATGAAAATGACATCCAAATTTTTGGTGACTAGATTCAGCTTAGCCATGTTAGTAAGATTATGAAGCCATCTAGTCACCTTGTGCGGAAAATTGATACTTTTCTTCGATAAATTAGGTAGAATCGATCCCTATGATCCTTTCTTGCATATATTCTCAACTAATGAAAGCATCAGAGATCATGATGTTGGAAGACACACCATGGGACAAAACGTACCATCGTTCATCCCTTCTAGATTTGATAGAAGATAATCTAGGTGGTTTTACCTACTGCGTTATTGAAACAGCATAATGATTTCATTTATATTCATGAATGTGACTTTGAAAATAACCCTGAATATCGAAGAAAACATTCCTCTGATATTTAGAGCAAACCAATAATATTTTAAAATATTTGCTAGAAATATTGTTTCATCATCCAAAATCAAGACATATCGAGCCATTTTTCATGAGTTCACAGAAGTATTTTCCTAGACATATGAATAAATTCCAGGTATCAGCAAACATAATCGTGTAGGAAATTAAAGTGTATCATGATGACAAACCCGTTTGGAAATGCCTCCATGCGGTCCATCGAAGAAGCTTTTAGGATAAAATATAGGTTGAAAAGCTTCTTCGGTTTCGTTACTTACCTCATTCCTTTAGCAATTGATTTTCGACATAGTCCCTTATATATGAAGAAATACTACGATTCCGTATGCATTGATTATCGGGATGTAAATCGAGCTTTTCGAAGGACGACTGTCAACCACGTTTATTGACCATATTTTTTATGATTACGTTGGTTGTGAAATCTGACCATTTATGGATGGATTCTTGGGTTACAATAAAATCAACATTCATTTGTCCTAAGTACTTTCTCTTATAAAATCTCCCATTCGGTCTCAAGAACACGGGGCACATTTTAACGTACGGTGGATTATTCTTTTCATGATATTAAGCATTTCATATGACCCTCTTCGGATGATCACAGCCAACGAATACCGTCGGGCTCATCACCCTGCATTTACGGGCTATTTTAGCATGCTCAAGTTGTGGGAACTATAACATTTGACTTAGCCACACAAATGTGTGTTCTGTAATGGTTTTGGTTGACTCCTTGGTTTTTATCTCCAATAAGAATTCATATTGACCCTCTAAAATTACATGCAATTGTTGATTTTCCTACATCTACCCAGTGTGATTAAAGAAATTTCCAGGGAAAGATAAATTGTTGAGGAGATTCATCCTGATTATCGTGATATGACGAAAGGATCTACTTTCTTGCGAAAAAAACCCCCGGATTCCCCTTCCATTTACATGACAGATAAGCATTTGATGCCACGAAATATGTCTTGGTTAGAAATTTTCTCTCTTATATCCTCATTGCTCCAGTGTGACTGCTATTTTATCACGTTTCCGCCATGTCTAATGTAAGCTGTAATTGTTTGTCTAAGAGAACAACATTGGTACTAAACATCTCATTTAGTATGCGAGGATTTTAACATAAAAAATATCGGGGAATCTAGTATAATCATGTCGAAAAAGTTGGTTTGGCGGACATTGAAGCCATCCAAAGATTTCACCATTACATCTTTCAGAAAACTATGGTATTTGTATTGCAACCCAATGACATATAAACTATCATGCCAATTGTTGGGGGTAAGTACTTGAAATGGATATTTATTCTCCAGAGTTTGTCTTGGAATTCATCAAATCCAAGTCGAAAATCTCTGGTTTCAACATTATAATGCAAGATTTTCCTTACCTTGATGCTTTAGAAAATCTACATATGAATATTCGCCCCAACGAATCATTGTTTCTGATATCATCTGACTGACCATGGTATAGATATTTCCTTATTTATCTCTAGACCCAAACTTTCTCACATAATACCTCTCACCCTAAGTAGTGACGTATATAGTACTAAGTTAAGTATACGATTATCTATGACACCTTCTCTTAGTTATGGTATCGATACAATTTTATGGAGATTACCTCACCCTCAAGGAATCGAGAAAGTTAAATGATTTCATTCAAGAGCATATGAGAGAACATATCTAGTTATGCTACTACACAAAATATCTTACACCTTGTGATTATTTTTATTTCATTTAAGTGATTGTATCCTTGCAGTCCTGCAAAGTGTCATGCTTTCCAGATATTTGATCACCGATTCCGCTGCTCCACCTACTCAACTAGATCCGGTTGCGTGCCATTGGTAGCTTTGTGAAACTGTAAGTATTGACTTTATGAGTAACCATCATTCATCAAGGTCTATAGTTATATCATTGTCACTTTGTTGACTACTTTATAAGTGGAGTCAAAGTGATGCCTACATTCAATAACACTAGCGAAATGACTATGTGCTTATTTTTCAACCACATGATTTCTAGGTTTGGTGATACGCAGAAATATTCATAGATCACGAGAGCTTATTTCGATTGTCATATGATGGTGAATTTATTATAAAATTAAGGACTTTCATAGAAAATTCCACTCTACCTTATCCTCGGTGACTGCAAAATTTGAATCTACCAGCCAAAGGTCTTAAGACATATGCTAACACATGATAAGGGTCCATAAATTAGACGGGAATTTAATTCTCTATGCTGCCTTGTGGGCATGCGAGACTCGGTAGGACTGCACTACAATATTCACACATTTTCGGGTTTTAAATTAAAGACGATCCTTCCTGCGAGTGTAAGAAATTCCATCGCTAAAACTAGCTATCAAAACTTCTCCCTACTGCCTGCGACAGAAGAGGAGGATATTTTACACTTGAATCAATTGGATGAGACCCATCCTCATTCCGGTTTTCCAATAAATATAAAAGATGCATCATAGTGAAATATTAAAAAAGTGTTGAGCCTAAAATCTTCTCGAAGGAGATCTTGCTTCTTCTATCCATAAAGTGATAAGTTAGGCCTAAAGTTCAAGCCTATGTGGTGGGAAATTACATTTTCAAACATTTACCTTTTAAAAGGGCTTACGAGTTAGTAGATCTTGATGGAATTCCACTTTGTTGTAGCCTAGAAATGGGTTGTGCTCTCGAAAAATGCTATGCTTGATCCCGTACGTACACACTACGTACATGCTATCATAGATGTGTTGAGTGTGTTCTGAGTTTACCTTTTTAGAGTTTCCTGGTTTTGTTGATCTTATTTACTGGTTTATGGTGTCAACCTCTGGGCTTAGTACATTGGTTATCGATGGTGCTCGCCATAATGCCCAGAACGTATCCTCTGTAGTGTGGGCCATGTTGCTCCGAATGGAAAGCTGATGGTATATCATGAGGGATTTGCATTGGCCTCCTCTACTAACGAAATAATTGAGTATAGTGTAGTGGTTGAGTTTCTATCGATGCTATTTCATATGGTATCTACCATATTTTCATCGAAGCTACGACTCGTAGCTCATAGTACTACAAATCGTAAATATCTGTTGAGTGAGAATATCGCCATCCTTCGCATGTTTTGAGAGTGCGTCTTTTGGAAAGACATTTTGATTTCATACAATATGAATAGATTTATATAAATCTAAGCAAACGGATAGCCTAGTTAATTTTTGTTTTAGATGAACATTTGAAACGAATGTAAGTAACTTTCAATTCACATCACATTATATTGAAAGCGAGAATGAACTAGGAAACATAGAATATATATATATATATATATATATATATATATATATATATATATATATACATATGTTAAGTTTGGTTTTACAAAATGTGTGTCACAAGACACATATGGCTACATCACCCTTATACAAAGCTACATGCAAACATATCATTAGAAAATCAATGGTCCTCATGATAAAAAAACACTACACAAGACATCTTGCATAGTAATCAACCACTATGACTAGGTACCACAATGGTATGTCCCCAGTCGTAATGGAAGATGATCAACTATGGTCTATGATCAATGAACCGAAATCCCTCCATGTGGCACTCTACATTTGATAGACCTTCTACCCAAAATATTTCCTTGTCACATCTCATCCCACTCGAGAATGACTTGCCTTACTAGTCCTACTCCCTCCTCATATGGTTGTCCCTTTGTCTTGTGAAGATATTTAGCACTCATTGGTCAAACATGTCCAATATTTTCATGAAAAAATGAAATAGTTTAGTCTCGAACATGAAAAAAACACAAAAAATTGTAAAAAATTTTAAAAACTCAAGGTCCAATGTATGCCAACGCAACATCCCATTAATGGCCCAAGTAGCACGAGCTCGGGATCATTATGTAAATCCATCCTATGCCGCTAAGGATAGTCATCGATAGTGGTAAATTTTCTATACAACCATCCAAATAAGGGGAGGTGAGTGAAAATGCGATCGGTGATGAACCCGGCATATCTAGCCATGTGGTCTATCCACCTCCTCATCGTAAATTTGTCATGTGAAAGGGCTCGATTAAAATATATTGAGGATGTGTGTGTTTGCCTCTAAGGAACAGACAATGTAGCACCATATCAAAATTTTTAAACTTCCCCTCCTTTTCTTTGGTATATTGTTCCTTTAAGTTGACCAAAGCAGCATCACTCCAGGTTCGATAATGTTGGTGCTGAACATTCCCCATACTACATGTATGATCTACTTGCTAGATGTGATGTAAAGATTTCTACCAATCTTGCTACATGATGAATAATATCATTCTCAAACGTATTTGAGTCCCCCTACTTTAAGTTAATATTTTTGTCCCTTGTAGGAAGGACGTGAGGTATTAATAGGTAACAATGTAATATTTGACCATCTCATGTCCACTTCTTCCACATAGAAAGAGAGATGAGAGACTCACTTTGAAAATCATGTTAGAAATTAAATATAATCTATCTATATCTAGAGTAGACTCTGCCTAGGCACGAACACTTGTGCTGAAATCCTATGCATGCACAAAGATACTTTAACAACTCTATATGTTTCCTCATCTTGGGAAGCCGGAGAAAATTTCGCCCATAGTTTTTGAAAGCTTTCCTAGATGGTAGCGAGGTCGGTTAATTACATCACGAATATTGTGCTTCATGCTCTCTTCTCTCTAGATAAATGGCATTTTGTGATAATGGGTACTTGAAACATCGACAAAGGAATCATTAGGCTCTTTCCCATGCGGGGCGGCAAACGTTGAGCAAAACTAAGAACAAACTTGGACAAATGCACCCAAAACTGCCCCAAAAGGCCAAGATAGAGTGTTGCACCTATGTCTATAGTGTTCCTCTACCTAGGTGCAATGTATACAAAGGGGGTGCGTTGGTCATAGGGTGTTTTATAGACAGACCTAAAAGCTTGAAACGTTTGAATGAAAACACAAAAATGAGCCAATGGAAAGACAGAGAAAGGTTTTGGGCTAAGATCTGAAGACACTTCAAATGGTTCCCTGGATGGGTCATAATCCATTGTCTTGTGGGAATATTGAGGCAAAAGGGCTCAGCTCTCCGGTATTGAAGGTAAAAGGGTGAAATGGTAAAAATGAAAAGCTATTTTGGTTATTACTGAGTCATTGTCTCCATTATTTTATTCATTTTTAACATTTTGACCTAGATATGCAACCAATTTAGTATGAAAAAGTATGTTCCCAATCCTTCTTGTGGTGTTTGAAGCGGTGTGTTATTGGTTTTACTATGTTTTAACAGGCTACTCTAACCAAAGAGTATACTTTTATCTCCTTTTTGGACTTTATAAATGATACGGTTATACGAAACGACGAATAGACACATAACCATAAATAGGAGATACGTGGGAAATACTTCATTTCATTAATATCAAATAACGGAAAAGATGCTTACGGACATAATGGAAATAAAATAGCTAGGAGTGCGTGGCAGATACGAGAAGATGTGGTGGCTACGGACCTACAAAACCCCTTTAGAATGGGCGCGAGGGCCTATTTATTATTGAGAAACAATAGGAGAACCCTAAACATCCCAAAAACCTAACCCTAGGAGATGAAGCGACGAAACTATGAGCCCGTTTAAGGTAAATTGGTGTTTCAACTTCCCGGGGACGTAACTTTGGCATACTATCTCCGTTTGACGCATATGATACATCATTAGAAAGCTCTGTCAGGGGACTACGGTACATGGGGCCAAGATTTTATCAGAGAATTCGCTGGCGCTTTCATGCCAAAACGTCGTTGGGGGCCTCAAAGCGGCTCCGGAAGTTCAGGACAGAAAGCGCAAAAATAGTAAGTTATGCAAGCCAGAAAAGCCAGAAAGAGACAATGGTGGGGGCCCAGAATGGAATAGGTGGGTGGCCACCAATATCCACCTGGATCATTCCTCCCCCTTAGGAAGCCAATGGTCCCCATTGCGTTAAGTTCCTCCATGAGATGAGGGGTTACTAGCCGAACGGTCACATGGTGAACCACTTTCCTTGGTGCGGGGAGTTGACGACGGCAACCGTCTGGTTGGATCCTAACATTGTGGTGGCTGTAATTTGTGTCCATGATACAATACGGTAGCTGTTCCATACGTTACGATTCACTCATTGGTGTGAGTTGTTACTTGCCAATGTCGAGGTGTCGATGAGGTGGAAAGTAAGGACGAGCGATCACATTGAAGGCAGGTGTGGGGCAAGGAATGGTGGAATACTATAAGCTAAAGGCATTGTTACCCTCGAAGCCTTGGTGATGGTGTCTGACCCGTGTCGGAGCGGGCGAAGCTTGCGGTGAGGTCGATCAGGCGCTCGCTACATAAATGCTCGCCATGCTTTGTAGCGACCCACAGAGTGGTGCAGCACCCGGTGTTCGATCATGGCTGTGTTTGTGCTTACTTTGTTGGCCTCTGTCCAATATATCATGAACTTTGTTGGCGGATGTGGTGGTGCGCTGCGGTGAAGCTACTTGCTTTCAACCCGGAGGCGGACATGAGCTGAATCGGCACAGGCTGTTGCCAAAACGGCATGGCTATGTCAATGGGACATAGTGGGCCAGATACGAAAGCCCCACGAAGGGAGCTATGACGGAGTGAGCGTGGAGAACGGTTATAGCGTATTTGCTTTGTAGGGAGGCTCTCAAATCATGTGCGTGGATGCTTTGAGTTGTACATGCGAAATGTGTAAATCATTATTGACTACCTGCAACACGGCCATCACATTTTGGGGATGGAAAATTTGCCAGACTTAAAATTAGAACTTCTGTCCAACATTGACAGTGGACAAAATGTCTTTGAGAACACTGCTATCTCGATGCAGTATGATGATGAGCGCGCCGGATCCCAAAGTGCACCCACACTCGTTCAAGAAAGAGTTTAGCGATGTGCTGCTGTGATATTCTTCTTACAGGCCGCCATGATGGCCATCTTCGAGAATACGTCGCGACCACGAAAACACGGTCATTTCCATGCTTAGTAGAAAGCGAGCCCGACATGTAATCCTGTGGAGATGGATTCCCACGGTCGTAGGGGTAGGTAGTGGAGTATATAGGGCACGCTTCTTGATGGTCGGTTTGGCAATGGCACGGCGGTGCGGATGCGATGTGCTTCTCGACATCCTTTCGAAAGGTCGGCCAATAGAAATACTTCTGTAGTATTGCTATTGTTTTCTCGACAAAAATGCCCGGCGACTCGACGCGGTATTAGCCATATCATCTTCGCACGCTCGCTTGAAGGAACACAAGGTGTCCCGGAGTGACATAAAAGTGCATCTTGGGTGGTGGAACTTGTGTGCCCCAAGAGTGCCTTGTAAGTGTGGCAGTGCGGGTCACTCTCCCGCAGAAGCGGCCAATCGGAAGTCTCGTGCCCACGAGTTGAGCACGGTGGTGAGCGCCACGATCGGTGAGAGGTCGGCGCGGCCGATGCAGCATTATTGGTGCTACCCTTCTTTGTACTTGATGTTCAAGTAAGCGCTTCCAGATGTGTGGACCACTTCGATGGCGATCATTCTGCAACCCCTTGTGTACGTATGAGCTGCCGGGGGCCGGTGGTGCATTGTGGATGATTGTTTCTTCCCAAAATGTAATACTTCCATTGTGTGGGCTTTACCCGATGGAATACATTTTTCTTTTGTCATAAGTGGGATACTTGCGAACTGTCTCGGACAATGTCTCCTTGTGATATGCCATGAATGTCTTTTGTTGATAGAGCGCACACAATGGCATAGTCGAGAGCGTACGCTCTCGATCTCAAATGAGTGGCACTTGAAGTACGGTAAGGTGAGCAACGGGGCGGAAGCAGAGGCGATTTTCAATTCTTGAATACATACATTTGAGGTTCCGACCAAAGAATTTTGCTCTCGCTCCTCCTTTGGTGACAGCTCCAAGGGCCAGAAGTGATGAGGAAAGTCAGCACGAATCTACGGTAGGAAATTAGCAAGACCTAGAAAGGCACCGAGAAGCTCGGTATAGTAGTGGGCTGACGATCCCGAATGACTTGGATCTTGGCGGATCCACATGCCACCCTTTCGCTGATAATGTATCCCAGGATATTGAACACGGGTCATACCAAACGTGCACTTCTCCAAATTGGCACACAACTTGTGTTGCCGCCGGTGTTTGGAGGACTTGTCGGATGTGATGTGAGGGTACTCTTCCCAAGTCTTGCTGAAGATCGAGAATGTCATCCCAAGCAAGTACACCACTGCGAATGAGTTGGTGAATGGCCGCAAGATGTCGTCCATCATCCTCATGAGTTCGAGAGCATTCGTCAACCCGAAGGCATGACCAGCCATTCAAAAGGCCTTCCTTAACTTTGAGCGGAGTCTTCCACACATTAGAGGTTCAATTGGTGCACAGTGATACCGGTTTTCAGATCCAGTCTACTGAAATATTTTTCACCTTGGAGTTGGTCCGGAAAGGTCATCGGTCCATGGGATTGGGTACCTATTCCGGACGGTGATCTTGTTCGGCGCGATAGTCAGCCAGGTCCTCCCGTCCCATCCTTCTTCGTACCAACACAATCAGAATCCCCGACGATGAACTTGGTCTGATGTGACCTTTACGCAACAGCTCACGAATGCGCCTCTTGATTTCATCATTTTCCGGAACGGAAGGCGTCGATAAGATCGGTCCATTGGGTAGTCGGCGCACGGGGTCAGGATCAATTGGGTGCTTGACACCGCGTCTGAGAAGGACACGTGGGGCAGACGAATGTCCTCGTACTCCTCCACGACCTTATCCATTTGTTGTTGCAGCGTGCGGGGCCATGCGGAGGTCGTGTACAGTCTTCTTCTTGCCTGCAGGCGGATCTATCAGAAGAGCAATTTCACTGGTTTGAAATGACTTACTACATTGTTTTCTGGTAACCAAAGAGATGGTGACCGGAGGTGGTACCTGCGGTATCTGTGCAACTTATTTCCAAAGTAATAATAACACTGCAGGTCGAGACTCGCACGACGCAAAACGCTTCCACAAGTATGGTTGTCTAATAATACATGAAACATCAGCTGAGGAGCAACGTCTGTTATTACCTCATCAGCCCAGAAGGCTTGATGCCTGGGGAAGGCGGCATGGCCGTGGCGCGGAGATCATGAATCCTTGGTGAGCCACCAGGTGGTGTATGGATGTGGGTGGCCCATTTGATGACAAAATTTAACCGCTTCCTGAAATGCTGAAATGAGAAGGTTCTTTTGGCTCCTTCATCGGCAGATGAGCGTACGGGGGGGGGCCTTGCACATCTGGGAGTGGAAGACGTTCCTGCTCCTGCGGATCTGCAGTTCCTCTGTCACCGGACCTTTGTAGTGGCAACGGTGCGGCGGTGGGCTCCACGTGTGTCTGTTTCCCTTTTTCATTCCCCTTTTCCCGGGTTCTGATTCGGAGTCGGAGCATGTCGACTACGAGCCTCATCTCGACCACTAGCGGCCATGGCCGAGCACTCCCTTGTGTTGTGGTGGGGCTCTTATGGAACTCACACCACTTTCCCGTCTCCTTCTTTAAGCTTCTGGGTGGTATTCTTATCTTGTAACTGAAAACGTTGGGTTGCTCTTTACTTGCTTCATGCTCTTGTCCTTTGTTTTGCGGGATTTGACTTCCTTTCTTTCTTTTGATTCGCAGATCCAAAGAATCTATAAACTGTATTTTGAATTTCTGTCAATCTTGTGACATACCCACGGTATCTTGTGCAAGCGAGAATATAGGGGAACTCCCATTTCCTCCACGAGTAATATAAATACGGAATGACTATGATGCCCCAGCACCAAATGTTTCTCTAAAAGATGCTGATACAACTGTACGTAATTGTCGGTGGAGATTAATCTGACTCATTCACCATCTGATCCTTGTTGTACGGCGTGGTCATTGGATGTGCACTTGTCCTCATAGCTCCCCACGAGGATAATCTTTTGTTCCTTGACGGCGTCTCGGAAAGAATTCAAGTTGGTACGGCCGAGAACGGCGAGGGTTCGTAAGTCCTTGTTCTCACGGTGGGTTTCCACGGTCACTTAACACATGGGGGTAGCTTTTGAGGAAATTAAAAATAATCTTCTCCGGTGCGAAAAGTCATGAGCAGAGAAATGTCCTTCTAATAGATTCAGCATATCCTAAACACTGCGTCTGTTTGACCCTCAAATATGGGAATGTCAAAATTTACTTGCCTTAAAGGGAGTCGCAGCTCCCGGAGTGGCTCTTTGGATGCGGATGCGCCGCCGGTGGACGCCCCGTTGAAGGATCCCGACAAGCTATCCATCATCGCGTTCCTTTGTTTTTCGAGGGCCTCCTCGACAATATTTTGATAGGATCTCCTGCTCCCTCATATTTCGTCCCCCATGGGCGTCGCGTCGAGTTTACGAGGCCCGATCTTGCGAGTTCACGGATCAAACTGGCTCACCCTTCCCCGACCTCGTTGGGGACATGCAGAAAGGATTGAGAAAAAAGCGATTTTCAGTATGATCAGTTTATGCGAACGCAACAGAATAGACACATAACCATAAATACGAGAGATGCGGCGGAAAAATAACTTACTTCATTTTCATTAATATAAAATACTTATGAGAAAGATGCTTACGGACATAATGGAAATAAAATAGCTAGGGTCTTTGTGTGGATACGAGAAGAATGTGGTGGCTACGGTCTCAAAGCCCCACTTTAGAATGAGGCGCGAGGAGCCTATTTGTGATGAAGAAACAATGGAGAACCCTAAACATCCCAAAACCTAACCTAGGAGATGAAGCGCCAAAACTATGGGCCCCGTTTGGGTAAATTGGTGTTTCAACTTCCGGACGCAACACTGGCATACTATCTCCGTTTGGCACCATATGATACATCATTAGAAAGCTCTATCCGAGGACATACAATTGTCGGGACGAACATCGAGAAAATTCGACGGCGCTTTCATGCCAAAAACGTCGTTTAGGGCCTCAAAAACGGCTAGGAAGTTCGGGACCCGAAAAGCTGCTAAATAGTAAGTTATGCGAGCGAAAAAGGCGGGAACAATGGTGGGGGCCCAAGTGGAATAGGTGGGTGGCCACCAATATCCACAGATCAATAAACACGACAAAGAACACTAGAGTCTTCTTTCGGCTCTTTTCGAGACTCCCAAAATATGAAAATATTGTCGAACGCACTTGTCGTTTCGAGCACAAAATATGCAATCAATAAAAATATGTCTACTCAATATATATTTAACCCTTTTTGAATTGCGATAGACTAACTACAAAGAATACCATAGTCGAACATGGCTAAGAGGTTATCTTGATTATTTTTTTTCTACCTTTTCGGACTTGAGAGGCTATCTACGGAAAGTGACATGTGGATTTTTCTTTTCCACCTATTTTTCAAACTCTCTAAACATGAAAAATATATAGGAGTTTTACCAACCTTCACTAGACTCGTTAAAACATCAAACGATGATGGAATTGTTAAACATGACAGGATTATGCTCCTTCTCGGGGGTTAGATTAAATATATGATTCATTTGAAGGGTGAAAATACAAATCAAGCATATGTACTCCTCGAAATTCATTAAAAAATAAAAGTGCGATAGTATGGTTGGGGAAATTAGGAAAGTAAAGGATTCCCCTGCTAAATGGAAACGAGTATCTCTTGAGCACAACACTTTCCACTTCATCTCTATTGCTATTGGGTTGGTTAATCTGCTTGTCTTTTGGTTATCATACCACTTTTAGAGCCTCCATTTGGTTTTGTGTCAATACTTCCAACTACATTCATTGTCATTTTGTGTTCAAGAGAAATCCTTCAGTTAATCTCTGCTACAATACTCTCAAACCTTCAATTCATGTCTAACTTTCCTAATTGAGTTCCATATCACAATCATTATGTTCAATATATCTCAATCATGATATCTATTTTGTGTCGTTAATGGAGGATACATCCAGGCCCTCCTACGATGGGTCACATCCTGTCGACATCAACACATCATCCAAGAAGTTGAGTTAGGAACACCCCTTTGGTACCTTGGTGCTTGCATACATCAATGGAAATTTTCTTGGCTCTTGGTGATAGGTTTACATCAATGGCATTCGACCAAAATATTATGTGAGGTTTTAGAGATCAACTCATTTTCACACCATATGGATTGTGCCATGGCACCTTGAGAGCCATTAAAAACATCGGTGGTTTCTCTTGCACCTGTTAACGACTTACATCATTACCTAGTAATCAGATGGTTTATACAATGTTCGACTCCAGCTCATTGATTCACATGGATAGAATTGTACATTAGTTGGTCGTGTGAACAAGATATAAGACCCCAGATCTAGTTTCATCCATCCATGTTGTGATTTCAGGAGTTATACAAATATCACAATGTATGATGGACGTGATCATATAGAAAACCATCCGGTCATGGTTCCACCAGTTGCATCTATGGACTTGTATTTTGATCATTGTACATATTATGTTATATTATGAGATGAGTATGGGTATGCCTCCCTCAACAACAAGATTTCATGATAAATTTATTTTAATAGATCATGCTCTCCAGTTTTCTTTGATCCCTACTTGTCACAAGGTAAAGCACTACAATTATTATTCACTATCTCTAACTTTATGATTTAGGGGGAGTTATGTTATAGGCCTTTTTTTCACATCCAAACAATGTGAGTCTCCTAATGGGATCAATCAAAATCTTATTCTCTTTGTCATCATCTTTCACAAATCCCTAAGCATGTACCTTTCATCCCTCAAAGTTTCCACACTAAACTGGCTTATCTAATCTAGTTTGAGAACCAACGCTCTTTGCAAGCCTACTAGGGTGTGTTCACTTACAAGTTGCTCCACTATGGCCAATTTTGGTCACTAGCAGGTTTCCCTCCTTTGCACCTATGTTGGTTCTAGAAATACAAGAGAATGATTGGCATTTTGGAAGCTTCACATTCTACGAGTTTCCAAAATTTGTTTCAACCTCTTGACCTTAGATTCACATTCAGATCCTATATTACTTAGCAGGATTTTTCTGTATCCTTTGATCTTATCCCTCCATCAAAGGTGGATGTAAAACTTGAGAATGAGGAACTCGATAAGAACTCCCGACTTACCTCTCTCCTATATATTTACCCTCTCATATAGAGAAACTAATGGTTGGATTAAGAGAGTGATTTTGCCCTTATCTTGCTACGATGGTAGTTATCATCTCATGCATAGGGTGACTAGGGAGTGCATATTGTGACAAAAGGATAAGGTAAACAAATTGGAGGAGATATTATAAGATCCAATACACCAAATTATGGTTGTAATCTCCTTCCATTTATATAATGAAAATAATTCTTTGTTTTACTATGTTGTTCATTTATTCACTTATTTCAATACCATGTTGATGTATTAGATATTAACGATGGATGATACTACATACATCTTATATTTTCTGTGTGTTATGCGACTATGCCTGGTCTAATTTTTGGTAGTTGGAGATAGAATTAGACACTTCCAAGCTAAAGAAGGGAGGTGAAGTGATGACAAAATTTATATGTATGCCTCCTCCCATCATCTGACTGAGTTTAAGGAAAATATTTTGAGTTCCTTATATGTGTTCCTGGTTCACCCACTAAACCTAGGGGAGATACCTTCGTCATGATCTGTGATATATATGTGCTTGTTAGTTGGGCTTCAAAGCCCGAACTTAATTTCCATGGAGCCTAAAAAATGAATCCATGAACAAGAAGTTTTAGTGGCGTCTTTTTCTTATAATTTGGTACATCTCTTCATATTTATGCAAATTAAATGGTCATCAATAAAAATAATTTATTGAGTTATTTACCCTCAAATTTGGATTGAGGCAATATAGTAGAAGTGATATCACCAAAATCTATAGAAGGGGACTTGTGTTTAAAATTTATCATAATTTATATGGTTAGCCTATGGATTCTCATAATAAGTTATCACCTAGTTGAAGTGGAAATTTATTGTTGAAAAATCACTCTTACGAAATTCATAGTCATTCTTCTCTCTCATATCCAATGTCAAGGAAGAAATTACTTATTATTTCGACTCACTAATGAAGGATAACGCCAAATATTTGTGCTTATTAATAGCTCTTGATATGATCCCCACCTCTAAACTTGAGATGATTGCATAAAACTGGAAGATGGAAATTCCCCCTCCCATAACGATGGTGATAAATGTATATATATTTCATGTGATGAAGCATTTAAATGCGAAGGGAGACTCCCAATTGGAAATTTTAAATGAAGTTTTGATAGTCAACCCCAGTCAATAAGTGATGTTGATGGGTCACCACATGTGAGAGGTTTTAAACTAAGTTTTCCAACCTACATGCCAATGAGTGTTGAATTTATTCATGCCCGGTTGATATCTTGACCCTTTGCTATGAATTATTTTAGTATGCTCACTAGGTTGGCTTGATCCATATTAATTAGTCTCAATTAACTAATGAGGTCAATATAAGTGAAACTATAATTGTTATCAAAGTACTTTTGTTGATTTAGCATCTAGTATAATTTCATAGTAGACTCCTCTATGATTGAAAAATAACTAATAATTACAAATGTTTATCCCTCCTTGGTTACTGCGATAGGCCATGATATTTCAGACATATATGCATCGATTTATGTAAAAAGTAATTAGAACAATCTAAAATACTCTTGAAATTATTATTCATATTGTTCTTTCTATTTGGCTATGATGTTAGACATTCTTTGATGACATGACATTTGCCATAAACATTGCATGCATTTGTTTCAATATTAAAACTTGGATATTATGTAGGAGACATATATGTTGTTTTAAATTATGACAGACCTTATTGCAACTTAATATTATGACTAGTTTGAGGATTTTATTGTGGATCTTATTTCTTGGGAGGAAAAGAAATGTAGTTTATGCTTATATTTTGAGAAAATCAGAATATGCAAAATTTGATTGTTGGAATAAGGCTGTATCACTTGGATTGAGGAACCTATCTTGAAGGTTTTGGAGTATGTATTTGGATGATTATGTAAAATATCATCTATAACTGTGATGGAAAAAAATTATTGTTTTATTATTTCTTTTATATAGTGTAGAAAGTTTTTATCACTCACTTGGATTTGAGGTGAAGAAGAATCTAACGAGAGGTAACCACAGGACCAAGATTTTTACTTGATATCTAGACCTATCAAGTCAGAGAGGGCACTCTCTCCAAAAGGGTCAAACCAAAGAGAGTGGAAGAGGTATGGTTTTAGGCTAGATGTTGAGTTCATGGGTTGTTTTGATTTGATTTGGTTGAAGATGTTTGGATGGAGGAATTAGGTCAAGGAAAGTTAGGTACGGAAATGAGTTAGGAGTTGGAGGGATCAATGGGGCAAGGTAGGTATAATTCTTATCACCTGAAGGTACAGGAATGGTGTTGAAGGAAGTGACAATAAACATGAAGATGTATTTTTCTGAGACAAATGAAAGTGGACAAACTATGATCAAATACACAAAACGAGCATGTGCAAATATGTATTTGATTATCTAACTTAAGAATCATAACATAGAAATGAAGTGAAAATGAATAAAAAATAAATTCAAACATAGCAATCTTAGAAGAAAATAAAATGATGAAGCATTCAATACCACAAATATCCCATAAAATAACTACAACTCCTCTTGTAGCTAATGACACAAATTTAAAGTTTAATAATAAATAACCAAACATACAAAATTGATTCCAACCTTCATAAGTATTGAAGAAAAGAAATAGACATCAAAAAAAAAAAAGGATTAATAATCTGGAGGTCAGATCATGAGGTAGGAAGAAATTCCACTAATTACAAATGGCCGAGTGTAGTGGTGGTAATATATCATTACATTGTATTGATTCATTATGACTCATTAATTACTTTAACCATATGAATACCTAAGTGATAATAATAAAAATAATTATATTTTACCATAAAATAATTACATGAGTAAAGAAGAGGATTTTTAGAAAATTCAAAACTTGAAAAAATTGAAAAAATCAACCAAACTTGACAATTCGCCCATCCACTATGTATTTGCACCATTTAAGGACATTGTGTATCCTAGTTCACCCGGCCAGGTTTGGAGAGCCTTGACGTCCAAAATGATAGCCAAGATAGCTTGTTGGAAATCCACGACTATCCCCTTTAGAAATATGTCTCAATTTATGAAAATAAGTGAAATTTCCCCCTCAAAAAATCAATATGCAGTAGTAGTATTTGCATAGCGAGAGAGAGGTGAAAAAATGAAGAAAAGGTCATTCTTTTGTAGTTTTTTGTTCACCCATGAAAAATGAAAATCAAGACTAGAAAACATGGTTTTTGATTATATGATCATTATTCATCCAGTAATTTGCCTTCCTTATCCTCGTGTGCCAATTATTTGCATGGTACTAAAGGTGTTGCGCAAACGCTGATTTTTCTACTAACAATTGCCTCAAAAAATATATAAACTGTTGGAATAGTTGAGGATGATGAATCTAATATTGGAGAAGCCTCAACGGTGATGTTATTCTTTTCCTCTCCTTTTAATTGACATAATATTGGCATTAAATATTTTGAGCTTAGTAATCTGAATTTTAACTAGGGCATAGAGTTTGACCTTCTTGTCAACAAGTAATTATTCTTGTTGGCCTTCTATATGTATACAAGTATATTGAGCTCTAATATTGTAATCCTAGTTTTCTATGGCTGTTTTCCATTTTAGTTGGCCTTCGTGCGCTAACCAACTTCACTTTGTCTCTCTGAAAGTAGGACTCTTTTCATCCCTCGAGTTCTAGGTCTAGCCTTTGGTTCTGTCTTCTTCATATCAATGAGAAAACCATACTTTTCCATTGATTCTTCTAACCATTTCACTTAGCCTAGGCTTCTCCTTTGAGTAAATACTTCACCTCATAAATGACCTTTTTGTTCTTCAACTACTCATTTTCTTGCTCAAGAAAGAGAATCACATATATATTCAATCAAGATTAGTTTGAAGTTCTTTAAATCATGGCATTCTTACCTTTGATTGTTGCATTTTGTGATTTTATCTTCTTCATCTTATCTAGCTCAACAATCTAAGTTAATGCTCTTTTCATGGTGTCCTCCTCATCATCAGTGTGATGGCTCAATCAAGAGTTTCTTTACCTTTATCCACTGTTGTGTTTATTTTAGGCATGGTCACTTTTAGGTCCAAGTGAAGAAAACACATGCCTATGGGCTTTATGTAGGTTTTAGGCAATGGCTCAGCCTCAAAATCAAACTTTCCCACAGCCCACTTACGCTCAGTAGTGTTATCCTGCTAGGTGACCCAAAATCATGATAGTGGCGAAGAAGGTCATGATGAGATGGAGATGAAGGAGGTGAATGGGGCCCGATCTAATAATGATGATGAGTGTCATGGGCTAAGATGATGAAGGGACATTGTGCATATTGAATTGATGGCTCAATGAATATATCATTGGTACATGAAGGTGTAAGCAATGTTTGGTTAGTCGAGAGATGGTGGGGGACTATGATTTTTATTCAGGAATGATGGATAGGCTTTTCATTTGATGTTCATAATTCTTTAAACATTGTAGGCCATTTTCTCTATGGAAAAATATTAAGTGTGTTAAGCATCCTTACCACAGTGAAGTGCATTAGATTTGGATGTGATAGAAATAGGGCCTTGAAAATCTACCTTCACATAGAAATATTTCATTATAATCTTCATTCAGAAGTGCATATATTGCCAAGAAGAGGTGTGAAAAAAGGGAAGAATCTCCTTGTTTTATTTTTTGATGTCTTGGTTTGAGGGGAAGAAGTCATAATCCACATTCCCTTCAATCTGCCTTTCTTGAACCATTTCTCCCCAACATTAGGGATTCATATCTGAAATGACAAAAATAGATAAGGTGAAAGTGACCCTAGCTAATTCAACTTGATTTTCATGAGAATCCCCCGATATGAATAGTCTAGTTGGCATGGGGTTGTGTTTAACCCTCTTAACTTTCTCCCACCAAAAATCATAGCAGCCAACCATGTTTAAGCATGTGACAGGTCAATGGGGAGGCTAAGAGTTATTTATTATTATCGAGCTCAATTCCCAGTACTCTTCTCTCCTCTATGTGACTTCCCCTCTCTATGGCACCTTTACTTGAGTGAATGTTGTGTTTTCCTCTTTTGTTGCCCTTGGTATTTTAATAAGACGATTGGGGAAGGAAAATGGGACCAAGGACATGGGAAAGAAAAATTGAGGGAGATCTGTGGGGTTATGTGATATGGGGAGGGATAGGGATTACTATTTAGGGATATGAGGGTGAGAGAATAGGAGAAAGAGTGATTGGAATTGGGTTTAGGAGCTATGGTCTAGAATGGCACCCTGGGGCTTAGGGCTTTAGGAATTAGTAACTTGGGGAGTTTTTTATGATAAAAAGGTTTAGGGAATAGTTTTAAAACCTTAGGGATGGTATGGAGTGTAAGAGGAGAAGTGATTCTTACAATTTTGGGTGCAAGGGATAAAAACTAGGGTTTTACTTCAAGAAAAGACCAAATTACAACTTCAATTGCAAACTTGAACACATATAACTTTTAAAAAGGAAATTTTGATGGAAAATTCCTCTTACTAAATTTATAGAGGTGAATGGCTAAGTTGAGAAGCTTTGGAAGGCAATTTCTAATCATTTGGATGGTTTGGAAAGCTTGCTAGTCACTTACACTATCATGTATATTTGCACCATCATATATGTTCTGCTTCTGCCCTCTTTTCAGGATATTTGTGCCCTGTTCAATTGATTTGTGCCCCATCCAATTGATTTGTGCCCTATCTACATATTGTGGCACCCAAAACTAATTTCCACCCTCCAGAATGTATTTGTGCCCTCTTTTACGGATATTTTCTCCTACCTTCCACACTCCTTAGCTAATTATTATAGAATTTTAAAATTTTTTAGTTGTTGGAGTGTTGTATTGATCATTAAAAGAGACAAATGAATATTATTTGATGTATTTTAGTCATAAATAATAATTATTATATGAATTTGATTTAAAAACCCACATTTTTAATGTGTTTTTTCACTTTTCTAAACCATTTGCTAATTACCCTTTTGTTAATTTTAGGCTTCAGGTCAAAACTCCATGTTGTGATACTCAGATGACAACGCAAATATTTTTATTAGATTCCTCTTTTAGGAGAGGTGCAATATCGATCTAAAGAGATCATCTTCATCTAGGATAGAGAAGAACATGTGTGCCCAGATTGTTCATATTTTAGAGTCGACCTGATTTATCTCACATGCATAAGAGATGTGTCACACACCCCCACAAATTCCTATATATTGGAGAGACTTGAAGTTCATTTTACACACACATTTTGTGGAGGCATTTTCTTCTTTCTTGAATGGTGATGGAGCAACATTCTTGGTTCTACGTTTAGGGCTTCCTGGCGCAACGTCTTGGTGGAGCAGCTACTTGGTCATCCTTTGGGACATGTGACATGTGGGGCTGACCTTATGAACACTTGTTGTTGAAGCATCCCCTCACAGTCATCTCAATAACACCACCATTCTTTATCTCATTTTGGATTATCTTCCATCGATCTATTGATATGTTCTTAATCGCATCTTACTTTCATTGAGTCTAGAAGTTTAAAATGTCTTTATTCCATAAAACATTTTACAAATTTAACATTGTGATTGGAGAAACAAACCCATCTTATTTGAGAATCAGGCAGGCAGACTCAAGACCTTTTAGGATAATGAGTTTCAAAGCTACGAACGTGTAAGTGGGCTACGAGGCCATGCCACCATGACAAGTGATAGCATGGGAAGATTTAGGACTGTTTTGTTCCCTAACCTTGAATGGAGAATGTGAGGAATCATGGCATTTCTAAGTGTTGTAGGTGACAGTGTGGAGACAAAGGATTGATGCTTCATCGTGAATCCAAGCACGAGATAGGGCATCATTTTGGAAGAAAATGTTCCAGATTTGTTGTGGAGAGACAGGCATTGCAGGATGGGTTGTGCAAGGCGTGTTTTGTGTTGTTCTATGTACACTTGTACTGAGTTTTGAAAATTCTGAGGTAGGAGCTGAAGTTACAACAATCATAAAATAGTTTAACGGATGAAAAGATGGGTTGAATTTCTCTATGATCTGCTATCACTAATAAGGAAATACAATTTTGTTTCCATTAACAGTGGTATCCAGATAGACTAAGCAACGTTACTCTAAAGGAAGATATGAAGAATATCAAAAGCAAGAATAAGATTAGTGTTTTTTTAAGGTTAAGTTGAATTTGAGTGAATGATACATAGCTGAATTGCGGTAAGAGCTTTAGCTCAAAAAGGTAAAGTAAGTTGTAATGTGCTGATTTTTGTGTTTTACTATTTGGTTTCGGGTATGGGGTTGGGGCAGTTCTTCATCTACGGCACAGTGATGTGGGTCACATGAACACTGAGAAATTGACTCCCACAACGAAACACATCGCTGTATGTGATAAATGGTGGGCAGGCAGGAGGGATTAAATCACGATTGAAGACGATAAAGACAGAATGCAATTTTTTTAATAATAAAGCGGAAAGTCATTTTTGAAATTTCCATTCATGTTCATTTGGGGTAGCATCTTCTACAATGTTGGTAAATCTATGAAATAAATAGACGTAAAAATAGTTATCATATTAGATAAGGAAAAAAATCTACAGAAGAACCGCCAACTACGAAACATGTAATGAAGAAAACATGGGGTTCAAATCATGTATTCCTATTTATTCTCTCATCCATTGGCATCTACTCAAAGATCAAAATACTTTAGAATACGCTTGATGGAAATATTTGACTACTATAATGGACTCCATAGGAGATAAAATCTCTACGATAAAGTAAACAATATTGGCCTCAGAAATGCCTGTGCACACACAGAAAGATATGAAAAATATAACGGAACAAATTGATGGCATTCCTTAAAACCCACGATGCGAAAAAGGCGGTGACGAGTGCTGCGGAGCCCACATATTTTTTGAAAGAAACATGCTACATGTGCTTTCTCGGCTCACCAAAATCCATAGAGAAATCTTGTTTCTATCATGTTAAAATTTAAAACCTTTGGCCCTAACTTGGATGCGGAAGCTTGACCACTGAAAAAGACATGAATATGGGGTTTTATAGTGAAGTTTGTGATCGTGGTTTTCATGGGCATATTTATATGAAAATATGGAGTAAACGTATCAATATGCCCATTTATCTATCTATTCCATGCAACTCAAATTCCTGTCCCTAAAGTCTTCACGAGGGAGTGTCCCTTGGGTCCTTTACCTTCCTTTTCGTATGTGATAGTTTTCCTGAGATGTGAAGGATTAGGATCGGAAGAATTCCATGACAACATGGTGAATATTAGCCCTTCTCCAAGCTCTTGGCCTTGTTTAATATCGTGGTGGATTACGAGGGATGAGCTTTGGTGACTAATTTTCACTATTTCAAGGCTGTTAAACCTGTATAGGTGTACCATTCTCTTAGATTATCTCTAAATATCGAAATTTATTGATATTTCCTTTCAAAAGGTGGTAAACAGATTCAGAGGTCCTAAATGCGCCATGCATTTGGTGTGTTGGACAATTAGATCGTATGGATTTGTTGACATCTGTATTTAGAGAGAGAGATGTGGAGAAGGCGGAAAGGAGACAAATGGACGAAGGCAATGCTTCTGGGCATATATTATATGGAAAGACTCCAGACTATTGCATATATTATGTTGGGGGCTGCCTTGAGATATTTTATTAAACCTTACCACAAAGTATGGTTTGAAGAGTCATTCTTTCGAAGAGCCACCCAAACCTGGAACTAGGGGCAACAAACAAACAAAAAAATAAATAAATAAATGGCAAGAATGCCAGAAGAATTGGAAAAGGCCCACTAAAGGAAAATGTAGACGAGAAGAAGATGGAAGGAAATCCTTACAAGGGACATTCTTCATTCCTCAAAGTATCAAAAGACATATGATACCTCTTGAATTGTCTAATATGCTGGTATCACAAAGACATATGATACACTCTGACTTATTTGATATGCTATCTATGAAATCTATGGGAGGATGTTCTTATTTCATGAATCTTATAGATGACTTCTCTCACAAGAGGACCTGGCATTAAGAGGGAGACTATAACCGTATATTCTTCGGAGAAAATGACGTTGCTGGAAGAAAAAAGAAAAGACCCTCATGGCTTAGGGGTACCTAGGGGATGCGGGGGCAGCAGCTTAAATGGGGACATTTTGACGAAAACGAAACTATAGATGCCAAGGGTATCTAGCGGCCATGAGTACAACATAAGTCTAGATGTTGAAGAAGTGGTAAAGAATCAAGTACGGAAGGATGTTATGTCAAGAGAGTATGAGTCCATTATGAAGAGATGATATAAGATATTGTCCCGAAAACCGGAGGACAAAGTTATTCTCACACAAATGTAGCTCTATAAGATGAAGCATGGATTTGATAGATCTTTGAAAAGTAAAAAGGCAGAATTTTTTTCTGAGCTTCTCTCTAAAGTAAGGCCACGGAGACTATGATGATATACTTTCACCTGGTCCAATATACTACCATACGTCTATTATTTCCCTTCTTGCTACCAAAGGATGAGAGTCTACATCAAATGGATGCGAGGCTTACTTTTCATGGTTACGATATAGGAAGAGGTGTATGAGGAGAAACCTGCGAGGTTACAAGAGTCAAGGATAGAGACTATCATGCATGAAGGTTTAAGAAAGCCCTCTATGGGACCAGAAACAGTCCCAGGAGCTTGGTAGAAGAGGATAAGAGAGCTACTTGATGAGAGAAGACGAGCACTCACAAGTAATGATAATGCGAACCTTTACTTCAGGTTATTAAGAAAAGCCTCTATTTTGGTTCTCTGTGTGGACGATCTCTTTACGACAAGTGCTAACCTCTCATTAATCAACGCAAGAGAGGAGCTCACTTTGAGGTTTGAGATGAAGGACCCGGTGATGCATTATTCCTATCACGAAGGTCCATGACGAGACACAAGCGAGATTTTCCTCCTTGAAGGAAAATACATTCTAAAGTTAACAAAGATTTGGAATGGTCGATTTTATGACAAACATCAACAACAGTGGAGCTCAACCTTTAAGAAGTTGGAGTGGAAGTGCTACTAGGCCCGTGTAGAAAATCTCTAAGTATAATTAACTCATAGAGCCTATAGTTCTTAGGGAACATCGTCTAGGAAACGTGCTGTCTGGAGTGGACACTTTGAGTCAACACATGGTTGATCTCATAAATTTCACTTGAGTTGGTGCAATAAACTCTGAGGATATCTAGGGCATGATAGACCATTGGCTAAGATACACTTTTGGGAATTTTGAGACTCTATGTATATCTTTGATCTCTGGAATTAACGGTACAATGGAGGTGTGATGGATCGCAAGAGCACATGCAGATGTTTAGCTTCACCGATTGGGTACGCTGAGAAGGAAGCGGTCGGTAGCCGAGCATCTTGAGGTTGAATACATTTAAGCTGATATGTAGCTGTTGTGGCTCCACTTTATTTTAAAAACTCTTTAGTGAGTTGTTAAGCATTTCTAGATGACCTTTGCTATGCTTGTGATAACTAGAGAGTTCATTTTATTGAGGATCCCATTCCACGATCAGTTAGGCAGTACCACTTTATCCAGGACATGGTACAATGAGGTGCCATAAGGCTCATATAGGAACTGATGAGCAGGTCACAAATATTATCACAAAGCCCTTGGGGAAGGTCAGTTCCTGTACCATGAGAATCTTAGAATCATGGAACAACCATATTAAGGGTCTTGTTGGATGATGAGCTGCGGGAGCTCCGGGGGGACTTTGGGGATAGCTTCTTGAAGCTATAAGCAACCACGGAGCTAGGCTTTTCGAACCTTGTTAGTGTGCTTACACCTTTGTGTGATGATATTGAGTTGGTTTACCTCTCTCGACTGTTACCCCATATCTGCCCATGGAGTTTACGATTTAATGGGGAAGTACCTCTCATTTTCCAGCTGCGTTGGGAAATGTGAATAGAGACCATAAAAGAACCGATGGATGCATTAGAGATTGTCGTACTCTCTATGTCCTGAATGCTTTATGTCCAGCAAACGATTTAACGCTAAGTCTAATGAGGTTTTGAACCTCCAACTAGCTCTAGATCAGTTAAACTAACTTTGGTTAGTATGTGACTCTCTTGAGTCCAAGTGAGTTTTTTGACCTCCAACTGACTTCGAGTTAGTTAAACCAACTTCAGGTTGGTATGTGACTCCGTTGAGTCCTATAGAGGTTTCAGACCTCTGAGTTGACTTCGATTTAGCCCAGAATGATGTCTTTGTGACTCACCATTTGTTTTTAAATAAAGAAGCCAAAAAATCAAGTTACGGCGGGATGATGCATGATGTTTGGATAGCACTGGTGGATGGAGTTCTCCGTAGTTGAGAGGGAGTGTTAATTTTAGGAAATTAGGTCCAAACTCCATGTTGTAATGCTTAGATTATGATGCCAATATTTTTATTGGATTCCTCTTTCAGAGAGGTGCAATATCGATCTAAATATCATCTTGATTGGATGAGAAAAACATGTATTTTGAATTTATTCCACATGTGCAATGTTGGCCTGATTTATCCCATGTAGAGATATTGTCTTTCCCCCCACAGAATGCCTATATATTGGAGAAGTTTGGATTTCTTTACACACACATTTGGTGGGCTTGCTTTGTTCTTTCTTAGATGGTGATGGAGCAACATTGTTGGTTCTGCATTTAGGGCTTCTTGGTGTAGTGTCTTGGTGGAAAAATTCTTGATGAAACGTCTTGAGGTTGTGTGACACATGTGAGATGACCTTATGAATTGTTCTGGTTGAAGCATCCCATTGATGGTAAATACTTCTGTTGTTATCTCTATTTGACATTATCACATCAATCTGTTGGTATGTTTCTCTCTGCATCTTACTTTCATTAAACCCATAAATTTAAAGTATATTTTCATATAGCGTGGGAAACATCTTCCAAATTTAACACCATTTCATAAAATTTTCTCTCTTGCACGATATTCTGGATTTTTCATTTCTCTCCTTTGATTTGGCATGTGTGTTTGATTGTATCCCAAGGAGTTTGAAAATATTACATATAGAAAACATAAAATTACATAGAAAATTAAAAATAAACTACATCTCTATTTTTATATCAAATGACATTTGATATGCAAATCATAAAAAATCAAAATTACAGAGTTAAAAATTTGATATGTACATGTTGATAAACTTCTGTAGATGAACATAAAATGTTTATTGAGTCACTCTCACATTTTTGACTTTGTTGAAGGATAAAGACTAGTTTTAATTTTGGACCTTGAAAAATAAAACCTAATGACTATTGGGATCTTGAATATTTGAATTCCATGATTGGTTATTTTAAGATAAGACATGGTGAAATGAGCTTTCAAAGAGTGTGTGCTCAACGGGACATGAAGGTGAGCCAACAAATGTGATTTTACGAGGGGAAGTGAAGTTTTATGACTAGGGCTACCACCGATTATGAAACAATTTTTAACGAGTCCTAATGGAATGATATAAAAAGTTTGAGGAGGCAGGACACCTAAAATGAGAATGAAAAGAGTGATTTTGATCACTGATAGTATAATGCTTCTTTTAACAATAAGTGAGAGGGACAATGTCCCCAAAGTGTGAAATCATAATTTCTGTATTAAAGAAAAGGAGTGATATGGTTGTGCAAGGTAAATGAGTTGTAGCTACTTTGGAGTTCCAGGCTTTTAACAGAATTAGGAGGTTGGTGTCCCCTTCCAACAGTGCCTGTAAACTAGGGGGTTGTAGTCTCCTTCAACTTCTTGTAAACATTGAAACTAACTAAGATAAATTTCATGCATAAATTAATGTGTTTTGATGAATATATTTGCATCATTCTCTTTAATTTGAAAATTGTTAAAAGTGTCTAAATACTAATTCAAAACCTCTCAATATTGATTATATTTTCAATTTTTTATCAAAGAAGGTCCTGCTAAGAATAGTCTAATCCCTCGAAGAATATTGTGAAGAAATATGGATAAAATGGAAGGCCTCTCCTCCATCTGAATGCAGTGTTTATGGGGGAAATAATTCATACATTATGGAGAAATAACATGGAAAATTCTTTTGAGCTTTAGTATTGAATGCGTAACTTTCTATTATTAATGGATACAATGTTCAAAAATTCCTCCAACTAATCCTATTGAGATGAAAGTGTTAGCTATAATTCAAGGTCATATTTTCTCATGTGTCAATTGTTAGAAACTGTTAAGATCAAGGTAGTGGGGTGAAATATAGATAAATAGGCTTGGAAAAATATCAAAATATTTATGAAGGATATCCAGTAGGTCAAACATGTCAAGATTCAATACACTAACATGAAAGCTTGAAAATATGAAAATGAATGAATAAGAAGATATTGCAACCTATTTACTCGTCAATGCTATCATAGGATTAAGAAAATATGTCCAAGAATCCTTTATTGTACAAAAGTGTTGAGATAACTTCCTTGAGATATGATGCCATGGTATCTTAACTTAGAAGAACCCTCGAATTTGACCAAAATCAAAATGTATGAACTACATGGCACCACTCATAGCATAAAATGAGGCAATACTAAATATGGACATCCAAATAAACATCCTTTAAAGCCTTAAAGAGGACAAGGAACAAATATGAAGAGAGTATAAGGAAGATGAGATGATGAAGAAAGAAAATTTTGTGAGGGAGATCAAAAGTGATAAAATAGCAAAGTAAGTTATTATTTTAAATGTTTCATTAGTGGTAAAATAGGTAATTAGGCTGAAATTGTCCTTTTGAAGAAAATAAAATCTTCTACAAGAGAAAAGAGTCTTTACTCAAAAGAGGCAATAGTTCTTCAAACGAAAGTGACAGGAGAAGAATATAGGGGATGTTGTTCTCTTCATAACTCAAGAATCTCGGAAATGAAGTGAACATAAAAATTCTTAAACAAATGATATTAAGTTCTTAAGAGGATTTCATATACAATGCAATCAAGTCTGATGAAAAAGAAAAAAATATGGAAGTAGACACCTTTTTTTGGAATGAAATAAGATACGAAACCAATTAGGAAGATGAAGAAGAATTTTGAAGAAAAATATAAGTATAGTTAAGAAGAAAATATCAAGGTCCCAAAAAAATAAAGAACTGAAATTCAACTAAAAAGGTGTGAAGAAAATCATGACCTTGAAAAGACCATTAAGCGTTTGAAGGAGCGGTGGAGATAAAACCAAATATTATGAGGAATTGAAAACATAATTAGATCACGAATGCAAAGGTTGATGTTGACAACAATAAAGTTGAATGAATACTTGAAATTTGAAAGATGTATTGAAAGGATCAACAAGAAAAGACAAACTACTGATAAAATGGGATTTGGTTATTTTAGAAGTATAAAAACAAAAATTGTAGATAACGTGGATACAAAACCATTAGTAAGGGAAGATGAAGAAAAGTATAGAATTTATGGCAATTCTTTTGAGAGTTTAAAACAATAAACAAAATGGAGTTGAAGAAAAACACAAACATGTCACCACCAACTGGAATAGAAGATCAAACTTCAATAAAATTGGACCATCAAGAAGGTTCATTCCAACCAAGTATATTTTTCTTGGTGAGTGTTAATCTTGCTTAAAATTTGGACACAAATAAACTCATTATAAAATTGACCAAGAAATGACTATACAGAAATACAAATGATTATCGATATAAAAAGGATGACCATAGACACAGAAATTATCATGTATTTTTAATAGAAAATACAATCCATTTTGATTCCTTTTAAGATCAAAGCATTGTATGCTAAAATTCAATAATCTTGGTCTGAGAGCACATGATTGCAGAAATATGTAATATCCCAAATGGGAAGCGTAATGAGCATGGGAAATTTGGAAAATGCATTTTCCACGAATGGCTGCTACAGGATTTGAAACCAGCACTTGAATCCCTTATATTAGAGTATCTAAGTCCTAAATCCAAGAGGATATAAAAAAAAAATCTTTCTAGATGGGGCAAATAGGCCTCCCACACCTAGTATGGCTTGATAAATGCTCCAATGAGGAACTGCAGCAATGTATAAACAAAAAAGTGGATATACAGCATAAAATAAGCTCATATGGTATGTTAAAAACACATAGCAATCATTCCGAGCTACAACATCAAACTTTACTTCATTTTATGAGCCAAAAGTTGGGGAAAAGCAATAATTTATGACCTAAAAAGGTTAATTTCAGAGATGGGTGTAAAAATAAGGGCAAGTGACTGTGGGATCTCATATATTGGGTCATTTGAGACTTACATATCAAATTTGAACCCAAAAAAATGACTCTAGCTATGCTAAACAGATCTACCACTCCCAATATAGCTTAAAATACCCAGTCTGTGACTTGTGGTAGCAGAAACTTCTCTTGAAACACAGGTAGCGTGATTTTATGAGAGTGATGGATGAAAATGGTATGAATAGGTAATAATAACTATATAATGGTTTATACAATTTACAATAGGTAAATGAAAGATACATGAAAGAAACCCTTAAGATTGAGGAGTCAAGACAACAACTTGTGAGGCGCAAAGCTTAGCTTGTCTATTTTATGAAGGCTGAGAAGTAGCTGAATATTACATTTCAGATCTATAACATATCTGTGTACAAAAATATATATCATCATGAATCTATTGCACTGCGATGAGTTCCTCACTGTGATTTCCACCAGGGTTTGGTGGCTGTATGAAGGTACGGGAGTAGATGCGAGATCTAGAATTACAATTTTGTAGCAATATTCAGAAATTATCTTTGTAAATAAATTTACAGAGAAAATCAGATCTGAAACAAACATGGATTGGTTGGCAATCACCTGGATCACACGGTGGAAATAGGGAGAATCCTAACACTAGAGATCTACACTCCAAATTACTGATCAAAAGCACTTTTAACTTTCCTCTTGTAGATAATGCAGCTCCATGGAGGAAAAATATGTTTGTTAGCTTCATAGTGATTGGGCACGATGCCTTGGTCTGAAAATGCAGCCTACAATGATTTAAATACACCCTTCCGAGGAGGTTAAAGAGCACACTGTAAGAAGAGGCTAGATTTGCTAGTGGAATAGTCTAGCTTCCTTTCCTCTGACATAAAAACAATCAAACCCTCAGCCAAGTTTGAATTTTGGTTGGAAGATGAAGCTTGGCTGGCCTAATAGTGGACAAGATAGAACAAATGTCCTCCAAAAATCTCAAGAAAGGAGGTCAGGATTCACGACAGGAAACACACTGAGTATGAAAACAACACTATTCTCAACTAAGCAGTAGAGAATGAGATTTTCTAAACAAGACAATAGCCAGCAATATCAAAATGATCAACCCTCTCTGGTGTCCTCATCCTTGTTTATAATGTGAGGCCTTGCCAAACCTAAGCCATCTTGTTGAATTAGCCTCATTCACGAGAGTGGCTTCCAATGTAGACTACATGCCTTTTGGAGATACAACACTTCTCCCCAACATTGATTTGGTCTGTGTGACCTAGTCAATTTTTCCTTCTCGTTCACTTAGAAATCTGTTTGTAAGTAGCTCCATTAGCTTGTTTCACATTGGCATTGATTTATTTTGATGTTTAGGAGTCATTATTGGTCCTCCTTTACAATTTTATTCATAAGCATGAAAAACAGCTCTGGTCTGAATATTGTCTATTAGCTTGAGCCTAATTGGGAATATTCTGAATCCTCCTTCAAATGTTTACTTGTCCTAGAAGCACCAAAGGAAGTGAAAATTATTTTCTTCCTCCCTCTTCTTTTACGCCCTCATCAATGGTCCCACCATTCTTTGAAAGTGACAATGAATCTGTCTCAGTGATTCCCCACTTCCAAGTGTAAGATAACTTTTAAGTGTACATCATGAAGAAATGGAAGGTACAAAGTGGTGATATCTCCTTGCTTTTTTAATGGCCTCTCAAGGTAGGGTAGTGAAAACATGGAAGTCGTTCCCAATGAGTGACTCCCTCACCCAGCTGACTCATCCAAATGAGCCCGGCCATTCCTAGGTAGCTGTGAAGAAAACTTCAACCCGGATCTATGCAATGTGTTGGGGCTGAATGGAGAGTTTAAATTTTTCCATCAAGTAGTTTCTCTCCATTTATGATAAGTGTGAGCTATTTTGTGTCTTTAGGCTAAAACATGCTGGCCTCCAAGTATGGCCCAAAATACCCCCATCACACTGAATTCGACCGCAATCCACCTCCTCCAAGCACTCAAGTTCTCCAGCCAACTCCTCCCTTGTAAGAGAAGAAAGAAGGTTGAGATGTAGCAATCATGGTTTGCCCATTTCTATCACAGAAACATACAACATGAATAGTAGGAAGATAATACTCCCAATGCTGGGCATCTCCATCACATCACTCTCCCAAAACAAATCTTCCCATGGCTGTGTAAACATCAAAAATCTATGGAAGCAAAAAAAATTGAAGCAAGTGTCTTTATGGCTTAATAGGGAGAGTGAATCATAGTTCCACTCATGGAACTAGTACGGTACATCATTTGCCTACATCAAAGAAAAATAACAAGTGCTCCACTATCCATGACTGCACACATACCAGTCATCTCATAAGATGGAAACATGAAGTTACGATATGGTGTCAATGGTGCACGACAAGAATCACGTGGCCACACAGTACACCGATGAGATAGCCAATCTAATCCTATAAAAAAGCTGCAATTACATTGTTATACAATATGAAAGAAGGAAAAAGCTGCAATAATGGGCTTGTCATGCTACTCAAACAAGAAAAATAAATAGAATAAAAGTAAGTACACATCTCCATCATGTGTGGAATCTTGAGCTGGAAATAAACTCCTTCCAGAATTTCTCCTCACCTCCAGTAGGGAAGTAGATGTGACATCACTCACTCATTACCATTTGAGCTATGCATCTCTCCATGTATGCTGAAAGTATGTCATGTATGGCTGCACCTACGAAGTGAACTCCTCTGTAGGTAAATATGCATCAAATTTCATAGAAGAAATTTATCATCGCCATTGCAATATGACGCTTCTACTTGAGACTAGAATATCTGTCGAAAGATCTACCATAGGAATAGATGACCATATCCATCACCATGTATCCTCCTTATCCATCAAGGTCATCGAGAATCATGCATGCCAGATCCTTGAATACTCTATCGAAAAGTTTGGGCCTCCAATAGGGATCCAATCCTCTGAAGGCTTGTGTTGATGATCTGGCATATGAATCTCTCCTCATCTTTCGCACCTTCTCTTTGACATCCTCTTTCAATTAATCCTCCAAACTCCTCACCTCCCACTGGAATCCAAGAATGGTGGGCAAGAGGCAATATGTTCACCAATTCTGAATGCGGTGGCCTCCCGAGTGGAATGCCTCCATGTAGTGAGACATCAAAGTACGATAGGCTACCTTCATAGGTAGGTTGATTGTCCTCTCTTCTCCAACAGTGCCGGTCTCTTTCTTGTGTAGGATTCTTCGAAATATGTAAGGCGGTATGTCATCCCTTGATGTGATCCTCCTCCTCTTCTTCCATGACGAAAGTCACCTCATCCTGTTGAGAGACCCTTGATCTGACCATTCAGCAGAGAAAAAAAATACTCCCATGTCTACAAAAATAAAACGCTCCTGAAAATGGGGATCTTGCCTTAGCAAACTATCACGCATGTTTTTATCCCCTTTAAAATTGTAGGTGGAGTTGGTTCAATAGGTCTCTCCAACTCATGCAAAGTGTTTAGTCTTGCTTTTAACAAATGATGGTTCACAATGTTCTTTATCAAATCTATTCATCAATCCTTTAGTGAAATCAACATAAGTTTTGTACATTTGCATGAAAAAATGAAGTAGAATCATTAAACCACCAATCATGGGCCATATCTTTGAGGTGCAGTGCTACTACTCTGATGGCTTCCTTCTCTAAAACTTGGTGTAGCTAAAAATAGGAATCTAGCTCTTCTACCCAAGCTTTTGCTGTGCACCCTTCTTATCCATCAAAGTGAGATAGGAATATTCTACCTCTCTTGATTTTTTTGTGGCTGCTCGATCTTGCCTCCTTGAGTTTGCAAAACCCTTGGAAGTCTAAGTTCTCTCTGAATCTCCATGATTGAGATTCATACTCTTGAAGATAGCCACTCAAGGTCTCCTCCCTTGGTGAATCTTCTTCCTCCATCCTCATTGTAGTCAAGGTGGGCAATAGACTATGCTGTGGATCTGCATGTGTGGCTGAATGCTCACACCCATCATGTGAATAGCTAGGGCTTCTTTCAAACCCTTCCAGAAATCTTCTACACTCCTCCCCTCCCATCTCCTTGAGATCTTCTTTAATACCTTCCAAGGTTTGGAAAAGAAGCAAGGAGACCTCCTCTTCCACCATCTCTCCTTTTCCTCTTTCTCTCAACAAGAAAGTAGGCATGTTACAGCGTTGTAGATCATATTGTGTGGCGGAATGCTCACACATAGCATAAGTACTGAGAGTTTCATGAAGAACTCCTTGAGGGATTTGCATGTCTTCCCTCCTCATTCCCCAGAGTTCTTCCTTCAATTCATGCATGGCTTGAGAGGAGTGTTAGAAAGTCTTCCCTTCAATCCTTCAGTAAAGGTTTCACCCTTCTCTTTGTCCTCTGTGTAATATTTCTTGTCTTCTTCTTTGGTACCTTTCCCTCCTCATGATAAATTCCTCCTCTTCTAGAGACATATTTTATCCTACGAAAAGCACGAACGTGTGCCAGAAAGTTGTACGATACCCTTTGTAATATCCCGAAATGGGAGGCCCATCGATGAGCATGGTAGGAAAACTTATTTTTCCGGGAATGGTTACTAAGCATTTGAAACCAGAAATTGGATCCCTTATATATGGAGGTATCTAAGTCCTAAATCCAAAGAAGATATCAAAAACAAATCCTTCTAGATGGGTAAACGGAGCCTCCCCACACCTACTATGGCTTGATAAATACGATGAAATTTCATGAGTAATTTATAAACACAAAGAAATGGATATGCAGCATCTGAAATAGCTCACGAGGGTTTGTTAAAAACACATATCATTCATTTCTAATCCTTTACTTCTTTACTGAGCCAAAAGTTGGGGAAAAGCGACGATTTAACACTGTAAAAGGGGTTAGTACCTGGGAATCACGCCAGGTGTACAAATAAGGGCAAGTGACGGTGTTATCTGCTATGGGTCGTAAGGGCTAAATATCAAATTTCAGCTGAAAAAACAGCTAAAAGCTGTAACAACGAGATATACCACTACCGATATAGCTTAAAAATGCCCAATCCCCATGACTTGTGGTATGCAGAAATTACTAAAGCACAATGACATGATTTTTTGAAGGTGATGGATGTAATATCTTATGGAATTCAGTAAATCAGATCTCTAGCATGGTTGATACAATTTACAATAGGTAAACATAAGAATCACATGAAGAAACCCTCAAGATTGAGGTGTTGGAACAACAAGATGAGACTGCAAAGCTTGACAGCGTTATTTTATAGGCTGAAGAAACTGAATATTAAATTTCAGATCTAGAATAGATTTGTGTACAAAAATATCGTCTGTATCGGTCTGTACATAGATGAAGTTCTCTGATTTCCTTGAGTTTGATCGAAAACATGAAAGTACATGAGTAGATTTGGGAATTAAATTAGAAGTACGAAGAAATATTTAAAATTATACATAATAAATACATAAGTAAATCAGATCTGAAACAAACATGGATTTTTGGCCAATCATGGATCACCACTGGGCGAAAAGGAGAATCCTCTCCTTAGGAGATCTATAAAATTGCGGTCAAATCCTGCAACATCTTGAAGATAACGCGGTATGGGAAAACTAGAGATTTGCAAAGTTCAACATTAGATTAATCCTTATGCCTTTGCATCTAAAAATACAGCCTGATGATCCAATACCTCCTAGGAGGTTAAAGAACACAATCCTTGAGAAGAGGCACTAGGTTGCCTAGATGAATAGGTCAGCACTACTATGACTTACAAAAAAAATAAAACCCTCAACGAGGATCTAAATTGTGGTTGGAATATGAAGCTTGGCCCAGGCACGATGGTGGACAAAGATCAGAACCAGTCTCCTCAAGAGCTACTCGAAGAGTGGGATTACGACCGAGGAACACCTAAGTGCTAAACAACACTATTCATCGGATTAAACAACTAGAGATTGAGGTTTTTCTAAATAGGGCAATACATTAAAATATCAAATGATCAACCCCCTCTCTTGAGGTATCCTTATCCTTCTTTTATAATGTGGGAGCCTTGCACCAAACCCTAAACCATATTGATGAATTAGCACCTCATTCACATGAGTGGCTTCCATTATGGATGTGTTGTGCCTTTTGGAGATACATTGCACCTGAACAACGCTACTTCGTTTACAGTCACAGTGACCTGATTAATTATTACGACCTCATTCACACTTAAGTGTGTTTATGAAAGTAAGCTAATATTTAAACATTTCACAGTGAGCATTGAGATTTATTTTGATGTTTAGTCATTATTGGTCTCCTTTACAATTTTATTCATAAGCATGAAAAACAATAAAAAATTGAATATTCCTATTAGCTTTGATACAATTAGGAATATTACAAAATAAAAAATAAGATGCTCATATAAAAAAGAAATAGAAAACAACTACAATCTAAGAAAATAAAATGAAGGAAGATGGTGGACTAGCATTTCTTGTTGAAATTACAAAAGTTGAACAGTGCATAGATGATGGGTGCTCGACACACATGAATAGAACAAGAATTTTATGATTCAGAAAGGAAAATTGGCGGTGTTGTACTTGGAAGTGAATTATTATTGAATAATTGGAAATGGTATGCACTCTTAGAGTAGATACGTAAAATAAAAAAATGTTTTACTCGTTGAATATTTGAACGTAATCTCCATTTAGGTGAAAAATATGGAAGTCCATGGACATAATATCATGCTTTATTCTCGAATATAGCAAATTAAAGAAGACTTGGAATATGAAACAAAACAACAATAGGAAAATTAAATAACATATAAATTCTAAATAAAGAGAAAATACTATTACTTGAACCCAAAGAAAATACTTCCAGAATAACAATTAAGGAATGGATAAGTCTCAAAAAGAAAATGTGAAGTAATATTGAGCACCATAAGTTCGGAAAGGAGTAGCACAAAAGATAAGGAGATACCCTTTACCATTAATGTAAAGGGGAGAGAAATACCAGGAAGCATGGAGATATGGGGATCATGATCATAAAGGGGGATATATTTAGCTTCATAGGCAGAAAAAGGGGGATAATGTTCAAATAAGTTATTTTTTATGTCCAAGGTTGTCCGAAAAAAAGATTTTGATACCCTTTATTTGAATGAATTTTTACTCCAATTACTTCTCCCATGAAAGCATGACATAGATGGTTGGAAATATTATTGCAACATCTGCTAAACAATATATAGTAAATTCACTATAAATTTTAGGAGGTGAGGAGAAACACTTCCTCAAAAGTCAATTCGACCCACCCAAAATAATTTGAAGAGATGCACCCTTCCTCTAAAGATATATATGTGTATATTGGGGAATTTAAAATCTTGTTCTGTGTTACTATTATGATCCATTAATTGTTGTTAGTATATTTGTATTGTTGTTTGTATCACATATACATTTATATTGTTATTGTGCCCATAAAAGCCACTATTGTGCTTGTTTGTCCCCTGCATTATTATTGTTGGGTTGGCTAGGATTATGTTGTGACCCCATGGACTCACATATAGAGAAAAGGAGGTTTTCATTTTTATCATCAAAGAATTGTCTATTTATGTAATGTAAAGGTGGTTTCCCCCTCGAAGTGGCTTATTTCAAAGGCGTTGATCTCTATTTTCTTCTATTTTTGTAGTTTGTTTCATAACATTTGGTATCAGACCTTTGGATTCTAAGGGTTTGATGCTTCAAATAGGTCATCATGGAATTTTTTCTATAAATTTTTAGAAGCTAAAAAAACCCATTTACGAAGCATTATTGAGGAACATTGTGTAAAAATTTTAGACCTTGTTTCACAATATTTTCATATAGTCTTGTGGAATGTGGGTTTTTCGGGATCACGAATTTCATCTGAGAGTGACCTTGGGAAAATTTTCACCAACTATCTCTTTGAACGTTAGATTGGAATTCTATAAAAGTGGCCAAAAGTATGAGGTGTAGGTTCCCTTGTATCAATTGGAAATAGGAGAAACATTGATAAGTGGCATACCACACATTCGCTCTACTAAAAGCGAGTCCATAATTGAATCATTGTGGGAGATTAAGAATAACTTTTATTTGAATAATTAAAATCGGGTATAACCTATGACATTGGAAGAAGACCTAGAGGGCTACAAATGGGCAAGATTGCCAGAACTTGCGGATCCGTAATTCTGAAGATATATAAGTTTCAATATCGAGCTCCTCTGCAAAAGAGAAAAATAGTATTTTTTTTGAAAATTTGTATAAACACGATTTGAAAAACTAGTTTGAAGTGATATCAAGGGCATTTTAAAGCATAGATATCAATATTGGGTTCTAAAATGACCCCTAAAAATAGTTCAACACCCATTAAGCCCTCAGAAAGCTCTACTATGACTCTTGAAGAGGAAGAAGTGGAAAATGATATATCAAAATTACAAGACCAAGTGCAAAAAAATTTTCTCTCGCAAAGAGAAACAAAAAATGAAATGGAATTTTTAAGGAAAGGATTAGAAGCCAAGATGGATGGTTTGACGAAAGAAATTGTAGCTAAGATGGATGGTTTGAAGAATGGCATGGAAGACATGGAAGAAAAATTGGAAGACATGAAGAATGATCTAAAAGAAGACATGGAAGGTTCGAATGAAGTTTTGACAAAGTTGATACAAAAAGTTATTCCTAATGGTGAAAATATGGTAGAGGATGTTGAAGTTTGCAACAAGAAACAGTGAAATTGGAATCCAGAAACAACATCCTTGATCCTAGTGAAAATTAAGCACCTACACTAGGTGGGGCCCACAAGCTATTTTAGGTGGATTTCTATTTATATATGGTTGAGAAAATTCTATGTATAGACGATATTCTATTTTAGATGCATGTGCGAAGTCTATCTATGAATCACATGTCTAAAATATTATTTGAATGCATGTCGATTATTATTATCTCTTAATAATAATTGGGCTGTGAAAATTAATCTATTCTCAATGAGCACTTGGAAATAGTTAATGAAGTGTCAAATCGAGAGTTGCTAAGTGGATTTCGAGTTGAGTGGTTGGTTGGTAGGACAGCGAGTGGAATTGGTTATGGCGAGTGATTCGAGGTTGTAACTTGTAATTGATGTGTAGTTAAGTAGGTTAAACTCAGTTGTGCTAGTTGTAAGCGCATATAGTGAAGACAGTAGGTCATTATTTAATTAATTCACAATTAGTGGTCTCACATGTAATGAATATTTTCTACGGTAGCTACATGTATGCACAGATCCGGTGGAGACCCGGTTGAGATGAGTGAAAGGGATAGTTTGAATATCGATTGTGACATTAGTGGGTGCACTCATGTAACCACACACACATTGGAGATGCCTATGAGGATTTTACAGTCAAGGTAGGCAAGTGATCATTCATTCAGAGCTTCTTGACCTTCAAGGATTTCACAAGGCGGGTTGTGAGGAGACGGTAGAATTGGTGCATGTATTTTCAATTTTGCCAAACGAGGTATGAGACGATTGTATATTGTAATGAGAGCTCTTGGATTAGAGTTTTGTGTAAAGTTGTTGCAGAAAGTCCATGATATATGTATCCCATGATAGTGACATTTTTAGCTTTATGCTTTCCTAGTAAAAACATATGTTTTATGTGGGATTGATCATTCTTCATGTGTTTGAAATTGGAAATTGTGTTTTAAATTTCCGTAAGAATTTTTGTAGAAGAAAATCTATATTTAACAATGGCATATAATTGTTAGATCAGGAGAATCCAAGAAATACATAATTTTATTAAAATTTCTACATGGTATCAGAGCATAGAAGATTGCAATTTTGAAGCAGTAGTTGAGTCTATTGGTGGAAACAATTCTAATTTTCTGTAAGAATTTCTTGGTGCGACAATTGAGTAAACATCGAAATGGCTTTCAATGGCTTGCGGTTAGAGTATGCACTCAAGGGTAGCTCAAACTACATTGCTTGAAAGGACGGGATGGAGGCAGTGTTGGAAGATAATCGCTTGAAGGAATTCATTGACAAAGATGTTCATAAGCCTACCTCAACAGATGTTGCAGTACTTGATGCATGGCAAAAGAAAGTGGCAAGGGCAAGGAGGGTTATGTTGGAAGGTGTATGAGACCACATTGTATCAAGCCTTCATTGGAAAGCCACACCATATTCTATGTGATACTTTGATGAATCTATTCCAAAGCAATAATGACCATAGGAAATTGGCGGCCCAGAAAGATAAACTGGGAAGATCAAGATGTCGTCATGACATTATTTTGAGTATGCTTAACAAAGATTGTCCAATGTAGGGATGAGCTTGGGAGTGTAGGAAGTAAGTTTTTTTTATGATGATTTGGTGAAGTTTGGATCTCTTGGGAGCTTCCTAGGTTGCATAGTTATGAAGACTCTTGTCAATGGAGCGAGAAAAAATGCCGGATTGGAAACAATTGTGGTCGGATCTAGTGCGGGGAGGAGTTTGAGCGGAACACGAGAGATGGCTCTTCATCAAAGCATGATGATGAAGGATTATTGCTTTGGCTGCCAAGGTGAAGAAGGAGAAGGGGAAAGAAATTCCATTCTAAATACGGAGCCGATGAAGATGGCAAGAGAAAAAAACATGTCCAAAGTGAAGTGTTTTCCAGCATCACGGTATGGACATGTTACTTGCACAAATTGTCCACAAAAGGGGAAGAATAATAAGACTACTAGAGCTACAGTTGGTGAGGCCCTTTCCTCACAATTTGAGCTTGAATTCTCATTGATCACATGCATGGTGTCAATTGCATTGGGATCGAGGTGGTAGTTGGATAGTGGTGCTTCCTTTCACATGACGGGAGATAAGAAACTTTTCAGTGACTTGGAGGAGAAAGATCTCTAGATGCATATTGAGTTGGGCAACGATGGATAATACAGTGTGACTAGAATTGGTACTATTACCTTTCAGAGGGCGTTAGGTAAAATATTTCATTTAAAAGATGTTATGAATGTTCCAGGTTTGAAGAAAAATTTAGTGTCAATCGCAATGTTAGATGATAGAGGCTATGATATTGTCTTTAGTAAAGGAAAACTTCTCGTATGACAAAAAGCCATAGGGCAAGCCAAGAAGGTTAGGATTCAAGTTAATAATGTTGTGAAACTAGCTCAAAAAATAGAAGAAAAGAGAGATCAATGCCTTAGAAATCAGCCAGTTCAAGGGGAAACCTCCAATACATTACATAAATGAACAATTATTGGGATGACAAATAGAAAAAAACCTCCTTATATATATAGGAGTCCATAGAATTATAATGTAATCCTCGTGGGGCCATACTAATAATAATTTAAGGGCACAAATATGCTGATATGGGGGTTACGGTGGTACAACAATAGCAATAGGGGGTTACACTAACAAAAATAAGGGACTATACTGTGTACTTGGGGACCCTAACACATATACTACTTCAATTTTTTTCCTCAACACTTGGTAGGTACGGGTGCTTTTGTATAAAATTTTCATTCTTCCATGTAGAATCTTCCAATGGGTAAGTTCTTCCCATTTGATGAGATACTGCGAAATTGATTGATTTCGTAGTTGTTGAGTTCTTGTTTGTGGTTGCTTTAGGTTCTAATAGTTTTCCCTTCTCACCAGATTAAAATATGTTTAGTGAGATTTTATCCCCTATAACCTTTTTTAAGCATGGGCATGGAAAACTAGATGAATAGCGAAGAAGCGAGGAAGCTCAATTTGTATGCCATAAGTACCAATCCTTTGCAAAACTGTAGACATAAATGCTGGCGATAATTTATTATCCTTCTTCGCTTGCTTGAGGGACATTTGTATGGTTGTAGCCATAAAAGTACCGATCTCCAACATCAAAACTTCTCTCCTTTAAGTGTTGATGCGCACATTTGTTTCATTCGATGTTAGTGCCAAATTTGGGTTATCCTTTTAAGAGTTGTTTTATTTTTGATGCTCGATGTGATCCTCCTTTGCTTGAACCCTATAGTGCCCTTAAAGGGATATGATGGATGGTGGATGATATCCATAAAGTACCATAAATGGGGTCATTTTTTCTGTGATGAAAGGAAGTGTTACACCATTCGGCGTGCTTACTTAGTCCATTATGGCAGTTATGGATACAAAACAACGAAGATATCCTTCCAAACATTTATTCACTATCTCTGTTGACCATCGGATTGAGGATGATAAGATGAGTTACTTAAACTGGTTAATTACCCAAACTAGAAAATAATTCCCCTCCAAAAATTTCTGTAAAAATGGGATCTACATCGGTTACAATAATCTTTGGGTTTTTGCATGTAGCTTTTGAATTGTTTCCATTAATGTAGTAGCAAACATGCTGATTTAAATGGATGAGATAATGCACAGTGTGCATACTTGTTAAGTATATCAACTACCACCATGATGACATATACGCGGACTTGGTAAACTTGTGATAAAATCCATTGAAATCTCCTCCCAACATTGGCTTGGAATGGATAAAGGTTGTAGAAGACCCGAGTCTTAATTGTCTATTTTATTTTTCTAGCAAACCAAACATTTTCGCCACAACAAAACTTTTGAATATCAGTTGCAAGCCATCCATAGTGTTCTTCACCATGACAGTAGTTTTAAAAATCTGAGTGTCCTCCTATGAAAGTGTACAATTCAAAAATCTTTTGTTTTTAGTTGAGAATTCTTGTAAATGTAAGTGATCTTTGTACCATAAGGAATCATGCTTACAACCATTCTTATCCCTTTCCTTTGAGATGCTTCCGCAACTTTGAATAGAAGTCTAGACTTTCATCCTTCTTCCATTCATCCCTTGTCCAATTATCCAATGCGGTTGGATGGTGAAATGGCACAAAGCAATGCTTCCACCTCTTCATACTTTCTTGAGAGTGCATCTGCAACAACATTTAGCTTCCCTTTTTTGTAGATGAATTCAACGTCATAACCCAACATCTTTGTGACCCATTTTTGCTACTCTTCTGAAGATAGTCTTTGTTCCAAAAATTGTTTAAGACTTTCATGATTATTTTTTACCTTGATGTGTCTTCCCATTAGGTAAGGTCTCCATTTCTTTAGTGCATGTAGTATTGCCAACATTTCCTTCTCATAAATAGCCTTTTGTAAATACTTTCCTTCGATTGAATGACTTTCAAAAGAAATGGGCCTTCCTTCTTGCATTAAAACAACAGCAATTCCATTTCCTCATGCATCACATTCCACAATAAAGGTTTTTGTGAAGTCTGGCATAGCTAAGACTGGTGCTAGCTGCATGCATCTTTAAGATGTTCAAATGCCTTAGTTTAACCCAGGGGTCCATGAAAATGCATCTTCTTCAATAATGTTGTTAGAGTGTTGCTATTCTCCCATAATTATTAACAAACTTGCGATAATATCATCTTAACCCGAAAATCTGGCCGTTTATGGTTGTGGGGAATTTCCATTCCTTAATGGCTTTAATTTTGTTAGGGTCTACCTTAACACCCTCATGAGATATAATATGACCTAGATATTCCACCTCTTGTACTCCAAAGAAACATTTGGATGTTTTATATAATTGTTTCTCCCACAATAGTTGAAACACCCTATCAACATGTTGAACATGATCAACCCGATTCCTGCTATAGATTAATATATCATCAAAAAATACTATACAATTTTTGTAAGGAAGGGTCTAAAGCTGGAATTCATCAACCCTTGAAATGTACAAGGTGCATTGATGAAGCCAAAAGACATGACCAAAATTCTAATGACCCTCATGAGTTGAAAATGCTATTTTCGGAATACCTTCGATCTTCATTCTAATTTGATGATATCTGAACAAAGATCCAACTTAGTAGTAGAATTGGTCCATGTAATTCATCCAATAATTCATTAATCGCGGGGAATGGAAAATTTATCTTTATTAGTGGAAACATTGACTCCTATAAATACGGACACATACGCCATGATCCATCTTTCTTGTGCCTGTCTTCTTTGGGAAGCAGGAAGAAAAAATTTCGACTGGTTGAATTATACGACCTCTAACATTTCTACAATCATGTGTTCAATTTGGCTCTTTTGGGAAATAGGTCTGTGAGCACGATGTTTGGAGGAACACTTGCGGGGAATCAAATGAATAGCATGATCATGATCTCATGAATAGGTGGGAGTCCTTTAGGAGTATCAAAACACCTTGGAATGATTGTCCAAGACTTTTAGAGATCTGGAGAAATAAATGATCTTAATGTTGGAACTTCTAGTGAGCATAATTGTGCAGAGTACGCCTGTTGTTCTTTATTCGAATATTTTTCATGAAATAAGAACTTATTATCTTTCATAGCCAAAATTACCTCATAGTCCGATTTCCTTTTCCTTACGAAAAAAAAAAAATCAAGAAAAGTTCTTGAAAATTAAAAGCTACCATCCCCAAATATTGTAACCATTGTGCTCTAGCACAACATCGGCACCTCCCATTGGGATGGAAAGAATTGGACTATTCGATACATATTGCCCCATGGATAGCTTGATATTGTAGCATTTTCCGGATCAATTTATATTTCCTCCATTTTCAACCATCACTTGACATTAGAGTGTTTGGGTATAGGAAAAAAATTCAATTCCTTGGCTACCTTACAATGAATAAGTGTAGGTGCTAGCCAAATCAATCAACACTATTACCTTTTTATTCTTGATATTTCTTTATGTCCTTGGGGGTTTGAGGAGTGGTAATTCACACTGCCAATGCATTACATCGTGGTCGGACTCATTTCTTCTTCTTCTAGGGTTTCTTCCTAGTGTATATCCTCTACTTTTGAAGTTTACCTTCATTTTCTTCCTCCTCTTCACAATCTATGTAGAATAATTTCTTCTTAGCACACTTATGACCTTTAGAGAGTATTTTCTATCCTGGCTGTAACAAAGCCCTTTTTTGCTCTTTTTTTCTTCAATTGTTGTGGTGTCAGCCTTGTAGGTTGTGGAACTCTGGGAGTAGCAACACTTCCATCTTTATAGATGTGAGTGGTAGGCTTCATATCGCTGTAATTTTTCTTTCCTTTGAATGCCTTGTCTAATCGGGTTCCCAAGTACGAACTTCATGTTGGATGTTATTATTTAAAGTCCTTATGAAGATATCAATCTTGTGTTCCTGGAATATCGATTTTACCCTTATATTCAATTTGTGGAAGTCCTCAGTATTATCCCAACAACAGACCTTCTGTTTAGAGATTTATTTTTGGCTAAAGATGGTGTTTCTCTTTGTATCCTCATATTGTGCTATCATTTTCTCCATAACAATTGATGACAATTTTTTTGCGGGAGCAAAGCCATCGATACCATACAAATGTATTTTGTTCTAAATGTAAAGTTTCAATGGGTACCTTTTGTGTGTTTTTCATTATTGAGATCAAAATATTGCTCCATGCAGCAGTATCCATGTTACGGATCTTGTATCAAACTTTTCTCATATCCATGCGGAATATGGTGGTTCTTCAATCCAACATTAGAGTTTATGAAATCATGATTAACACTTATTTTGTTCTCATCATGAGTTTCCTCTACTATCTTTTCACCATTAGGAATCATTTCTTGTATAAACTTTGCCAAAGATTCAATGTCTACTTCTAGATCATTCTTCATGTTTTCCATGTTGTCTTTCATTTTTTCCTCCATGTCCTCCATCTTAACTTCCACGCCTTTCTTCAAAACTTCCATTTCATTTTTTGCTACTCTTTGCGAGAGCGAAATTTGGTGCACTTGCTCTTGTAATTTTGATAGATCATGTTGCAACTCTTCATCGTCATGAGTCATAGTAGAGTATTGTGAGGGCTTAATGGGTGTTGAATTCTTTTTAGGAGGCATTTCGGAACCAAATACTGAAATATATGCTCAATGGACCCTTGGAATCACTTCAAACTGATTTTTTACAATGCCCACTGCAGTCCAAACAAATAGACACCTTTTTCACTTGCTTTTAAGGAGCTTGATATTAAAATTGAATTATATTTGTGATTTTGGATCTTCAATATCTGAAATTTGGCCACTGAGGTAGCCTATGAATCCTCTTTCGAATGCCATAGAGTCGACTTTGATTTGGATTCTTCAAGGAAAATTTATGTCCAATCTCCCAAAATGACCTAATTATGGACTGGTTCAGTAGAGCGAACTTTTACAGTTTTCCACATGTCACTGTTTCCTCCTTTGGATCTTAAATTGATAGAAAAGAAACCAAAGTTTGTGTACTTGCGGCCAATTTTTACAACATTCCAATCTGATGCTCAGAGAGAGAGTTATTAATATTTTTCCATGATCACCTCTTTGAGATGAAATTTAGGAGCCTGAAAAAACACTAACTTCCATAGATCATATCTTTGAAAATATTGTGAACCAAGGTCTGAAATTGTTTGACGATGTTCCTCAGGAATTCGGCTTCACGCTATAAACATTTCAACTTCTGAACCTTCATAGAAACAAAGTTATAGTGAAAATTCCATGATGACCTATTTGGAGCAGCGAAACCCTAGAATCTAAAGCTCTAATACCAAATGTTATGAAACCCACTCAAAAAATAGAGGAGAAGAGAGATCAATGCCTTAGAAATCAGCCACTTCGAGGGGGAAACCTCCATACATGACATAAATGAACAATTCTTGGATGATACAAGCCAGCAAAAAAACCTCCTTTCTATATATAGGAGTCGATGGGAGCCTGATAATCCTGAGTGAGACTGTTATAATCCTATCCGACCTTACAATAACAATTTAAGGGCATAATAATAACAATATGGGGGTTATAGTGGTACAAAAATAACAATAAGGGGGTTACACTAACAACAGTAAGGGACTATACTAGTAATATAGGGACCTAACAAAGAATATCTATAGACATGATGTAGAAGGTATTTATACAATGCTTCCTATTGTTGGGAAGTGTGAGAAATCCATGCTATTGAAGCTTGAGAGGGATCTGGATTTGCATGCAAGTAAGAGTGAACCTCAGGATGTGGAGCAGCGACGGGGTGAGAGATCATGAACGACCACCCATACGAGAGAAATTCCATGCCGGATAAGGTAGAGGGAGTGCATGTGACTATACCACCAGGCGAGAGGTGGGGCGACATGCTTGGGCCATCTGAAGAAATTCAGAAGAGGTAGGATTCGATGAGATGGTGTGGATGTGAATTGAACTTTGGCTCTGACGAGCCATAAGTATTAGTAGCGGGATCGGTTGGATTGATGTAGTCGGATATCGTGGGGACATGAAATCAAAACGGCAGTGTATCGGATACTAGAGCATGGATCGAGTTGTGACAAGTGCGAGTGCATGGATGCGGAGGTCAACATCGCAGTGGAATCCGGAAGCGTGTAGTTAGTACAGTAAAAGTTAGAAGACTTTGATGACAAATTGCATTATCTTGATTCAGTTGTTTGGAGGATATTCGGTTTAAGTATTTTGTCTGAGGGTGCATACTTTAACATGAGTTACATGGTGCATGCATGAGTTTGCATGGTGCATGCATGGAGTTGCATGGCGCATGCATGCATTTGCATGGCACATGCAAGGGTTGCAGGGTGCATGCATGGAGTTGCATGGCACATGCATGGAGTTTCATGGCGCATGAAAACATTGCAGGGCGAATGCATGGAGTTTCATGGTGCATGCATGGAGTTGCATGTTGCATGCAAAGACATTCCTTTTTGGTTGAGAGGGATTGTTGAAGTTTGCAACAAGAAATAGTGAAATTGGCATCCGAAAACAACATCCTTGGTCCTAGTGAAAATTAAGCACCTACACTAGGTGGGGTCCATAAAATCTATTTTTAGGTGGATGTCTATTTATATATGGTTGAGAATATTCTATGTATAGATGATATTCTATTTTTAGATGCATGTGCGAAGTCTATTTATAGATTATATGTCTAAATATAGAATGCATGTCGGTCTTATTATATCCTAACGTAATTGGAGCTGATACGATTCGATTGTTTGGAGGTTATTCGGTTGGAAATGTTGCATGCAATTGCATGGCACATGCATGAGTTACATGGTGCATGCTGATTTGCATGGTGTACATGGAGTTTCATGGCACATGCATGCATTTTCATGGCGTAGGGTTTACACGGGCGCATGCATGGGTGCAACACATACATGGAGTTTCATGGCGCATACAAAGGTTGCGGCGAATGCATGGAGTTTCATGTTGCATGCATGGAGTTGCATGACATGTACAAAGACATTCCTTTTGATTTTGAGAAAGTGTTGAAGTTTGGAACAAGAAACAGTGAAATTGGCATCCAGAAACAACATCCTTGATCCTAGTGAAAATTAAGCACCTACACTAGGTGGGGTCCATAAAAGCTATTTTTAGGTGGATGTATATTTATATATGGTTGAGAATATTCTATGTGTAGATGATATTCTATTTTTAGATGCATGTGAGAAGTCTATTTATAGATCAAATGTCTAAATAGAGAATGCATGTCGATTATTATTATATCTTAATAATAATTGGACAATAAACATTAATCTATTCTCAATGAGCACTTGAAGCAGATTAGCGGGGGTATCAATCAATTAGCTAAGTGATTTCAGAGTTGAGTGGTTGGTTGGTGGAACCGTGATGGACTTAGTTGTAATGAGTGATTGAGAGATTTATGTGATTGGATGTGTAGTTAAGTGAGTTAAACTCGGTTATTAGCATTTATGTTAGTACACTATTGAGAGATTAGTGAGTTAATTATTTAATTAATTCAAAACCCGGTGGTCTCATGCAACGTGAATATTTACTACTGTTAGCTACATGCATTTTCGAACTAGTGGAGAGCGAGTTGAGATGTAGGTGAAAGTTTGACTATCGATTGTGACATTGGTGGGTGTACTCATGAAACCACGCACACATTGGGGGTTCCTATGAGGATTTTCTTGTAGTCGAAATGAGGCAAGTGATCATTCATTCGGGCTTCTATGTATGCATCGGAATTCTGTGATGGGAGGAAGGTTATCGGAAGCACTAAGATGTGGTGCATGTATTTGCCAATTTTTGTATGACAGTGTAAGACGATTGTATATTGTAGTAAGAGCTCTTGGATTATAGTTTTGTATGAGATTGTTTCATGATCCATGATATATACATAATATATGATAGTGGGGTTTTTTAGCTTTATGTTTTCCCGGTAAAAACATTTGTGTTATGTGTGATTGATATTTTTTCATGTGTTTGCAATTGGCGATCGTGTTTTAAATTTCCACAAGAATTTTTGTAGAAAATATTTTGTATTTAGCAGTGGCATATAATTGTTAGATCAGGAGAATCCAGGAAATAGATAATTGTATTAAAATTTCTACAATGGAGTCTCATGATGAGAACAAAATAAATTTTAATCTTGATTTCATAAACTCTAATGTTCGATTAAAGACCCACCATATTCCAAAGATCGATATGAGGAAGTTTGATGGCAAGGATACCGCAACATGGATACTAAATATGGAGCAATATTTTTGTCTCAATAATGTGAAAAACACACAAAAGGTACACATTACAACTTTATATCTAGAATAAAATGAATTTGTATGGTATCAATGGCTTTGCTCCCGCAAAAAAATTGTCATAGTCGATTTTACGGAAAATGATAGCACCTTATGAGGATACAAAAACACCTTCTTTAGACAATTGATAAATCTCAAACAAAACGGTTCGTGGTAGAGAACATTGAGGACTTCCAAAAATTGAATATAAGGGTAACTCATATTCCATAGGAACACAGGATTGATGCCTTCATAGGGCTATTAATGGATAACATCCAACATGAGGTTCTCCTTTGGGAACCTGATTCATTGGAGAAGGCATTCAGGTTGGCAAGAAAAATTGAATGTAAAATTATGGTGACAACAAAGCCTACCACTCACACCTATAAAGATGGAAGTGTTGCTACTCCTATACTTCCACAACCTACAAGGTTGACACCACAAAAATTGGACTATAAAAGAGAAAAAGGGATTTTCTATAGTTGTGATAGAAAATACTCTAAAGGTAATAAGTGTGATGAGAAGAATTAATTTACATAGATTGTAGAAAAGGAGGAAAATGAGCAGTAAAATTCAAAATAAGAGGATATAAGCAAGGGAACCAACCCTAGAGAAAGAAGAAATGAGTCTACAAGCCATATTAAATGCATTTGAAGGAATTACCACTCCTCAAATTCTCAAGATAGAAGGACATCTCAAGAAGAAAAAGGTAATAGTGTTGATTGATTCGGGTAGAACCCATAATTTTATTCATTGTAAGGTAGTCAATGATTTGAATTTCTTTCTATACCCAGCACCAGAGTGTCAAGTGATGGTTGCAAATGGAGGAACTATAAATTTCTCTAGAAAATTCCATAATATCAAGCTAACCATGGGGGAATATGTATTGAATAGTCCAATGATTTCCATTCCAATGGGAGGTGTTGTTGTTGTACTAGGAGTACAATGGTTACAATATTTGTGGACGGTAGCCTTTAATTTTCTTGAAATTTTCTTGAATTTGTTTTCAAAAGTTAGTTACGGGGTATCCATGATGGAGTCGGGAAAGATAATAAGCTCTAATGTCATGAAAGTTTCTAAAGAAAAGAAAAACGAGGTGTAATTGCAAAATTATGCTCACTAGAAGTTCCAACATAAAAATCATCTAACATAGGATCTCCAAAAGTCTTGGATAAATACTCCAAGGTGTTTGAAACTGCAAAGGACTCCTACCTATTCGTGATCGTGATAGTACTATTCATTTGATTCCGAAGTGTTCCTCCAAACATCTCACAAATATCCCTATGTCCAAAAGAAAAAATTGAATCTATGATTTTGAGAAATGTTAGAGGCTAGTATAATTCAACCTAATTAAATTCTTTCTCTCCGATGGTATTGGTGCAAAAGAAGGATGGTGTAATATTCCCAAATTTTCACATCATATTTGGAATATTAGAGTCCTTGATTTTCTTAATGAATTAAATAAATAAAAGGGTGGAGGGACCTACAATCCTCAATAAGAATAAATATCCACTTTCTGTGTGTCAATGTGGATTAGTTTAACGTAGATCTCCAAAATAAGGTAGTTGAGAAACTACTAATGTGAATGAGATTGGAGATCATGTCTCATTTAATGAGAAAGATCATGGAGAGTTGATTCATTCAACTAAGATCTTGAATATGTCAAACAAAGGATCATTGAGCATTCATGATCAAGTGATGGAGGATCATGTGAAGATAAATAACACATGATGGAGGAGGTGTACATTGCACCTAGACTGTTTGGTTGATTTGGTCAAACAACGCGATTCCCACTTGGAGAGATCATCACATGAGAGCATGCGATTGAGATTAGGGCCAAGGCTTGGGAAGGCTCAAACATTATAAAGGAGATGAAGGAAAAGGTGAAAGGCATCTTGGATTATTTGATGTATGATCTTTTAGATTTGGAGCGCTCGGTGACATTCGAGTGCATTCTTGAGGTATTTAGAAGAGATTGTAGGTGTTTTTAGCACAGGGTGTTCCCGGGCGGGAATCCCCCCTCTTTTCTTGAGTGATCTCTAAGGAAGAGGATTTTACTTGATTATACATCAGGATTTAAGTGCCATTTCCTTTTTCTACTTTCTACAGAACATTCATGTTTAGAAATCTGGTGATTTCTGAAGATCAGTTTGGAAGGTGGATGTTGTCTTCAGTACTTCAACTAGAGAAAAAGGTGAGGGATTATTCCCATCACTTGGGCTTATATATCAGCACTCCCAGAGCCACATTTCAAATTTTGCTTGAGGACAAAACTTATTGACCTCTTAGCAGCAATAATCCCTTCAGGAATAAGGCTGTCCATATTGCAGATCTGAAAGGAGGAAGGAAGTTGCTAGTACTTCAGCTAGCAATCCAGTGGATGATCATTTAGCCACATTACCATCGGTCTCACCATCAGCCTAGAGATTATTGCATCATTTTCGATGGCTGACCTCTCTTTCCCCTCCGTATAAGTTGTTGGCATCGTATTCCTTGTGCTTGAATTCATCATTGGAGGATTGAGAAGGTAGATACGAACTTTCGGCTCATTGATAGTCCAGAATGAAGGGATCTATTGTGACATAGATGTGATATAATATGTATTTCAGCTATCTATTAGTCATGTCTAGCTTCAAATGCCATGTTCCCAACGAGATCAAGAATCAAATCCTAAGGTGGGTGCAGAAGTTACGATTTGGAAAATCGCTGCAAAGTTATCTTGGTAATCCATCACACTGACGAGATATTGAATCTTGGCATCATACTGAGCTCAGCACCGTAGAGGCCATTTCTATTTTCAACCTAAAACCATATGTTCATATTCTACGAAGAGACAATGTAGTATTTGCTGCAAAACTCAGTTACCTTTGTGCATTTATACATGTTTTCGGGGTGATCCTAGCTCATATTCTTTGCTAGATCTACCTATGTCTTGTACTTGTGTAGCAAATATCTCTAATATAATAAAATAGCTCGCTCTTTCTGCATATTCCTATGTGTGTGAGATTTATTGTTTATCTTTACTTGTAAGTTCTTATATTGTGTGAAGTATTCTGCATTCTCCCTTTTCAGGATATTATAGTAGTATCGAAATGTAGTCTTGGCTAGAAACATGGACACTTCATATTTTACATTGAAAGAAAAGAGCAGGATAGATGAGATCTATAATGGAGGATGTGAAATCTGTCATCTTTCTTTAGATCCATGCAATATCTCTCCAAGGATATCAATCGAATAGAGAGGGAAGAACGGAGAAGATCCAAGAAGAACATGTGATGAGAAGAAGGTACTTCCTATTAGCGAAGCAAAGTTCGGAGAATCTAGATCTCCTCATAGATCCACTATGCCCACTTTCTTTGAAGGAGGTGAGAGGTGTAGAAGTGAAGAAAACAGCCAGATACGGACTCATCGGACTCTCAGTCATATATCTTGAGAAGTAAAAGAACATTCTAGAGCTTTCAAGGAAGAAGCTAACTCTCCAACAATTCTTCAGATTAGAGGAATAAAGGATCCAATATACAGCAATAGAAGGAAGAGGCATAATAAATTCTATTTTCCTACGGTTATGGGTCTTCCTCCGTAAGTATCAAGGCTTGGAGGAGGGATTTAGATTCATTTTCAAGCTACATCTTGTGGGCGAAGAGGTTGTTCAAATTGTAGCACTTCATCTATAGATGAAACAGAATTAATTAGTTTGGGCACATAGAGCATGCAAAGGTGACAAAGTATTCAAATTTCTTTCTGGTTGAGGAGGGTTTGATGTGGAGGAAGGCAATGCACTACAAGGGCATTTCCTAGGAAACCAAGGAGAATGTCAATCTTGTCCTCTAGACAAGAGGTCACTACTTTCACCACCTGTTGCAAAGTGCCCATCTGGAGGAGAGACACTTGCATGGTACCTGCAAGGGTAGTCTTGACCTCTTGACATATGGACTCCCATGCATGGATCGGAGATGCATGAGGAGGAAGAGAAGATACCAACATTGAAGCCAAATTGAGGAAAGAGGCATCTCTTACACGGTGGTTGGAGACACTATTGTCCCGGATGGAGAGGAACTCTTGTGTTAAATCGAGGGGTTCCATATCGATTTGATCAAGGTATACATAAAATTTCAGCACATATTGTTTCGAAGATCAATGCATAACAAGGTTTGAGATAAAGTACTGATTTGAAGCAGAGACATATCACGGCGCAAAGGACCCGCCGAAGTCTAATCGAAGAGATTGAAAAATATCTTTTATTCATCATTATTGAGCTACATTCAACCCCTTGAGTTGAGATGTAGATTTTTAGAAAATGGGATTAGCATTTATCCTATGCCTGACAGCCCATTATGAGATCGGTATTGTGCCTCATACAGAGCCGGCCACATATGTATTACCCTACGGAATCTACAACGGCATCACTTAAATGTTGTGACTCGAAAGGCTTCATCATTCTTGGGGAGAATTTTGGAGATGCTTCACTCATGAAGCAATGGAAGCAAAGATGAAAAATGGTAGACATGCTGACAGAAACCTTTCTCCCTTCTATGCAGCCCTTTCTCAATGACCAGGCCTCTCTTGCTCAAAGAGAAACTTCTACTTACGTAGTCAAAACTTCTTTGGTTTTGGAGGGGAGCCTTTGATGGAGAGAGAATCTCATTAGAGATGCATTTCAAAATTTCATAGGAAATGCAAAAGTTCTTCTCAACGATTTGGGAAGCATGAAATTCTACGAGGAGGACGCCATGATTTTCTGAGTACCTCATTCACATCATCCACTTGGGAGTGAATGGGTAAGGATGATAAGCAGGGTTGTGAAACGCACAGAATTTATGCAGTCCATGCTTGGTTACATTGGTTGCCATTGAGAGATTCTTTGTCACTCTCCAAAAGCACCTATTTTTTGATCCATGCCTTGGTACATGAAATGAAGAAGGAGGCATGGTTCTGTTGCTCTTGGGTGAGTATGGATACCACCCAATAGCTCTTCATTTTTCTGAATCATGCTTGTGTTTCAATGAAGAAGGCAGCAGGAAGGCATGTTCATTTCGTTTCACTTGAGGGTTTGGCCACCCTTGACATCTCCTAAAAATACATGTGTTTTGTATTGTGTGAAATTTGGCATAATGATCTCATGATGTGCATTGATGATGTTTCTTTATATGGGGCTGATGTGACATTCCCTATGTCCATTAGTATGCTTTTGATTGCTTTTTGGAGGAGATGGAGCAGCAAGATCTCTTGTTACTTTGGTTGCTTTTGGTGGAGTTTGGCTTGTCCATCTTACATGGAGGAGATGGAGGATGGCAACAAAGAGCTGTATACAGTGATTTGCTAGTGGAGAATATGGTTTGACATCCTTGTCTACCACTGCAAAGCTCATTTCTTTCTTCTTTTGCCTAAGTTTGGAATGATGAAGTTTTGATCCAATAAAGACCAGGCAGAAGGAGAAGCCATAAATGCTAGAATCAAGTTCATGAGACATAGTATGAAGACGTGTATTGTATGATGAAGATTTTCCTTTGTAGGAAAAGCTACTTTATTTTATGCTCTCTCCTTCATATTGATGATGATGTTGGACATCATATGGTTGTCACTAAGGCAACTTTCATGATGGAAGGAGGACATCTAACCAAACGGTTGGAGGTCATTCTTCATAATTTTTAAAATTAACATTGGAACCAAAAATATGTAGCTATTGTAGCAAATGGAAAGTAACTGTATCTGGATCCTTGGCAGGAGAATAGATGGTTGCATCACCTTAGGTTGTGGGAGGCAACCAAAATTTTGTCGAGGGGGGGGGATGGGGGAGGCCCCATCAATATTCCCAAATTTTCACATCATATTTGGAATATTCAGAGTCCTTGATTTCTTAATGAATTAAATAAATAAAAGGGTGGAGAGGACCCACATTCCTCAGTAAGAATAAATATCCACTTTATTATGTGAATGTGGATTAATTTTATCCTGAATCTCCAAAATAAGTGTTTAGCAACTACTAATGTGAATGAGATTGGAGATCATGTCTCATTTAATGAGAAAGATCATGGAGGGTTGATTCAATCAAATAAGATCTTGAAGATGTCAAACAAAGGATCATTTAGCATTCATGATCAAGTGATGGAGGATCATGTGCAAATAAATAAAACATGATGGAGGAGGTGTACTTTTCACCTAGACTATTTGGTTGATTTGGTCAAACAACACAGTCCCACTTGGAGGATCTTGTCCACATGAGACTGCCTTGCATTGAAATAGGGCCAAGGCACGGGAAGGCTCGAAACATTATAAAGGAGATGAATGCAAAGGTGAAAGGCATCTTGGATTATTTTATATGATATTTTAGATACGAATTGTCAAGTGACGTTCACTTTTGCATTCTTCAGGGTACATTTTATTATGAAAAGTTACGGTGTTGTTTAGGACGGGGTGTTCCCGGCCAGAATCCCCCTAACCGACGAGTGATCTCTAAGGAAGAGGATTGCAAGTAATTATACATTAGGCTTTAAGTGCCATTTCCTTTTTCTACTTTCTGCAGAACATTTATGTTAAGAAATCTAGAGATTTTTGAAGATCAATTTGGAAGGTGGAAGTTGTCTTCAGTACTTTAGCTGGAGAAAAAGGTGAGGGATTATTCCCTGTAGGTTTATAGATCGGTGCTTCGAGCCACATTGTAGATCTAGCATCAAGACAAAATTTATTGACCTCCTAGCGATATTCCTTCGGAATAACACTATCCATATTATCGATACGGAAAAGAGGAAGAGTGCTGCGTCACTTGACTAGCAATATAGTGGGGGATCATTTCTCCACGTTGCTGCATGAGTCTCACCATTGTGGATATTATTGCAGCATTTTCAGCGGAAAGGCCTCTCTCTCCCTCACGAACACGGGTTCTATTGACGGTGTGTTACGACGGTGAATTCATCATTGGAGGATTGAGAAAGGTAGATCTGAAGCTTTTAGCTCATTGATTTGATGAAGGATCGGCCACTTGAGCATAGATACGATGCGATATCATATTTCATCCATATATTTTTCAGATCTAGCTTCAGATCTATATTTCTAGCAGATCAAGGATCAAATCCTAGGAGAGTGATTTTCAAAGTTGAGATATGGAAAATCCTTTACGGGTATCTTGGGAATCCATCACATTGGCCAGGATCTTAGATCTTGGCATCATATGAGCTCTAGTTTGAGGTCGATCTGCATTTCTCTTTAACTTTGCAACCATATGTTCATATTACACTAAAGAGATAGCGCGATGTTCTTTCTGAAACCTCAAACGGAGTTATACTTATACACATTGCATACATGTTTTTCAAGGTAGATATAGCTCATCTTCTTGGCTAGATCTACCTATATCTTGTGCCAATGTGTTGAATAATCTCTAATATAATCAAATGAGTCACTCTTTCTACATATTCAGATGTGTACTTGAAATTTATTTTTATCTTCTTGTAAATTCTTATATTGTGTAGTATTCTTGCATTCTCCTTTTGGGATAATACAGGATAGCTCTTAATTGCATGTGTACGGATTCACAGAGAGCTCAAAAAGCTCCCTATTAAAGATAAATTTCCCATTCATGTGGTTGATGAATTATTGGATGAATTACATGGAGCAATTTGTTTTACCAAGATGAATATTTGTTCAGGATATCATCAAATTAGAATGAAGACTGAAGATATTCCAAACCAAGATTTCGAACTCATGAGGGTCATTATAAATATTTGGTCATCCCTTTTGGCCTTACCAATGCACCTTCTACATATCAAGGGTTGATGAATTCCATTTTCAAACCCTTACAAAATTTGTGTTAGTATTTTTAGATGATATACTGTCTATGTGGGTCTTGGAAGGATCATGTTCAACATGTTGACGAGGGTGCTCAAACTATTGGAGGAGAAACAATTATATGCAAAAACCTCCAGATGTTTCTTTGGAGTACAAGAGTGCCGATATCTGAGTAATATTGTAACTCAAGAGGGTGTTAAGGTAAACCTGTAAAATTGAAACCCTTAAGGAATGGAAAGTCCCCGCAACTATAGCCGATTGCCGGAGTTTTTACGGTTAACGAGGTATTATCGCAAGTTTGTTAATAATTATGGGAGAATAGAAACACCTCTAACAACATTATTGAAAAAAGATGACTTTCCATGGACTCATGAAACAACTAAGGCCTTTGAACATCTTAAAATGGCAATGTTCCTATCACTAGTCTTAGCTATGCCAGACTTCACAAAAACCTTTATTGTGGAATGTGATTCCTCAGGAAATGGAATTGGCTCTATTTTAATGCAAGAAAGAAGACCCATTGCTTTTGAAAGTCATACAATCAAAGGAAAGTATTTACATAAATTTATTTATGAGAAGGAAATGTTGGCAATACTACATGCACTAAAGAAATGATGACCCTTACCTAATGGGACTTCAAGGTAAAAACTAATCATGATAGTCTTAAATACTTTTTGGAACAAATAATATCTTCAAAACATAAAATAGGTCACAATAATAATTTGAGTTGCCAGTTTCCAAAATCATCTACAAAAAAGGGAAGCTCAATTTTATTGCAGGTGTACTCTCAAGAGATGAAGAAGGTGGAGAAGCATTACTTTGTGCCATTTTCTATTGCTCAACACAGTTGGATAGCAGAAGCAAGGGATGAATGGAAGAATGACGAATATGTGTGGAAACTCATTCAAAAGTTGCATCAAGATCCTAATACATCCAATACATTTAGTTGGAAAAATGATTTTTTATGGTACAAACATCACTTATATTTTTGTAATAATTCCCAACTAAAACAAAATATTCTTTTGGAATTGCCTCTACACCTTAGGGAGAGACTTATAATATTTTTAAAAACTTACCACGGGGTGAAGAAATATTTTTTTTGGGATGGCCTTAAATCTAATATTCAAAAGTTGTAGTAGAATGTTTGTTTTTCCGACAAAATAAATTTGGGTAGTTAAATTATTAATCTGATAGTCAAAATTTTGTGGCAGATGTTTGGTTAGTGAGAAAAATAAAGATGAGACAATTAATACCCCAGGTCTTCTACAACCTTTAGCCATTCCAAGTGAACATTTGAGGTGGTTTGAATGGATTTTATCATAGTTTTATCTAAGTCCGAAGGAAAGAGTGTCATCATGGTGGTAGTTGATAGACTTACCAAGTATGCACACTTTTGTGCATTATCTCATTCATTTAAAGAAAGTACGATTTATACGTTTATGAAACAATTAAAATATATGAGCGAAATTATTTATGGCAGCAGAATCCCATTTTTATGGGAAATTTTGGATGAAATTATTATTGTTTGATTACTCGGCAACTCATAGCTCATCTTATCATTCTCGATACGATGGGAAAAATGAGATAGTGAACAAATTTTGGAAAGGATATCTTCATTGTTTTAATATAAAATGCGCTCAAGCAAAATGGATCGAGTAGTCCACCTCTAGATGAATGGTGGTATAACACTTTAGCAACCCCATCTTTTGCAATAAAAACCAGCCTCAATTATAGCCTACATGGATATCATCCACCATCCTTAACATCATAATGAAGAAATTTATAAAGGTTCAAGTAGTGGAAAGTCACATGGAAGCATCAACGAAGTTCTCCAATATGGCAAATAACCTAAATTTGGCACAAAATCAGACGAAGCAACGAAATGAGATCTAACATCGCGACAGAAGTTATGATGTAGGAGGCTGGAGGTATTTTGAGATACAACCATACAATCAAATTTCTATAACCAAGCTAATAAGGATAATAAATTATTTTGGCAAAAATGTAGTGATCACTTACATCGTGTGCAAAAAATTGGTACTATGGCATACAAATTGAGTTTCTTTGCTTCTTCTTAAGTGCCAGGTTTTCCATGTTTTGTGCTTAAAGAGGTTATGGGTGACAAAATTCTAGTTCAAAAAATGTTACCTTAACTTGATGAGGAAGGGAAAAATCATATTGGAACATCCGGCAGTCACGAAACAGAAATTGAAGCTATAGAAAACAATCCAATTTGGAAGTGTCATCAGAAGTGGAAGAACTTACCCAGCAGAAGATTCCACATGGGAGGATGATAATTTTATATAGAATCATCTAGAGCTACTCAAGCATTGAGGACACCACTTTTGAAGGAAAGGGGCATATTGGAATCCCTATATATTATAATTAGTCCTTATTTTTGTTAGTGTAGCCCCTTACACCCATGCTTTATATTTTTTATTATTGTGCCCCATAAAAACACCTAGTATTGTTGTGCACTTACATTATTATTGTTAGGTCAGCTAGAGGATTATATTGTGACTTAGTGAACTCGTATATATATAGAAAGGAGGTTTTTTTATTCTTGTCAATAGAAATTGTTCATTTATGTAATGTAAAGGAGGTTTCCCCCTCAAAGTGGATTATTTCAAGGTGTTTATCTCACTTGTTATTTTGGAGTTGGTTTCTGCTGTTTAGGTACTTTGATCAAGCAAAAATTAGATATATTCAAAAATAAAAAAAGAAAGAGTTTCCTGAGTTTATAGATCATGAACTAGATGTTAAGAAAGAGTTGATTTGAAGAGATTTTCTTGAGGAACATTTTTTGGCACATGTTCAAGGGTTTTAGGCTTGCTTTGGAGTGCTTTTATGATTTTATTATGAAGTTAATTTGTATGGAGTAGAATAGAAAGCATCCGTAGATAAATTTGGGCTTGGAATGAGAGTCCTTCCAAGAAATGATTTAGATATTGGAAGAACATCATATGTTGAGAGTTCTTTATATTGAAAGTATTTTGGATTATGTTTTGGATGATTATTAAGGTATTGTATAAAAACAATGGATAGTTTTTACGGTTGTATTTTCTTAAAAGCATGGAGAGTGTATGTGAGAGGGTGAGTATCCCTTGCACTGAGTCCTTTATTTCTATTTATTAAAGGAAGGGTGGTAAGGTGGTTAAAGGTAAAGGAGTTGCATCTTATTTAATGCTGAATCGTATAAATTAGGAGGTTAGTGGATCCCTTCAAGTCAGAGGTATTGGTAAACTATGGGGTTGTATACTCTTTGAAGGTGGTACTTGTAAGCATTAAAACTATTTAGCTGTAAGGTCTATGAATAAACAAATGTATTTGTTGATAAGTATTATTTGCATGTTGTCCTTTTGAATTTTAAACAATTGTTAAAAGTGTCCAATATTGATTGACCCCTCTACAGTGTTTCTTATATTTTCAACAAACATAACACAAGAATAATTTGAATAAATAAATCAAAAAGAATGGAAGAAAGAATATATTTTTAAAGATACCAAATGAAAGAGCAATGCATTTATTTGCAACACAACATTGACGATGTATTGAATAGCAATGGTACCTACGTTTGTACATTTTCATATAGTCAAGAGATTTCTTGTTAAATACATTTTATTTTTTTACAAGTTAGGAAATATTTTTTATTACTTGTTGTATTAAAAACATATATAGTGTTATTTTTCCTACTAAGTACTTGCCAGGAAATAATACTAACAACATGAAAATAAAGCTTTTTCCCAGGATAAATATTATGAATTTGATGAAAAAACTAGTAATATGAATCAGTTTAGATCTAGTTAACATTTTGTTATCAAGTATATTCATAATAACTAACTACCTTTATATATATATATATAATTGTATGCTTCCCACAATAAGTAACAAAATGAAAAAAGAGAGCATATACTTTGATGGGGATTCAAAGTAAGAATTGTGTTAGGGAATACATTGTCCTCCTCATAGTTAAAAAAATCTATATAAACAAGCTTTTAGTTAATATGTGGAGACCCTTTCGGTGAGAGTTTCCTTGTTACTTGGTAAAAATATATAATAGGATATCCTACTACATTTCAGGAGGAATCAAATAAAACTTTACCCATTATGGTTTTTAATTACCAATCAATTTTAATTATCTACATATATATATTTTGTTGTGTGTGTTTTCATGTGTTTGAGACATATCCTCCAACCTCCTCCTCCAATCAATATTTTTATTGAATATTCCTTCTATTAACCTCCCTTTTAGGGTCCTATATTTCTTTCATTATTAATGAGTGGAAAACTTATAGAGAGTATTAATTTTTTTCCAAAGAGTTTTGTTTGAGATTTAGAGGTTTCGTGACACCATTTCCTCATGGTCCTTTTGTGAATGGGTGAACCATGATGAAAAGGGTGTTGATACATCACTAGGGAAACAATTAGGGTTGATTTCTCTTTACTTGATAATTGCTTGTGATTATATATTTCCTTCCTATTAATTTTATTATGTTATTTTAATCAAAAATTTTCCAAAGCATAAACTATGCAGATCACAAAAGATAATGAACACATGATATAGGCTCTAATGAGGTAAACCGCATAGCGATAAAACCAAATCAAATGTTCTCTTCTTAGAGAAACAGAATAAAGTGAAAATACATGACCAAAATTCAAGGCAAAGACTTCTGAGGCCCAATTTGACCTCCTTTCATTTCTTCAAAAATTCAAAGTAAACTCAAGTCAACGACAGAGAAAAACCCTTCAAATTTGGTAAAGGCGAATTTCGATGCTGCCAACAAAATCTGTACTACAACTAGGTATACAATTTTTTTCCCCTACAACTCCTATAATTTAACACATGTGATATAAATTATGGAAAATTTCTTCCTCCTTGACCTTCACTCTCTCTCATACAATTTTACTCTTTTCTTAGCTTCTTCACTAATTTTCTCTCTCTTATTGGCACATAAATAGAACTGTCTTGAGATGCTCCAAAAGAGGACTACTTTCACTATATTTATACATATCCAAGCAGTTGAATGGGCCCTTTATAGGGTCGGGTTGTCAAGGAAGGTATGACTTGGTCTTGTGGGGACAAAATTGACATTTTTGACTCAAATAAATGTATTTTTCTTGCACCTTTCAAAGTACAAATGGGACCTGACTCTGAAGTATAATAATGTCACTCATTATAAATATTAGCATGACTCATTAAAACAGAAGCATGAAGAACATGTGTGACACATATAAACAAAATCACTTGAGCATGTAACCCAGGCTTAGAAATATTTCCTTTTCTTCTCTTTCATTTACAAGAAATATATATAACAACATAAGTACAATGAAAATTATGAAGACCAAACCTAGTTAAACTTTTCAACACTCCCTCTTATAAAGGAAGGTGGTCATATTTATAAATGATGTACAAGGATACTCTCAAATTGAAATGTTATCATGAGAAGATTTAGATTGATAAGCCATCTTCAAGCATCAAAATCATAACCAACATTGTAAAACAAAAATATTTTAAGGCCTTGAATAAAAATCTCTATATCTCCACTAGATTAGAGCACAATGATGAGGCATACATATGGGCACAACCATAGCCTCTTAAGGAACATACCCCATTTTAATTTTTAGTAGGTATGCCCTTTTAGGGCTATTATTATATTGGCATTACAATGTCGGTCCTCTTCAATGACTCTTATCTTCAATACCCTGTTAAATACTCAAAGAGTGTGAGTCCATGAGACTACTTCCTAGTACGTCCACGAGATTACTTCCTATCTTGGATTCTACCTCGTCTCCTACTAAGTTTTACGTTACATATGCTTATCCAATCTTCCATTCTCCACCGAGTTCCTTCATTAATAGTTACAATTGTTAGTCCTTCTGCGGTGCATGACATGTGCGAGGAATATGGTGTCCTCATTACTCCTCTTAATTGAGAGTAATCCTAGATCCTCTTAACCGAGAGGCCCATATATAAGCTTAATTTTTATCTCATTCATCAACTACTTGTTCTTTGCATCGTAATATTAGTAGTAGTGACAGGCTCCTTTATCGAATCATCATATCATACTTAAACGATGTTCTTGGATATTGTGGAGTCAAACTCTTCCTCAATCTATCTTCATGACGGGCTCTCACCATCAACCTTATTTATCACTTTGGGGAAACCATCCAATGTACGTATATTCATTATCAAAATTATATTGTCAAACAATCCATCTTTAGAGCTTAACTTGTGGCTTTTGAACTTATTTATAGATCAACATCAAGTACATCATGACCAGCCAGCTATCTTGTGTTTGTTACCTTTTCTGCCTTTGTAGTGTTCATATGTTTGTCATATATTTATCAATTACTAGTGTTTCATCTGAACCATGTGTTCTTTGAATTGAGTTAGACCAAACATTTATGTTGCTATTATCTCTCTATACCATGCTTTTTTTATATTTTCTAGCCACTATACAAAAAAAATCATAAACATATGAGTTACCAAGTGTAAATATCAAAGTTATGTAATCTGCTTTATTGCACAAAAATATATTACGTCTTGCGATTATTTTTGGCCCACCATTTTCCATGGTTATATCCTTGCAGGTCCATAAGTATCTTTCAACTTTCCCGGATATATGATCACAAATTTCATGCTCCTTGGATCTAGTTGCTCCTTGTTGGTACCTTTGTGAGGATTAGTCTGAGCTTTATGATATGGCCTCATTAGCCAGGGGACATGGTTATATCATTGTCACTATTGACTACTTTACTAAGTGGGTCAAAAGAAATGCCTACATTCAATCATAGCATTAAAACCATTACCCAGACTTATTTTTCAACCACATGATTGCTAGGTTTGGTGTTATTAAATGAAAATAATCCTGAGATCATGGGAAGTGACCCTGGAGAATCATATGATGACCAAATTGATTTCCAATTGAGACTTTTATGAAAAATTCACTCCTATTATCACTCAATATAACGAGAGAAGTTGAAGTTATTGAAAAATTTCTTAGACTATGCTTCAACGCATGATATGGGTCCATAAGTGGATTAGAATTTACTTCTCTATGTTTCCTTGTGGGCATGCTAAAGCTTAGTAAAGATTTGCTACCAAATTCACACATTTTCGGTGTGGTTTATGGTCGAAAGTGATCCTTCCTATTGAGTGTGAAGTAAATCGATAAAACTAGCTATTGAAATTCTCACTTTGTACCTTCATAGAAAGGAGCATATTTAACACTTGACTAAATTGGATGAAACACAGGGTGATGCCACTTTGGCTAATGAATCTCGTAAAATATGCATCAAGTGAAATATGACAAAGTGTCGAGCCTAGAATATTCCTAAGTGGGTCTGGTATATATGACAAGAGGCAGATAAGTTAGGCACAAAGCTTTCTAGCCTATGTGTATGGGCCCATGCATTTCAAGCATTTCCTTGCAAAGGGCTTACGAGTTAGTAGAGCTTGATGGAATTCCATTTTTGTAGACTAGAAATGGGTTGTATCTCAAAAAATACTATGCTTGATCCCATGTGTAGTACACTATGTACATGTTGTCTATAGGTGTGTTGAGTGTGTTTACAGTCTGTTTTTCATAGTTTTCCATGGTTTTGTTTGATCCTTCTTTACCTTGGTTTGCATATGTCAACCTCTCTCAAACTGTACATTGGTTATGCCGATGCTGCTAGCCATAGTACTCAGAACCTGTCCTCTGTAGTGTGGGCCATATTTGCTCCAAATGGCAAGCTAGTGAGTACACAGGGGATTTTCATTGGCCTCTCTACTAACAAAATCATTGATTATAACATAGTGGTCAAGCTGCTATATGATGCTATTTCATGGTATCCAGCCATATTGTCATCAAGGTTGACTCACAGTAATCTCAGTACCACAACTCGAGATATCTATTTGGTGAGAATCCCCCGTCTATCGCATGGTTTCGAGTGCACATCTTCTAGAAAGACATTTTGATTTCATAAAATATAGACACATTTATATAAATCTAAACACTTTAACGATTCTCTAGCTAATTTTTTAGATAAAACAGTTGCAACAAATGTAAATACTTTAAATTCACATTGCATTATATTGAAAACGGAGATAGGAACTAGAAACACGGAATATATATATATATATATATATATATATATATATATATATATATATATATATATATATATGATAAGTGTTAGCACTCATTAATGTTAGCACTCATTAGTCTTAACAATTTCATTGATATGGTTTTACATGTAATCCACCTAGGTTCATGTTGTCTCATAGTTAGTTTCATGAAATTAAAAAAAATCACATGTGGTGATGTCTACCCTAAGTCTAAACCCACCTCGAGCCTTGTCATATTAGTCAAGTCCACCTCATATCATTTAGTTTTCATTCCCACAATTTTAAATCAAAAATATAGTGCATTTGTCAGTTTTACACAGTTTCATAGCAAATTATATGGTGAATCAGAAAATTTCGCTACGAAACTTCCTTATAGTTCCGTAGTGAATCTATCAGTAGTTTAACTGTTTTTGCAATGAAACTATGTTTTTTCCTACAGAGATTGACAAAGTGATGTGAGATGTAAAATTTTGATGGATGAAGACAAAGGTGAGGTCATGTGAGTTAGTTATCATAATTCCCAAGCATGCAAGGTCATATATTTTGTAGTCATTGCCTCTTTTGGTCACATGTGTCATCTTGTCCCCTCGAGTTGTCAAATTACTTTCAACCTTGCCCCCAAGCTGCTCTTTGTCATTCATTGTCCAATTATTTCATGTAAAGAATCTAGGGGTGTCACTGTTTGAGAGTTGGTTCACAATGCAAAGTGGGTTGTTGTTTAGTTTTTATTCTATAGGTGTCAAAAGCAATGAGGCATCGAGAAGTATAAAGGATAAATGGCATCGAAGAGGAAACTTAAAGAGTGGTTATTGGCAGGTATGAACCTATGGATTTTAAAGTTGTTAAATGAGGATCCAGGTACTATGGAGTCTTTCGGGGAAGGTAGGTTTCTTACGATTTTGTCAAAAATTATGAGGTTTCCATGTCCTTGATCCAAATACTTTGCAATAAAATATGCGGGGGACAACCTCGAAGTTAGGGATTTTGAACCTCATAGTGTCGGCGGATGCTATCTCTTGCTTCTAAAAATACCACCCGAGAGGTGGTGAAGAATGGTTCAAAGGCACAATGTTTAGAATGAAAAGTTGTGAAGAATTTCCCAAATAGGAGCACGGAAGGATCGACATGAAAAATAGCCATGGGTTGTATGAAAGAATTATGCAAAGAAATACATTGTTGGTGGATAAAAATGCTTCACCTCTGAAGAAGTTCCCATTGTTTATTCTTATCATTTTATACTCATGCATTTTTTGTTGGTAAGAAACTAGTTGACCTACCTTTATTTATATACAGAAGTTTGGGAAATATGTCAGATAAAGTCCAAGTCAAGGCAGAATGTAGTGAAACATTAGTCTTTCACCATGGTCTGATCAACTTGTTACCACTAGAGGAATTGAAAAACTTAAATAGAGATTGGGCCACTTTTCTTTTTATGAGTCGATATGAAGTAGATGAAGTGACTCCAAATAAAGTTTCAAAACCAAAAACTACTCCATCTCCAGTAGTAATAGAAGAGATTGATGAAGAAGGAGGAAAACCTCCTGTAGAACCAATGGACATAGAATTTGAACCTCTGCAAGAGACTAATATCCCTTAGCCATCACCTACAAGGAAAAAATAGATAATTATCAAACAAAGCAGCAAGAGGGTAACAAGAAGCCAAAAATTTTCCGAGACACATAAGGAGGGCCATCACGGAAATGAATGTTGAAGAATCCCCCAACGGTACGGAAAACAACATTGAAGGAGATAGAGAAACTAAGAAAGGTAAGTCTGTTAAGAAGTTGGATTTGGCAGGAGAGGATGCTATCTTTATTTTCCATCAAAGGAATCCAATGACCAGGTCATAGATTACAAAGGATGCAATGTAAATAAAAGGAGCAAAAAAAGGTTAATGAAGGTAAGCGGCCAAGGAAAACATCCTTAGATCTATCCCCAACAACGAAGAATTTTTTGTACAAAGAAAAGGAAAAGAACATGGTTGAAAATGCGTTACAAATTGCGAAAAAATTAAAAGTCCAAGGAAGAAATAGTGGAAGTGACTAGAATTAAAAAGAACCCGGTGAACATACAACTAATGGTTGATTTTGAAGAGAAAGAGATGAATGAGCATCTGGATAAGTATGATAAGACTTTGTGAAAGGACTAAAAATATGTTGAAGAAGCCTTCCCATGAGAAGGGTGGTAAAAAACAAAAGGAAAATTTATTGATTTACGATCCCCAGAGGAAAAAACTCAAAGGGAAGGTCAAAGAGTTAGAAGACCAAATGGATATGATTCAAAAAGAACTAGAGAGAAGATGATTGAAAATGAGATTGGTAGATGACCCTGAGGTACAACCTGTTGTTAATGAAGATGAAGCACCCAAGGAATGAGAAGTAGATCCAAAGCACTTTTGTTAAATTTTACAGCTTGCAGGTGACACAATTTTGGCTTCGAAGGTGAATTTTTGAAGAAATTTACCAAATTTGTAGTTTCAGCCATATCAAGTCGTTTCGTAGCGAGCTCGAGGCTTGAGGGCCAAAATTCGCTACGAAATTTCTGAAGAATGTTTTTTATCTTTAAAATCACTTTTATGGAGTTCCAATGAGGGAGTTTGATGGTATTTAGCTATTTTGACCCAAAACACTTTTTGACTAATAGAGGTGGTATAAGAGAAGGTTAAAAGGCAAAAATGGGCAAGCTACAGAATTAAAACTCTGGCTGCCTAAAAGATGTCTATTTTTTATCAAGGATGTTTTTAAAGAGTTTGGAAGGTTTGAATGGCATATGGAGACCAACCACCCACCTAGAGGCATGGGAGCAGGACAATGGGCCATCCCCAACAGGACATCTTCTTAGCAGCTGTGTGTCACTCATACAAATCAGCATGAAGACAAAGTTCTAGATAATGTTAATCTTTTCATAAAAAATAGGACGATTGTTACTAAATTCTTGGGGAGTACATTCATGTCTTGGTCATGGAGAATGCCTCGAGCATCTCATGTTTATACATGTAATTATTCCACTATTAGGGAAGTGGATGAAATAAATGTGAGGCCTATTAGGAGAGATCGGTCTTAAATGACTACGTGTCTTTTTATGTTCCGGAAATGTAGTTTTTTAGTTACGATTAGTTGTCAAAGTCATGGTTCGATATAACAAGTGGGCGAGATCCTATGTGAGGGGAAGGTTTATTTATAGACAGAAAATCGAATGAGAACGAGGTTTGATAATTATTTTGACACATCGACTATTGTAATTTTTCATATCAGTAATAGACAAACAATGACTATTTTCTGCTTTAAATTCTTGAGACGTTTCAATGTGGGTTTATGTGTTTGCCTGTCTTGCTTCTAGTAGTATTGATGTTAAATTACTTAGAAATCATGTTATGCATGCTCTCACTTCATTTTAGCATTCGGTTATTGATTATTCCCATATGTTGATATTTGTTTCATCCATTTAGGCAGAAAAAGCACGAGTTTCCACAAGTAGAGATGCTTGTCATTGAATTCCTTTAAACGACTCCATGAGCCCAATGGTAGTTGAATCTTTCCCATTTTCTGCCTAAAATAACATATTACTAAAGACACTCACGAGTTAGTCGTATATCTTAAGACCTAATTGAGTAAATTCTTTGATAAGTTGAGAGAGCACTCTCATGCTGAAGAGGCTAATCCTCAGTCAAAAGTTAGTTTGAAAGAGTTAATCTAAGTTTTCTGGTGGAGCAACCCATTAGTACCAATTTAGAGATAACAATAAGTTTGGTTTTTCAAAATTTGTGCCCCAAGACACATATGGCTACATCGCCCATATAAGAAAACTGCATGCAAACATATAATTAGACAATCAGTGGTGATCATCATAAAATGACATTGCACGGGTTATCTTGTGCAGTAATTGACCGATACAACTAGGTACCCCAATGGTATGTCCCTGAAGTCATAATGGAAAATGATCATCTACTATCTCATTAATCCCATGAATCAATCCCTCCATATGACATTCTACCTATGATAGGACCTTCACTACCTCAAGGTTCTATAGTGAATCTCGTCCCACTACAATGACATGTACTAGTCCCACTGCCTCCTCTTATGGTTGTCTCTCTATGCCACGAAGATATGTAGCACCCATTCGTTGAACATGTCCAATGTCTACATGAAAAAATCAAATATTTTAGTCCTAGGAATAGGAAAAAACACAAAAAAATGTAAAACTTTTCAAAAAACTCAAAGGTCAAAGTTTCTTACTTGTAACATCCCATTACTCACCCTCAAGTTTCACAAGCTCAGGATCATCATGGAACTCCATCCCTACATAATTATAGTCATCGATCGCAGTGAACTTTCTCTCGCGATCCAAGAAGGTTGGTGAAAAGTTGATCGGTGATGGACACATGTCTGGCCATGTGGTCTATCCACCTCCTCATACGTAGGACCCTCGGATCAAAGGGCTTAGTACAATATGTTAAAGATGTAGTAATGTTACTGCTCCAAAGACCAATATGGCACCTAGCTGAATTTTTCCTTCCCCTCCTTTTCTTTAGCAATTTGTTCCTTTAAGTGGACCATGACACCCCTCGCTCTGTGAATATTGTTGGTGCTAGACATTGTATACCCCTGCATATATGATCTACTTGCCCCATAATGTCAAAGCCTCGTCCAATCTTTCTATGATTAATTATATAATTCTAAAAGGTATTTGGGTCACATCCTTTATGTTAATATTTATGTCCCTTGTGGGTACGACTTGGGTTTTTCAATAGGTAGCAATGTAATCTTTGACTGTCTGTTCGCCACTTCTTCCACATTAAAGAGAGAAATGGGGGGGCACCTTTTAAAAATCTTGTTAGAAATCAAATATCATCTACTGTATCTTGAGTAGATTATCCCCAAAATTGAACGCTTGTGCTGAACATCCCATGAATGCAAAGATACTTTAACAAGTCAATTTGTTTCCTCATACCGGGGAAACTAAGTATTTCAAAAACCACGGTTTCAAGCGCTTGGGATGGTAGCGCGGGGTCGTTTGATGCATCTTAATATTGTTCTTTGTACTCTCTTTCTCTCTGTAAATGACATTTGTGATAATGAGTTACCTGAAACATCAACAAGGAATCATTAGGCTCTTTCCCATGCGAAAAATCTAGAAAACTTTGAGGGGCAAAACAGAAATGAACTTGAAAAAGTGTGCCCAACTTACACAGGGAAGGCCAAGATAGAGCATTGCACCTGCGTACGCTTGTTTCTATACCTGAGTGCAATGCCACTTTTATCTGAAACAAGGGTTCGTTTGTCCTGCGACATTTTTTGTAGACCCCGGGGCCTCAAAAACTTGAAAAGTTTCCATGAAAACACAAATATGGACCATGAAAGAAAATGTTTAATGCAAGATCAGAAACAAATGCAAGCAGGTTCTAATTAGTGTCATCACTAGAAGGACAGAAAAGGGCTGAAATAGTCATTGTTGAAGGTATAGTGTGAAATGGTAAAAATGAAAAGTCATTTTGGATGCTATGGTAATTTTCTTGTTATTTTATTTATTTTTTTAATTCTTTTACCCTGGTAGCACTTCATTTTCTATGAAACAAGTATGTTTTATCCACTTTTGGTGTTTTGAGCATGTCGACAATACATTGCGCGAGGTTTTTACTATGTTTTAACGAGGTTACTTTGACCAAAGTACAATTTTATCTCTTTTTAGGACTTTATAAACCAATTAAAAAGGAACAAAGCTGAGTCTTTTTTCAGCTCTTTTCGGACTCCAAAAATAGAAAATATTGTCGAGCACTTTCCCTTTCTCACTCATAAAATTAAAAGGAAAAGACATCTACTAAACATTTTAACTCTTTTCCCGATTGAGATAGACTAACTACAAAAAAGGAATACCTTAGTCAAACACTTAGCTAAGAGGTTCTCTCGAGAATTATTTTCTACCTTTTCGGACTCGAGAGACTATCTACGAGGACATTTGGAGTTTTCTACCTTTTTCAAACTCTCTAAACATGAAGAAAATGATGTCGAGTTTTACCTTCACTAGACTCGTTAGAACATTAAGCAGTGATGGAATTGTAAAACATGACAAGGATGAACCACACTCCTTCTTAGGGTTGATTAAAATATGCTCGGAGGATTCATCTGAAGTGTGAACTTAGAGATCAAGCATATGTTATCCTCCTCAGAAGCATTAAAAAAATAAAGAAGTACTAACCATTATGGTTAGGAAATTGGGGAAAACAAAAGGATTTTGTTCTGCTAAATGACAAAGAGTATCTCTTAAGCATGAAATTTCCTAATTCATCTTTGTGGCTATTGGGTTGGTTAATCTATTTGCATTTTGGTTATCATACCACTTTCGAGCCTCTGTTTGGTTTTGAGTCAATGCTTTAACTCAAATAAATTTTCATTATGTGTTCGAAAAATGTCGGTTGATCTCTGCTACAATACTCTTAAGCCTTCAATTCATGTCCTCAATTTCTTGATCAGTTCCATATCAAAATAATTTTGTTCAAGTTGTCTCAATCATGATACATGTTTCATGTCATTGATGGGGGATACATCAAGGCCCTCTTACCATGGGTCCCATCCTGTCAACATCGACACATCATCCAAAGTTGACTTAGGTACCCTTTGGTACTATTGGTGCTTGCACTCCCTTGATGGAAAGTTTCTTGGCTCTCATAAAATCATTTCCACACCATATATTGTGCCATGGTGCCTTGGAGATCCATTAACATCATCGGTGGTTTCTCTCACATGCGATACTTGTCTGAGCTACGTAATTAGTTGGTGTGTACAATACACCCAGCTTGACTCCTTGATTCACATGGATAAACAAGTAAATCGGTTGCTCGTGTGAATGAGATAGAGGCTACAGATCTGGTTACCTCTATCATGCTACAATTTTACAGGAGTTATACAAAGATCACAATATATGATGGTGTCGTGATGTCGCAAAAACCATCCGATCGTTGATACAGTTGCATCCATGGATGTGTATTTTGATCATTATACATATTATGTTATACTATGAAACACGAGTATTCAGTATGCATCCCTCAACAACAATATGTCATGATAAATTTATTATAATAGATGAAGCTCGCCATTTTCCTTGATCCTACTTGTCACAAGGTAAAGCACTATAGTTTCAGGTCACTATCTCTGGATTTACACTTTTAGGGGAGTCATATTGTATTCATTTTTCATCAATCAAAGCGAGCCTCCCAATGGGATAAATGGATATCCTATTCCAATTTTCATCATATTTCAAAATACCACAAGAATATACCTTTCATCCCTCGGAGATTTCAACCCTAAAGTTTGCCCTATCAGCATCAGTTTGAGGATAGCATCCCTATAAGCCTACTTGGGTGTGTTCACTTACGGTTGTTACCTTTTGCGGCTAGTGTTGGTCACCAGCGGTTTCCATCCCTTGCACATACTTGGGACATAGAAACCTTAGAATCCTCCTTTGGACCTGGTAATACTTTGTCACGAGATGATCCCCATGCCTCCAAACCTGAGATGATTGCGTAGCACTAGAAGCTATAAATTTTCCCACTCCATAATGATGGTGATAAATGTGGAAAATTTCCATGATGGAAAATTTAAGTAAGAAGAGGGGTCTTCCGTTGAAGAATTTTAAATGTAGGGGGATGTGGTAGTCAACCCCCGATCCATCACTTGATTTTATGGTCTCGACATGTTAGAGGTTTTTAAAATATTTTCCAATCTACATGCCAATGAGTGTTAGTTATTCCATGCTAGTTAGTCTTAATCCTTTGCTATTATTTTTTTAGTATGATCCTAGGTTGGCTCCAATCCACTCATTAATTAGTATTGGAAGCTTCTGCTTCCACCAAAATATGCGATTTTTCTTGCCTCCATATGATGCTTACCTCCGACAATTCTATCCTTCTGTATATTCCTCTCTGCCCTTTATATTTTTGGGGAACCATAAGTCTCCATTGGTGCTAAATGTTGACTCCTTGTTGCATTTTTGAAGGGTTCTCCCTCCTTGATAGGACACATGCGTTTATTCTTCGCTGAATTACAACTACTTAATCTTATGAGGTTCTCCCAACCTTAGCCATGAAGAAACAAAGTGTCACGGAACCTTTTGATAGGTCATCATAGAGACAATGGGGGTTCACATGACGGAGTTCGAGGGAAAAGCATCATCCACCACTTTCAAAAGTCGCACACAACTAAAAACTCAATTTGAGTTGCATCGGACAAATTTGATGTGAGACACGACTACCGAGATTTAAAGTTTAAGGTTTTAGATATCACAACCTAATGGATCCTAGACCCAAGGTCTACTTTACATTAATAGAATCATAATATTCACACTATGGACCTATACTAGCACCTCAAGACTTTATTGGGAAAAACAATTTTGGACCGAGAGATGCTGCACAGCAATCTTAAAAAAGCTAGAAAATTTAAAATTTCTTCTTATAGAGATTGACGGATACCTAGATCATGGTGTAACCTGTTCAAATAAGAGTGACACTCTTTGAGTACGAAGAATCCCAACCAATGAGATGGACACGTCCTTGTCAAGTTGAAGTCTTTGATTATGTTAATTTCTTTTGAGTCATGAAGCTTAAAATTGGGTTTACCTTTGTCATCTTTTTAACTTGTTTTCCCCTCGGAAGAAATCTCTTAAACTCAACAAACGATCTGTTCCGGATCTCATTTTTGTTGAAATGCAATATTTTTTTATGGTTGGTTTCCTTAGTGGAAAATTAAGGATATAAAGTACTAGTTCTTGTACTTCTCATGAATAGTCAATGAAAGTATATTTTCAATATATATATATATATATATATATATATTGTGTGTCTTAAAACATTATTTTTTATTTATAAACGGAGGATAGTTGTATTATTTTTAGCAAGGAATATTGAACATTTGACTTATTTCCTACCATAAAATCATACCTTTAAATATTAAAATTATGCTCCTTTCCCATAGGTACTAATCCTAATAAATAAATAGTTGCAGAAAATTAATAGTATGATAAAGTCGGGAGATTAACTATGAACATATACCTACATCTATCCCAAGTTGTAGTAATATTTCTCATCAACAAAGAAATAAAATATAACATTCTAAATACTTATAATGTAGGAGAGTCACACCTATACGAGTGGTATAGGCTTAGAGTTCATGGTTTGAGTTGGAAATCAATGTTTAAATTAAATTTGTCCCTCACTCTTAATTTTTGTCTTAATGGTTCCATCATTTTAATTTTCTAAATAAGCTCTTTTTGCAGTTTTGTTTATATATGTCTTTTTCTATAAGTTTTTTTTAAACAAATATTCAAGGCAGTATACTTATTGGATGATAACTATCATTGATTAAGGGAATAAACTTACCACTTTGTATACTTGCATGAAAACTATCAATACGTTAGGATAAACTTGCCACTCCTAAGCATATTTGAAAAATGGGGCTTAGAATGATGATGGGAGTTTGTCACTTGAGATGAAGAGAGCATAAAACATGATATATCTATACACAAAAGTATACAAGATATACAACATCTCAATTAACTAAAACAGAATTCACTACTCATTGATACTACAATTATTATCAAATTACTTTTGTTGATTTTGCATCATAATTAGTATATTTATAGTACCTCTGTATAGTGAAAAAATAACTAATAATGGATTTCTTTTTATGTTTGATTATTCATACATAGGGTATGATATTTCAAACATATATGCATCAATTTATGTAAAAAATAATTATAACGATCTAAAATACTCTTGAAATTATTATTATCTTATTGCTTCTGTATTTGGCTATGGTGTTACACATGATCTAATGGCATTTTCCATAGAAACATTTCATATATTTGTTTCAATATTAAAACTGGAAATTATGTAGGAGACATATATGTTTTTAAACTATGATGGACCTTATTGCATTGTATTATTTATCCCATTATGTGTTAAATGAACTTAAAATAAGTATCATTTTTCTTTTCAATAGTAAGTGAGAGCAATAAAAAAGAGTCAAATTTAGGGAAAAGAAAAGAACAAGGTATGAAACTATATTGCCTTTTTTTCCTAGCTATTTAATACCATAAACATTGTTGAAAGAACTTATGAATTGATTTCAAATGTTATCGAAAAATAGGGTGGATACCCTTTCTTGAATTCATTTCTCCATACTGGATCACATTAAAGGATGGAATAGATGATTGAAAGGATTAATTTGAGACATTTTCAATGGTATATGGAACTTCCTCCTAACTCACCATGGAGTTGAGAATAAATGATTTTAGTTTATATATTAATTCCCAAAATTCAAGTCGGTCCAAGAATATTTTGAAAGAGTCATATGCTTTCGAATATGTGTGTATGTGTAGGTAGAATTTAGGTATTTCATTGAAGAAAAGTTTAGATTTGTTCAAGCTTAAAAAGGCTTCTAAGGTTTATAACTCATAGACAACATTTAAGAAAAGTTGATTTGGGAGTTATTTTCTTGAGAAGAATTTTTGGCACAAGTTTAAGGGGGTTTTGGATTGCTTTAGACTACTTTAATGTGTTTTATTATGGAGTTGATTTCTTAGGAGGATAAAAGAAGATATTTTTTTTTTTTTAACCATATTTTTAGCGAGATCCAAAGTCCTTTTTAAGGGAAATTCAATTATTGAAATAAGGCACCATCACTTGGATTGAGGAACCTATCTTGAAGGTATTTTTTAGATTATGCATTTAGCTAATTATTAAAATTATCATCTATAACAACTTAACTGGACAAAAGGTAATTTTTTATTAGTATAACATGGTGTAAGTGAGAGGGACAATATCCCTGGTATGGAAGTCACAATTTCTCCTTCAATAAAAGGGTGACATGGTTGTGCAAGGTAAATGAGTTGTAGCATCCTTTTGGATGAAGCCTATAAAATAGGAGGTTTGTGCCCCTGTTGTTACCTACAAATCTACCTCAGGCTGAAATAAAGGCGAAGAAGAGGATAACACCAAACCACGCTACGACCTCGTAGCTAACCCTACGAAAGGAGACTGGGAGAAAGACTCTCTCCGGAGTCGATCTCGGCGAAAAGTGTTTCAATGGGGCTTGAGATGGTAGGCTCATCGTGATGCCAGGCTAGATATGCAAATAGGAGGGTTTTGATTTTGATTTTTTTGAGGTTTGTTGGAAAAAAAATGGAAAGACAATTTTGAGCTTGGGGATGAGGTAAATTCTTAAGAGTTCAAGTTGGGGTGAGGAAGAAACAGCTTTGATGTCTTAGATTAATTAGATGGATGAAAAATACATTGAGGCACTGAGAGGCCAGATGAATTACCAAAGGCCTCTTCAAACTGATGAAAAACATAAAAAACTAAACAAAAGTTTAAGGCGGGAAACACAAACCGACTAAGCGAATTCTACCTCGAGTTACTCATTTGTTTAATTCAGAAGAAGAAAAGAGGAAATAGCATACATATAACATTGGCAGAAACTTACGATAACATGGAAGAAAACATCATCAAAAACTACCGAAGCCACAAGGATCTGACAAGTGCGCAAAAACTCTAGTCTTTCCTTTGCCAAAAGCTGAAAATTGATATGCAATGAGGTGCCAAACTTTTCCCAAAGAGTCCAACCACGAAGCTGTTCCGGAAAAATACATAATATGAACCATCCTAACCTTCCATGCCTCTAGGGGTCGAGATCCTCCTTCTAGGAGCTGTTTCAGCAATTCTAAACTGTACATTTGAAATCCTGGCGGCCAAACAACTTACCTCTAAAGGAAGGAAAGCCCAGTTCATTCATTTAATTTTCACTTTTTAGTGAATGAATCCTCTAGAACAAGTAAATGTGAGTCAAAATTACACCATAGCAATAAAATTACATCATGATAGATAAAAAATTACATCTAAAAGTGAAAATAGTCAAGCTGGCCGAATTTAGAAAATTTAAAGTCAGAATTGGGCAAAAAAAAAAATCCTCTATGCGCGCGCTAAAAAACTCTATGCACCGCGCCACCCAAACCTGCTTTTGGGGCACTTTGAAAGTCAAAATTGAGCTCATGATAGCTCGTTAGAAGAAAACCCCTAGATGTTGGCTACCAACCCAAGTTTAATTTTTTTTTTCAATTTAGGCTCATTTTTTTCCCTCCAAAACTTCCAATATCCCAAGACTGGTTCCTGCTGGTGCAAAAGGCGGCCGAAAGGCCATTTCGAAAAGGTGTTTTTGGACCTTGAGACCACCGAGAACTTGATGAAATCTCTCATGCATTTCTAAACATGCATATTTTATCATAAAAAAACCAAAATGTAAAGTTATACGTCAAAAGATGTCCCAATCATAAGCGCGCGTCGGGTGGCGCGACGCGTCTGGGCAAGAAAAAACTGTTTTGCGACCAAAAAATTTCAAAAATGACAAAAAATTTCTCCAAATTCCTTGGAATTTGGACTTCTGAAGGTCCAAAAATCATGTACCATGTTCAGCAAAGCTTCGGCCAAGATCTGAAGCTGATCATCCTCTTCCGCCGTTCGGTGCCCTCACGGTGCATGCGGTTCAATGGTGAAATCAGCATGCTCTTGTCGGATGATGTATACGTATTCACTTAAATCTTTTGTAGGGTGTATGTTTGGTATGTTGAAAATGAGAAGTGAGAACTTGGTGTCTTTGTCTCCAACTTTCCAAAGTGTGCCGAAGGAAGTAGGCATGGGAAAAATAGAGCACGGTGAGGACTCTTTGAAGTCTTGTCGAGTGGTACTTAGTCTTTCAAAAGCTTTTGATTTTAAACTTTTGAGGAAAAAGGCGATTACTTGTATGGAGAATTTGAGGTTTGGAAACTATATTTTTTATTAGTGATATGAGAGAGGGAGAGTGATAGGGAATGGTAGGGTTTAGGGATAGAGAAATAAGATTTGGGAACAAGTGATATAGAGTGATTTTATAATGAGACATGGAAAAAAGAGGAGTCAACACAGCAACAGTCGTATAATAGGTGTTGAGAAAAGAGGAACCATGAGTGAGAAATGAGTGAAATGGTTTGGCACAAAATTGATTTTAAACCACCACTTTAAAACCTAAGTTTGACAAAATGATAGGGTTCATGTTTTCACCATTCACTCTTTATAACCAATTTTGAATCCGCACAACAAATTGATTACAATTCAAAATCGCCTAAAACTCACTTGGAACAAGGGAGGCGAAATCATTTGCAATTTTGTGGAGAAATGGTGAAAATTTCACTTATCAGCCACTGTGCATGGGTACACCAGCCCAATGTGCCACGCATACCATGTGCGCACAACGCCGGTGTATTTTTACCTTTATGCAGAAAATGTTTCTATGCGCGCATGCCATGTGCACCTCGCCTTCTCCCAATGCGTCGCGCCATAAATAACACATTTTTCAGGAGGATTTTGGAGGCCTTCCTAGCGTCAGGGTAGGTGTGATAGCTCTTTGGAAAGATTATTGGTGTTCAACTTCGTGGAATTCTTCAATTTAAGTTCATTTACTCTTAAAAAATCCAAATCTCCCAATACTGGTCAAAATGTGCAAAGATAGGAAAGCTGCCTCGAAAGCCAAATCACATTGCGATCCAACTTTTGAAGATGTTACAATAATAAATTGAGCTCGCAGTAGCTCATTGGAAAGATATTTATGTCTAGTATCATTTGAATCATCAAGAAAGTCATTCGGCCAACCACGCTGGAATCAAATATTGATTTTCCCAAGGTCACTTTAGAGTGCATTCAATTCTCGGTATGACTGTATTTTTAATTTCTCTAAACATGAAAGCACCTGTAAAAATTGAAGGAGGTTTTTCTTATTTGGCATGTTTTAGACAAAAATGTCTCTCATTTTTCCCAAATTCATCTTTTAATGCTCAGAAACATCATTTGAGAGAAACCTATCTGGATGTGACAGAACAGTTTGTCGAAATAGACGAAATGAAGGGATAAGGAAGCTAAATTCTTGAGAAAATTTTGGAAGTATGGAGGGATGTTAGGAAGTAGGGGTAATTTAAATTAATGGATTGAGTGAGGGAAGGGATCCAAAAGGAAAAAACAAGACCTAGCCTAGAAAATTGCCAAGTTATAGCAAGAAACTTGGGTTTGTGCAAAAGCGAAATTTGGGGGATCTTAGTGATGGGAAGTGTTTAATAAGGCTACATTAAAATAGGGGAAGGGTATGAACATCAGGATACAAGTTTTGATGATGATTTGGCCATCCAGAAAGTACCTCCAGAAGCCTAGGAGAGGGAAATGGACATACCTGAAACTGTTGAAGCATGAACAAGGTGTAAAATGACCCATTCGAACCTGAAATGGTGATGACAAACCTATGAATGATGGTACACTACAATTTTGAATGGTGACAATGCCGACCTTTGGGGAGAACTTTGAAAAGAGTGAAAACAAACCCTATACCTAATACCTAGTGACCAAATTTTGTGAAACTCAAATGACAAAATTTGACTTTGACTGCCCAAGATCACTTTGTGGAGAGCATGTTTGATCACGGAGGAAGGATGAAAATACGCTTACTAACATTTAGCTCCAATGGGGATGGTAGCTCATGGAAGTGCCAAGAACTACGGATCTTTGGAAAGGCAGTGCAACCTTCATCTGTTGGGCAGTAGGTCAAAAACTAAACAAAATGCATGATAGAAGAATAATGACTTAACGACACAAATTGAATCTCACTCAACTAAAAACTAAATTGATACTTAAGCTTCGACGGAAACAAAGCTGGAAATATATGCTCAATATGGAAAGCTTATTCATCAAAACCTACTCTATGAGTTTCATTCATCACTGATCAAGTAGAAATGAATCAACCGGTGCAACCATGTAAGCATGTTGGCCTGTTTGTTTGAATTCCTCACCATTACCCTTTATGAACAACAAGAGAGAACTATTTGAAAAGGAAACTCCCATGAAAACTTTGACGAACAAATCGGAAGTTAAAATACTATGGATTCTCTATCCACCTCCAAAAACAACACATAAGGATCTCAAAATGCACGTTGGGACTTAGCTCATCAATGGATTATACATTTTCCCATACCATGAATGAAATTTTTTTTTGAGCTTTGTGATGAGACTCCTACTAAAAATGACAAAGAGACCGGCTGCCGAATCATGTTTGTATCGGTACACGTTTTTATAAAACTTCTGATTAATCAATGGAGAAAAGCTTTGATGAGACATCATCCAACACTCTAGACTATTGGATCGTAAAAAACTTGAAAATATTACAACTTTGCAACCCATTTTCTATTGTTTCGATGAGATTACATGATTTTTTCTGAAAATTTGTTCATTTGAATATTTACTATGCAATTTACCCTTCAAAAACTAAAAATGATTCAAAGTAAAATGGTACGGAATCATCTTGTGTCATTTGATCATATATCACTGTTCGTCTTCCATACATAACTTGAAAATCAATGGCTTTCGAGCACAAATGCGGATATAGTCTTGAACAAGAGTTTCATTGCCCTCGAGATGGTCCGGCTCGGGAACTTGTTGACGGGTTGATTTCTAATTGCATGGAAGTTGTCTACGATGGTAAATGAATAAAGAAAAAAATGAAAATATCCTTCACTTACTTAAAATTTGTTATACACTTTCCTTGTCATTGTCATAGTTGATATGCATTGGTTGATCCTTCATCTGGAAAATTTCTTTGAAGAAGTGAACTTCCCCTCCTTCAGCTTCATGCTGATTTATGCACCAAGATTAATACATTTGGAAAAACATAATCATCATCACTCTTGATCGGCGGGCAAATCGTGTTCTTTATTACATCATCAAGCATACATGTCATATCAACAACTCTCTCTTCTTCCAAAATGATCTGTAAAGCAATCACTATGACAACTAGGATAAGAAACAAAATGTTTTGGATCGGCCAACTTGTTCTTGATCGGCGGTATGCATGGGCTTGAACATTATACTCATTCCTTGTGGTGATCTTTTGCATCATCTCTTCTACTACATTTACCAACATGTCAAGCTTTACTCTAGAGATGTCAATTCCTCTGGATCTATGTTTTTCATCCTTCTTCCTTCAACCTTGCCCTTGGAATCAGAAGCCAAATGAGCCTCTACATCTACGCATTACGCATCTCATAGATATTTGCAATATTCCTTTCTCTCGAGTACGAAACTCCATTTCCGGATCAAAGGCACCTCGGTAGTGCAATAGAGCAGCAGATCTAGGAGGAGGTCTTATATCAGCTGGCATCAAATTATAAACTTGGTTAAATCTGGTAGAAAATTGTTGTCTTTTGTCTCCCCAGTGTCTTTTGACTGGGCTTTCGTCTAAAAACAGAAAGTTAACATCTGATCACCCACTTGTGAAGGAAAACTTTGAAAAATGCCAGAAATCTGAGATGCTCGCATCGAGCGAACTTTGAACCAACCCTTCACTTGGCCTTGCAAAAAGAAACAAAAAGTACGATACTAACATCTTCTTCATCAACTTCAAAAGGATTAAGAAAAAAGTCTCAACATTCGCACATGTTGCTCAACATTGACATTGTTACATTCACCATCAAATCTTAGGAGAAAATAAAGGTGATAATTGCGAAGCATGGAGAACGAGAAGGTAAAACAAGATGTTTATCTTACGATACGGGACTATAAAGGTGTAGGAGTATATACAAGAGCTACGGGATCGAGTTTTGTGCTCTTTAGGCGCATCACTGCGAAGAGAGTCATCGTAAGATGTGGGAAAATGAGAGCCGGGGATCAAGGAAACTCGGCATTTACACTTTTTTAAATAGGTTGGGATGAAAGTTGCAGTCACACCTATGCTAATAAATTAGAAAAACCTTCGAGACGGCTTCAAGAACAACAAAGTAACACGAAAGCCAACTAGATCTGAATACCATTCCGCACGGATATGCGAACTTTGTGTAAGATCACTTCATTTCAGAGAAAGAGTTAGTCCTCTAGTGGAGTCTCTACATTGAGTTGGAGTCACAATTGAATGATTTCGACCTTCTTGTATCTGATCGTTGTTCACCATCAACCGCAGAATCTGAACTTGATACATGTATTGAGGCAGTTACCAAGTCCAAGTGTCACACTCACCAAGCTAGACGGAGGTAGTCGAAACGGCGTTTATCTACTTTGCTAATGCAAAGCAAGAGCGTTTCGAAAGGCTACGGCATAACCCAGGCTCCGTACATGGCTTATGAAACAAATAGCACTAACAAGAAAACCATTTTCTCCCCGATTAGATACCACTATGTGTGCCTAAATCTACCTCGAGGGCTGAAATAAGGCGGAGAAAGAGGATAACACCAAACCATGCTACGGCCCTCGTGGCCTGGCCTACGAGGACAAGAAGAGAACTCTCTCCGGGTCAATCTCGGTGAAAAGTGTTTCAATAGGGCTTGAGATAGTGAAACAACAGCGGTAATGAGCTGAATATGCAAATAGGAGGGTTTGATTTTTGATTTTTTGGGATTTTGTTGGAAAAAAAAAGGGAAAGACAGTGCCAGGGCTTGGGGATGAAGCCAAATTGTGGGAAGTTCAAGTTGGGGCGAGAAGGCAACGGCAGTGTCTTGATTAATTGAATGGATAGAAAATACTATTAAAGAATAACGAAGAGGGCAAGATGAATTACGAGATCGTCTTTAAACCCGGCGAAAAACATACGAAAACTAAACAAAAGTTTAAGGTAGAGCACCGACAAACTAGCGAATTCTACCTCGGTTACTCATTTGTTTAATTCGAAGCAAAGAGAAGGGAAATGGCATACATATCGCATTAATGAAACTTACAATAAAATGGAAGAAAACATCATCAAAACTCAGAAGCCACAAGGATCCCAACAAGTCTTTTAAAAACTCTAGTCTTTCCTTGCCAAAAGCGAAAATGGATATACAATGAGGTGCTAAACTTTTCACAGAGTCCAACCCTGAAAATGACTCGGAAAATACATAATATAGACCATCCTAACCCCTTCCCATGCCTCTGGGGAATTAGAGCTCTCCTTCTAGGAGCTGTTTCAACCAATTCTAAACATGGAGCTGAAATCTGAAACAACCAAACAAACTTACATAAAAAAGGAAGGAAAGCTGATTCATTCATTTAATTTTCACTTTTTAGTGAATGAATCCTCTAGAACAAGTAAATGTGAGTCAAAATTACACCATATCCATAAAATTACATCAATATAGATAATTACATCTAAAAGTGAAAATAGTCAAACTGGCCGAAATTTCTAAAATTTTGAAAAGTCAAAATTGACAAAAATCACTCTATCTTGTGCATGCTAAAAAACTCTATCACTTGTGTCACTTTGAGCCTAGATTTTGAGGAACTTCCCGAAGTCCAAATTGATCTCATTAGCTTGTTGGAAAGACACTTAGATTTTTCTATCAGCAGAGTGAAAGTTTTCAGGTGGAGCTCTTTCCCCCTCCAAAACTTTAATCTCCCAAGGTAAGTTCTTTGCTGGTGCAAAAGTGGCGAGAAGGCCATTTCCAAGGTGTTTTTGGACCTTTAGACCACTAGGAACTTGATGAGAAATATCTCAGCCATTCCTGAGCATGCATGTTTTATCATAAAAAAAAAACCAAGAGAAATATAAATTTCTCCTCTAGAAGATGTCCAATCTAGCGCGCGTTGGGTGGCGCGGTCAAAATCGGGGGAAAAACACATTTTGCGACCAAAAATATCAAAAATGACAAAAAATTCTCCAAATTGCTTGGAATTTGGACTGAAAGTCAAAATCATGTACCATGCTCAAACAAAAGAAGCCGGCCAAGATGCGAAGCTGATCATCCTCTTCCGCCATTTCGGTGCCCTCTGATGCGTGGTTCAATGGTGAATTCCTTTGTCTCTTGTCAGGATGATGTATCTTTGTGTCCATAATGCTGCAAAGTGTATGTTTGTTATGTTGAAAATGAAGTGAGAACTGTTTCTTTTGTCTCCAATTTACCAAAAAGTGTGCCAAAGAGGAAGGCTGTGGAAAATAGAATAGTGGGGACCTTTGAAGTCTTGTCGAGTAGAGTACTTGGTCTTTCAAAGCTTTTAGAGTTTTACAAACTTTGGAAAAAGGGCAGACTTGCTTGTATGGGGGTGGGGTTTTGAAACCTATATTTTTGTTATATAGAGAAGGAGAGTGATAGGGAGTGGTAGGGTTTAGGGATAGGGAAAATAGGATTTGAGAGCAGTGATATGGTCGTTTTATAAAGCAGGACAAGGAAAAAAGAGGAGTCATTGTATGATGATATGGCAGGTGGTAAGGAAAGGAACCACGAGTGAGAAATGGAGTGAAAGGGTTTGGCACAAAATTGCTTTTAAACCACCACTTTAAAATCTAAGTTTTACAAAATGATAGGGTTCACGTTTCTGGCATTCACACTCTTTATAACCAATTTTGAATCACTTTCAACACAAATTGATTACAATTCAAAATCATCTGGCCTCACTTTCCGTTGAGGAGGCGAAATCATTTATGATTTTATGAGAAATGGTGAAAATTTCACTTATCATCCTGTGCGCTGCTTTCATGTAGCCGCATGCCATGTGCGTCGCGCCGATATGTTTTTACCAACTGTGAGAAAATGTTTCTATGCATTACCTTCTCCAAGATAAACATAAATAACATTTTAGGAGGCTTTTGGAGGCATACAGTATCAAAATTGAAATGCGATAATGATTTAGAAGCTATTGATTCTAGTTTTCCAAACCAAGTAGAATTTTTAATTTTTGGGTTCATTCCCCCTACATCAAAATGTCTGGGGACTAGTAAAAATGTGCAAGATGGTGCCTCAGGCGGTACTGTTGCGATCAACTTTTGAAGGTCTTCCTCAACTCCAAATTGAGCTCATGATAGCTCATTGGAAATATATTTATTTCTAGTTATCATTTGGAGTATCAACAAAGTGTATGAGCCAGCAGAATGGGAGAAAATCTTGATTTTCCCAGGTCACTTCAGAGGTGCATTCAAGTCTCCACGGGAACAGGCTTGTATTTTTAAAATTTCTCTAAAGCCATGACACCTATGTAAAAAACGAAGAAGGATTTTTTATTTGGCATCTTTTAGTTAAAAACCTCTCTCGAGTTTTCCAAATTATCTTTTCACTCATAAAAATCATTTTTTGGTAAAACCTATCCTGATGTGTGAACTGAGGATTTGGCAAAAATAAGAGCGAAATGAAGAGGATAGAGGCTAAATTCTTGAAAATTTTTGGAAGTAGGGAGGGATGTTAGAAAGTAGGGGTAAGTGTAATTTTAAGGGATTGAGTGAAGGATCCAAAAGGTCAAAACACGAGGCCTAGCCTAGAAAATTGCCAAGTTTATAGCAAGAAACTAGGGTTTGTGCAAAGAATAAGAAATTTGGGGGGATCTTAGTATTCAGGAAGTCTTCAGCAGGTACATTAAGGATGAGGGAATGTGTATAAACATCAGGATACAATTTTTGGTAGTGGTTGTCCATCGAGAAAATTACCTCCAAAACCTAAGAGAAGAAATGGACCTTACCTAGGCACAAGCGGAAGCATGGACAAGGTGTAAAATGACCCATTGGAACCTGAAATGATGATGAAAACCCTCTAAGTATGGTACACTCATCTGAATGGTGACAAGGATGACTTTTGGACAACTTTGAAAAGTGAAAACAAACCTAGACCTAATACACTAGTGACCAAATTTTGCTTGAAGACTCACTAAAATGACAAAATTTGACTTTGACACTTTAAGATCACTTTGTAAGAGCATGTTTTGATGCTGGAAACATAAGTGACACTGCCCCTTCCATCAAGTGCTTGTAAACTAGGGGGTTGTAGCCTCCTTCAAATTCCTATAAACATTGAAACTATCTATGATAAATTTCATGAATAAATTAATGTGTTTTTGATAAGTATTATTTGCATGTTCTCTTTTAAGTTTTAAACAATTGGTGAAAGCATCCAATACTAATTGAAACCCCCTCTTAATATTGGTTATATTTTCAAAAAAATTTATCAAACAAGGTTACTTCAGAATAGTATAATCACTCAAAGGAAGATTGTGAACAAATATGGATAAAATGGAAGGTCTCTCCAAATACAATTAGGTATTTTATGGAAATGGTTATGAATTATGGAGAAATAACATGGAAGATTACTTGAAGGCTTTAGGATTGAATGTATAGCTCTCTATTATTAATGACTATAATGTTCCAAAAATTCTTCGAACTAATCCTAATGAGAAGAAATTATTTATCTCTAATTCAAGGGATCATCATGCTATCACATGTCAATTGTTAGAAACTGTTAAGATCAAGGTGATGGGGTGAACTATAGCTAAAGAGGTTGGGGAGAATATAAAAAGTATTTATGAAGGAGATCAAAAGGTAACACATGTCAAAATTCAATGACACATAACATAGCTTGAAAATACAAAAATGAATGAATATGAAGATATTGTAACCTATTTACTCAATAAATGCTATCATAGGATTAATAAAATATATCCAAGAATCCTTGATTGTACAAAATTTTTTGAGATCACTTCCTTGAGATATGATGCCATGGTATCTTCCATAGAAGAACCTTGGAATTTGACCAAAATGAAAATTGATGAACTACATGGCACCCTCATAGCATATGAAATGTGAACGGGCACTAAATATGGATATCAAAATAGAGAAGCATCCTTTAAAGCCTAAAAGAATACAAGGAACAAATAACAAGAGGTATAAGAAAGACTATATGATGAATCGGATGATGAAGAATACAATTTTGTAAGGAAGATCAGAAGGGGAACTAAAAGATACAAAGGTAATGTATTCTTTAAATGTTTAAATAGTGAATAGCACATTAGGCTAATAGATGTCCTTTTTAAGAAAATAAAATCTTCTACAAGAAATAGAGTCTTTACTCAAAGATGACAATATTTCTTCAGATGAAAGTGATGGAGAAGAAGGCAATATAAGGGAAGTTCTCTTCATAACTCAAGAAAACCAGAAATGGTGAACATAAAAATTCTTAAACAAATGATATTGATTTTTTAAGAAGAGTTCATATGCAATGCAATTAAGTTTGATGCAAAAGAAAAAAATATGGAAGTAGAAACCTTTTTGGGAATCAAAAATGATACGTAAACCAAATAGGAAGATGAAGAGACTTTTGAAGAAAAAAAGAAGTATGATGAAGAAGAAAATATCAAGGTCCCAAAAAGAAATAAAGAACTGAAATTCCAACTAAAAAGGTGTGAAGAAGATAATCATGATCTTGAAAATACAATTAATAGCTTGAAGGAGCGGTCAGATAAAGCCAAAGATTATGAGGAATTGAAAACGGAAATGGATCACACCAGATAAGAGTTGATGTTGACACCAAAAAAGTTGAATGATTACTTGAAATTTAAAATATGCATTGAAAGGATCAACAAGAAAGTACAAACTACTAATAAAATGGGTTTTGGCTATTGTAGAAGTATACAAAACCATTAGTAAGTGAAGATGAATAAAAGTATAAAATGTATGCCAATGCTTTGATAGTTTAAAACAACAAACTAAACGGAGTTGAAGAAAAACACGAACATGTCACCACCAATTGGAATAGAAGATAAAAATTCAGGAAAATTGGACCATCAAGAAGGTTTGTTCCTACCACGTATATTTTTATTGGTGAGTGATAAAATTGTATAAAATTTGGACACAAAGAAAATTGTTATAAAATTAATGCAAGAAATTATTATACAAGAAATATAAATGATTATGGACATGGAAAGGATGACCATAGACCTAGAAATTCTCATGGATTTGTTAACAAAAACTAAAATCCATTTGATCCATTGTTGGATCAGAGCATTGTATACTACAAATGTAATAATCTTGGTCACAAGGTAGAAGATTACATAAATATAAAATAAGATTCTCATATCACAAAGAAATAGAAAATAACTACAATATGGGAAAAAAAAGGAAGGAATATTGTGGACTAGAATTTCTTGTTGAAAATAAAGAATATGAATGGTGCATAGACGATGGGTGCTTGACACACGTGAATGGAAACCAAAAAATATTCATCGGTTTGGAGAAAATAAAAAGTGGTAGTGTTGTATTTGGAAGTGAATTATTTGTTGAGATACTTGGAAAGGGTGCAATAAGTCTTGGAAGTGAATATGTAAAAGCAACAAATGTTTTAATCATCGAATATTTGAAGTGTAATCTCCTTTTAGTTAGAAAAATATGTAATCATGGACATAATCTTACGCTTGATTCTTGAAGATATGAAATTAAAGAAGACATGGGAATATTGATTGAAAAAACAATAGGAATATTAAATAACATATACATCCTAAACAAAAATGAGAGAAATAAGATTGAACCCAAGAAAAATACTTCCAAGGATAACAATTAAGGAAAGGATAAGAAGATAGAAAAGAAATGTGAAGTACTATTGAGCATCATAAGTTCATAAGGATTAGCACCAAAGATAAGAATGACCCTTTACCATTAATGTCAAAGGGGGAGAGAAATACCAAGAAGCATGGTGATATGGCGAGCATGATCATAAGGGGTATTATATTGGTTTCCATTAATGAAAAAGGGGGATAATGTTCAAATAAGTTACCATTGATGTAAAAGGTTGTCCAAGAAAAAGAGAATTTGATATCATTTATTTGAATGATTTTTTTCTCCATTAACTTACCTCACATGAAATCATGACATAGATGGTTGGAAAGGTTATTCGAATACCTTTCCAACAATATATGGAAATTCTTATAAATTTTCACGATTGAGGAGAAATAAAAAATTTAATCTTATATATTACTTCCTCAAAAGTCAGGTCGACCGACAAAAATAATTTGAAGAGATGCACCCCTTCACTCTAAAGATATATATTATGTATAGTGGGCATTTAGGTACTTTGATCAAGAAAAAATTAGATATATTCAAAGAAGAACAAAAATGAATGGTTTCTAAGGTTTATAGCTCATGAACTAGATGTTAAGAAGAGTTGATTTGAAGTGATTTTCTTGAGGAACATTTTTGGCACATGTTTAAGGGTTTTTAGGCTTGTTTTAGATTACTTTTAGGATTTTCTTATAGATTTGATTTCTAGGGAGGAGAATAGAAGGCATCCATAGATATATTTGGAGCAGACTGAGCCCTTTTAAGGGAAGTTTTAGATATTGGAAGAAGGAAGCATCACTTATATTGAGGTTTCCTATCTTGAAGGTATTTTGGAATATGTTTTGGATGATTAGTGAGGTCTTATCTATAACAACAATGTATAGTTTGTACTGTTGTATTTTTTTCTCTTCTGCATTGTATGTGAGAGGGTCAATATCGCTTTTACATGAGTCCTTATTTCTCTTTATTAAAGCAAGGGTGGTAAGGTGGTGAAAGGTAATGGATTTGTAGCTTCTTTCATGTTTAAGCCTATAAATTAGGAGGTTGGTGGCTCCTTCTAGTAGGTACTGGTAAACTAGGGGGTTGTAGGCTCTTTCAAGGCGGTAGTTGGAAACTTTGAAACTATTTAAGATAAGTTCGATGCATAAATCAATGTGTTGTTGTTAAGTGTTATTTGCATGCTGTATTTGAATTTTTAAACAATTGTTAAAAGTGTCAAATATTGATTCAGCCCCCTCTTAGTATTTATTATATTTCCAACAAACATAATCGAGGAATAATTTGAATAAAATAAATCAAAAGAATGGAAGAAAGAATAGATTTTTAAAGATACCAAATGAAAGAGAAATGCATTGTACAACAAAACATTAATGATGTATTGAATAGAAATGGTCTCTCCAAGTTACATGCATTTTCATATAGTCCAAGATATTTATTTTTCAATGCATTTATTTTTTTATAAGAGGAAATAATTTTTCTTACTTCTCTATTAAAAACTATATAGCGTTATTTTTTCCTACTAGTCATCCACTTGGGAAATAATACTAGTAGCGTAGAAATAAAGCTTTTTTCCAGATAAATATTATGAATTTGATTACAAAACTATTAAGATGAATCAATTTATACCTATTTAACATTTTATTGTCAAACATATTACTAACTAGCTAACTACCTTTATAGATATATAATTGTATCCCTATTGCTAACACAATAGTAACAAAAATGAAAAAAAATAAGAGAATATATTTGGATGGGGATTCAACCATAATTGTGTTAGGGAGTGCACCATCCTCCTTAGAAGTCAAAAAATCTATATCAAAAAGCTTCTTAGTTAAGATGGAGACCCTTTTAGTGAGTTTCCTTGTTTACTTGAGCAAAAATATATGATAGGATATCCTACTACATTTCAGAAGAATGAACTAAATCTTTACCCATTATGGTTTCTAATTACCAATAAATTTTAATTGTCTGCATATATATGTTTTGTTGAGTATTATTGTTTCATGTTTCTGAGACCTATCCTCCAACCTCCTCCTCCAAGTCAACATTTTTATTGAATATTCCTTATATCTAACCTCCCTTTTAGCTTCGTATATATTTGTTTCTTTATTTAAAAAGGGGTGGAAAGAATTTAGAGGGTTAAAACGTGTTTGCAAAGATTTGAGTTTGATATTTAGAGGGGGTATCATGACCTATTTTCCTACCATGATCCTTTTTGTTAGATGGGTGAACCATGCTAGCAAAGGGTGTTGAGACATCCCTAGGGAAACAATTAGGGTTGATTTCCTTCTACTTGATAATTGTTTGTGATTATATGTTTCCTTCTTAATAATTTTTATTATGTTCTTTTCATCAAACAACTTCCAAAAGAATAAACTATGAATATCAAAAAAGATAATGAACACATGATATAGGCTCCAATCCAGGGAAAAACCCCATAAGGGAGAAAACCCAGTCAAATATTATCTTCTTATAGAATCAGATCAAAGTGACAAATACATTACCCAAACTTCAAGACAAATACTTCCCACAAGACCGAAGCTATCCCTCCTTTCATTCTCTTCCAACAAGTCAAAGTAAACTTAAGTCAACAACAGAAAAACACTTCCAAATTTGGTAAAACTTTGGAATTTTGATCCCTCCAACAAAATTTATGCCTCTACAACTAGGTATACAATTTTTGGCCACTGCAAGTCCTGCAATTTCACACATGTGACAGAAATTAGGGAAAATTTCTTCCTCCTCTGACCTTCACTCTCTCTCCTTTGATTTTTACTATTTTTATTGATTTCTTTGACGATTTTCTCTCTCTTCTTGGCACATAAATAAAACTTGCTTGAGATGCTCCAAATGAGGACTACTCAAACTATATTTTTACATATCCAAGAATTTGAATGGGTCCCTTTTGAGGCCGACTTTTCAAGGTAGGGATGACTTGGTCTTGTGGGGACAAAATTGACATTTTTGACAGAAATACATTAGAGGAAATTTTAGCCTAAATGTGCCCATGGAATTTTCACATAATTTCCATGTCAAAATATGTAAACCAATCATAAGCCTTTAAATTTGAAAAGAGGTACATGTAAATATTCTGGAGGGAAAAGAAGAAAAGCTACTTTTTTAAATTGTAGTTTTAGCTTATCTCCTTATAGGTTCACTCAAATTTCAAGTCTAGATACTTATTGGATGCAGAATTAAATACCACATACAAGGAGTACCGATTCTCCATACTCTTGAGAAGACCCACATTGATCAAAATTGAAAATACATTAAAAAAACATGTTGAACACATTTTTTTAATGTATCTTCAATTTTTATCAATGTGGGTTTTCTCAGAAGCATGCATAATGGGTACTCATTAGATGTGGAATTTAATTCCGCATTAAACAAGTGTTTACACTTGAAATTTGAGTAAACAAATAAAGAGATAAGCCAAAAATACAAGTACAAAAAGTAGTTCTCTTCTTTTCCCTCCAATATTCATAACTCTTATTTTATTATTTTAACTATTATATTATTATTTTTCCTTAGGAGGCTACTTTTAGGATGAAATTTCCTCTAATGAAGTGTTTTTCTTTCTTCTTTCAAAAGTCCAAATGGGACCTGAGTCTAGTACAATAAATTCACTCATGATAAATATTCTTTTGACTCAATAAAACCTAGAATCATGAAGAACATGCTTGAATTAGAAAAAAATTGACTTGAGCATGAATCCCAGGCTTAGAAATATTTCCTTTTCTTCTTTTTCTTTTACAAGAAATATATATAATGACATAAGTACAATGAAAATTATGAAGACCAAACTTAGTTACACTTTTGAACACCCCCTCTTAAAAATGAAGGTATTCATAATTAGAAACAGTACAAGGATACTCTCAAATTGAAATATTATCATAAGAAGAGTAAGATTGATAGGCCATCTTCAAGCATAAAAATCATAACCAACATTGTAAAATAGAAAAATAGCAAGGCCTTGAATAAAAATCTCTATCTCTCCATTGGATTAGAGCGCAATGATGGGAGGCATACATATGGACACAGCCATAGCCACTTAAGATACATACCCCATTCGAATTTTCACTAGGTATGTTCTTTTCGAGCTATTCTTATCTTGGATTTCCAATCCTCAAAGAATGTCGATTCTCTTAAACCACTCTTATCTTTGATACCCTGTTCAATCCTCAAAGGGTGTTAGTCCTTGATACTACTTCCTATTCAGTCCACAAGATTGCTTCCTATCTTATATTCTCAATCCTGTAGGAGTGTTAGTTCCATATGCTTATCCAATATCCCATTCTCCCTACCAGTCCCTTAATTAAGAGTTACAATTGTTAGTCCTCATCTAGTGCATGACATGTGGACAATATAGTGTCCCTCATTACTCCCTCTCAATTAGGGAGGTAATCCTAGATCCCTCTTAACCAGGGAGACATAACCATAAGCTTAATTTTATATCATTCATCAAGTACCTGTTCTTCCATAGTGATCTTGGTAGTATTTACAGGAATCCTTTCTCAAATCATCATACCATACTTAAGCTTCGGTGTTCTTGGATATTGTGGAGTCAAACTCTTCCTCAATTTATCTTCATGACAAGGTTCTCACCATCAACCTAATTTATCACTTCCGTCAACCATGATTAATAGTATATTCATTATCAAAATTATATTTTCAAACCAATCCATCTAGAGCTTAACTGTAGCTTTTGAACTTCTTTATAGATCAACATAAAATCCATCATGACCAAAAAGCTATCTCATGTTTGTTACCTTTTTTGCCTTTGTAGTGTTGATATGTTTGTCATATATTCTCCATTACTATTGTTCTTCATCTGAACCATGTGTTCTTTGAATTGAGTTAGATCAAAATATTGTATATTCAATTGTTATCTATCTAGCCCATGATTTTGTTATATGTTCTAGACATATTAAGAACAAAATCATAAATATCAGAGTTACCAAATCATGATGGCCTTTTTTTCAAGATATCAAACTCTGCTACTTTCTTCATCTGAGGTTAACATCCTTTTATTTCAAAGGACCATATCATATGTTGATCAATACCATTCTTATATATCATTTTTTTTTATCGAGTAACCATATGGAAGAGTTCTTTTCCCATCCAATTCTTATCAAAGAGATACCATGCTTGTGCTTCCAAGTAAATTTCTGCATCCAACTCTTCCTACAAAAATTTCCTAAAGACATGAATCTACTATCTAATGAAGAGCTTATTTTATAAATGTATGCATACCTCTTCCTTTCATATACCCATACAGTTTGTGTCCTTCAAAAAAAACTTATTCTTTTAATTTCCCTGAATATAATGTTTGTGATGAGACTCCTTTCTTACGATGTGAAATGATTCAATTATACCTTCATGTTACAACTTGACTATCTTCATACCTTCTTGTTATGTCACAAGACTTCTTTAATATGTTGGATAAAGATTAATATCATGGATCCTTGTGATCCCTTTCTTGCTAAAAGAATTCTTCTATGATGCGAAGTAGTAGCTGCATGAACTGTGGAGTGCTAGATGGTCCATATCCTTCTATCCTTGCTTTGATAGATGACTGTCTCCAAAATGAAATTCACTATGTAGAATCTAGTCCTTCCAATGCTATATGCTTATTTTCATGATGCCATAATTTGAAAAATTCAATATTATTCTACAAACGTAACTGCACAAGATACTCTAACTACTATATTCTAATAAAATATAAAAGAGAGTGCTAGTCAATATGGTAGGGTGGATTGCTTGATCTTATGATCTTCATTATTTGACTTCTTTTTAGGTTCTTCATTTTCGTCAGCAATGTGAACTACACTCCTTTCTTTCTGCTTAGTTTTCTTCTTGTTTTTAGGATCCTCAAGAAAACCTCTTTTAAAGTGTCCATATTCATTGAATCCAAAGCATTGTACTTTATACATATCCTATCTTCCACATGGATGATTATTGTTTCTTCTATTTTTCTTTTGATGAGGCTCAATCCTTCCATTCTTGTTCTTTGATCTAGCAATAAAATCTTAATCATTTTCATTGGGATCAGTGTCATGTTTTTCCTCTAATATTATCTCTTCTAGAACAGACAAAGACAAAAAATCATCGAAGTTTGGAGTGTTATTCTTTGAATATATGCTTGTCACAAAGCTACTCCATTCTAAAGGTAAATCATTGAGTACACAAGTAGTCAATTCAGAATCCGAAACAAATTCCCCAATCCCTTGTATTTGATCCTTCAATTGTGAAATTTTTATAAGATACAAGACCAAGTCTTAATCCTTTGATAACCTTGATTTATATAATCAATTTCTTAAAGATATTTTTTGACCTGATGTACTAATGAAATAGAGTTTTTACCATCTTGTCATATATTTATTTTGATGTTCTCAAGTATGAACCAAATGGAATAAGATGATATTTTATGGATTCAATGAGAATCCTTGATCCATAACTTCTCCTTTAGTATACTTGGCCCATTCTAAAGTATTATCCTTCTCTAGTTTTGTAAATTTTCCAAGCCCATAGTGTTGAACCCTTAGTTAAACTGAGAGGGGGGGGGGGGGGGTGAATCAGTTTAACACATTCATGGTCTTTTAAATATTTCCTTAAACTAATTTACACCTTCATTTCAAGATCAACTTAATATGTGAGCAATCTTAATTTGTGAGCAGTAAGTATCAAGCAGATTTGTTAATATAACAATAGTTTTAATATGTGAGCAACAAGTATTAAGAAGATTAGATAAACCACATCAACACATAGAAATCATGCACAGAGACACCAGATATAAGTGGAAACCCATAAAGGGATAAAACCACATCTTATTATTGTTGTGATGCAAAGGCAAGCTCCAACTCCCTCTCACCACTGATTTTCCGTAGGCACCAATCTACAGCAGGCTCCTACCTCAAATCTGCAAGCTACAACTTGAAAGGAAGCTCCAACTCCCATCAATTTTCTGCAGGCACCAACCTACAGGAGTATCCAACCTCAGTCAGCTACAACTGACATCTATCAAGCTACAACTTGATAGGGAAGCTCCAACTTCCTCACTCTTTCAAAAGAAAACATTTGCTAATTTACCTTGGATATCAGCTCTGTTCTGAACATTATTTACTGTTGTCCTCCAGTCTTCATATCTGTTCTGTATCATCTATGCATATTCTTAGATTCTCTATCATCTTCTCTTTCTTCTTATCCTCTCTTCCTCGATTATGCATTCTCTAACCTCTCTATGCATATCAATGAGATATTATTTCTAGAGATTTCCTAATGACTGTTAGCATTCCTCAGGGAATTTCAAAATGGATAGCCATGCCTCTTTGACTACTGCCTTCTCATTTCTTTTACTAGCTTATTCAGAAAAAATATAACAATATGTATTAATTTCAAATTTACAGTGGGATTTTTATTTTCCTCTGGAGACTTGCCTATGCATCACAAACAATATAAAATCAATTACCACATTTACACTCACATTTTCAGTTACATATATAAATATTACTTAGCCCTTTTTCTAGCCTTTGGCTTTGCTGGTTTTGTCTTTTCTATTGCTGTCATGTAACTGTCCTGCATACCTCTATTTACTGAATGTTTGAGCACCTATGCATGTACACCTGTCAAATCCACATTTTCATTCATGTGCATATTCACCTGTTTACTGCAATTGTGTACCTGTTGTATATATAACTGCTTTTCAATATATAACTACTGACTTTAAATATGGGCACTCTCAAACTACTGATTTCGGAAACCTATTTCCCTTTTCATCTTCGAAGGAAACCTTATTATGAACCCACTATATTAAAATCGAATAATATTCGATTTTTCATTATTTCAATGTTGTGTTAAAGCTTCCATTTAATAAAGACCTACGACCTTTATAGTTCACTCTCATCAAATGTACATACCATGACTGCCATAATATATATATATATATATATATATATATATATATATATCAACGTGCACTATGACTCCACTGAATGAACTTTGACCAACACATTCATTTTCCTGCGTTGGAAATTAAATCAATGTATGTGGAAAACCCACATCAATTTCTTTCTACATTTAATATCTAGCCCAACTTCAACCAGAGCCACATTAAAATCACTCCTTTCCTTCTTCTGAACTTTGGGTTAACCCCCACATATCAAACTTTAATTTATGAACATTCGAATCAACATTCGAATCCTAATTAGCCCCAAGGTAAGCCTTTTTTTGGACAATGACCGGCACATACAGCTATTACGCCACAACTTTAACTGACCCAAAATATCAACCTTCGATTAAATAATTATCCACTCTTTAATCCTTTTTGCACGGCCAAAGGTGCTTTGCTTCTTATAAATATACATATGGGAAATTAATGTTACAAACCAAATAGCCCCGAATTCTATTCTCGGTGTGGAAGCTTATGGATGTAAACAAAGGTTATCAACCCACATATAAGCTTT
>CM076584.1:938462368-938535414 GCA_034641835.2 Pinus albicaulis
ATAAAACCCTCAATATAAAATGTGTCATGGCTTACCATTAACATATCTCTCCATGGATTATCATCTCAACATAATATGGATACACATTACACCTTTATTCAAACCCTGACGCATACAAAAGGCCTTTCCAACATCATACCAAGAATTGAACTAAAACAAAGCCCGACAGTCGTTCGGGTCCCACAGCAACTTCATACCTTGGTTTATATTCCAAAAATCAATGTTAGATTTGATTCGGGCCCACTCAACATTATAGTGCATACCTCACCATTAACGTTCATCCATCACACGAGTGTGAATGCCATCTATCTCCCAGCCTATTTGATCAAATAGACACCTCTCATATCACATTGTTTTAGTCTTCGTGAGTTAGCTCTCAAAATTTACGCGACGTGAATGGTTTTCTAATACCGCTTGAGGCCATGAGGCGAACGAAGACTTATATTGCGTTATTTTCATAAAATCTACTTACCACTTACTTATCCACGCAATACAGCTAGTATTCAACCCCGAAACCACTTCTACTGTTCACACTCCTCCTGGTTCTGCACCTCCAGCACAAGGTTCCGATTTATTTTTTTAGTGCCTTTAGATATATGAATTCTGCCTTCACTCATGTTTATTCTCGTCTAGTTTTTTAAAGCCTTTTCCATACATAAACTCTGTCTTTGCTATTTCTTGTTTTGTGCGATGTGATTCAAGGATCGGACAGGCTTTAATACAGAATCTCGCACCTTAACTACTATTCCTCATGCATATTTTGGCTCAGCGCTTCCAATTTGACAGCATTCGATTGCTGATTGTTCAAAGCTCTACATCTTTGCCATTCTCCAACGTTACATATGGTTAAGTCATAGGTTGCAGAAAGACCCTTTGGAGGGTATCAATTTCGTTCACCCTCAACATTGGCTATGTTATGGTTTTCTCCAACCACGCTTTCACCAATTATGCTCATAGTCTGCGTCCATCCTCTGTTCTTTACAAACCATCGAATTATGAATTGATTCAATTGATTTCAGCAAAGAAACTCGGATTCGATGTTACGCCTTTTATGGAGAGGTTTAGTATAATTAAACAAGTAGAAATTTGTTATTACAGTGCTCAATTTACATAATAAACCACTTGGCCTCCTCTGGGTTCTATACAGGAACCAATTCAATTCTTATCGACTTTGCGAGCAGGGCTTAAAGCATTTTGAGTAATCAGGGACAATGCTTCAAATTAACAGAATAAACTCTTCAGCCTCCCTTGACTTTCCAATACATAAATCACAATCAATTTCTCAACATTTTATGCAAATCAAACAACCACGAGGGTGGAACCCTCCTTTTAATACTCCTATGAATCAATTAAATTCGAAATGCCTCTAACCAGGTTATCCTTTGATGTATACAATTCACACCTTACTATGGTTAATTCACAGAGTTCACACAATTTGCACCAGTACACCATAACTTAAAATGGGTTATAAAATTAGAAATTAAACCTCCATTTTGGTACTGATTCAAACTTACTGTTCGACCAGAATAACGCCCATCACCGTCAATTGTATTGTAGTTACATTAAAACCCCAACTGCTTGCTTTGAAATTTCCCAGTGCAGTTTCTTCAATTTCATCAACTGTATATGCCCACTCTGTCTCTCATCAACTCAGTGTCCCTTTCAACTAAACAAATCTGTCTCTCCTTTGTGCTCCTTTTATGCTGACTCTGTTGCTCTCTTTTGCTACCTCTGCTACCTCTCTTTCTGCTTCCATTGCTCCTTGACTAATGTTTCATGTGCTCCTCCTTTGCCATCTCCTTTGCCATCTACTTCTTCTATTTTTCTTCTCTCTTTTCCTTGTTGTTGTTTCAGGTGCTCTTCCTTTGCCATCTCCTTTGCCATCAATGACAACATTTCCAATAGTCTCCCCCTTTGGCATTGATGGAAATACTTTAGTGCTCTCTTTTTTCTTGCTTTTCCTCCCCGTTTGACATCAATGGCAAAGGGTTGCACATCTCCCAGTGTGGATTCTATCTTTGTATTTCCTCTCTCTGAGATGTGTTTAGGCCTTCTCCTTCTGAATTTGTACCCTGCTGCTCCAAACTACTATTGAGAGAACACTTTTGAGACTTATTGAAGTTGTAGGTGATGACAACCATATGTAATCAGACTTGTATAATTAGAGATGCATCATTGGATCAATACTTAAATATTGTGAATGCTCCACGTGACATATCAAGCTTGATTTAGCTATGCTTCAGTCTATATTATAATCTTCATATACGATGCATATCTATTGAGGAGGGTTGTAGATGGACTTTTTCTGCTATGCACATCTACAATACTCATCTGTTCAATTGTGATGATGCCAATATATCTTTTATTGTTGTGGTTCACCTGTACTGTCTGTTGGTAATGATATGAGCTAGGATGCTGATAATGATATTACAGTTAATAGCTGAAAGGTCCTTGTCACTGATGTGATCAATGAATTAAGCCATAGTTTACAACTTATTGTGAAATTATATGATATCTTTCAATCTAAGAGACCAAATGAATTTACTGCTTGCACACTGTACTTTCAAAGCAAACCCTTCATTGTATTGGTCAGTTTCACTTATTAACCATGCAATTTTCTTTATGACATAAGGGGGTTATGTATGTCAATGATCAATCTCTCTTTAAATGGTGAAATATGAGCAATTCCTTTCTGCTGAAGTATGCTTGTGATGAATCAATACCAGACTTTTGAACCTCAATGGTAGTCACAACTAGTCCTTCATGCTTTAGATATTTTAATTGTTCTATCATGATGAAATTTATTAAAACATATTCTAGTTATTTAATTGAGCTCTCATCAAACAGACTTCTCACAGTTTTATGAAAGATATTAAGAAAAGAGGCCTTGAAGACATATCTGTATTGACGTCAGAAAGGCATGCAATCATATATAGAAAAAGATATTGCTTCAAAGTTTAATATAATGCTTTAAGTGTAAACAAAATACTAATCCTTTAGCTCTTTTATTGACCTTTTTGATCTTGAAGAATGTAGACAGCGCTGGGATACTATCTTAATGTTATTTTGCATTAATCCTTTAATCCTGAGGACCTGTACCATACTGCTGCTCCAATGATAAAACTTGGGAATCTGTTGATAAGCATGCTGCTTGTACCTAAATACCACTTGATACTACTTTGATAAACCATGCAGAGATTTCAGTTCAGCTTGTACAGTAACCCATAATTAAGACATCCTTCATAAATTATACTATTGAGATTTCCACACCAACAGTCATCAATCTCCTGAGTTTGATCTTGACATCTTTAACAATTTGCTTATTCTGCCATTCTCTTCAAAGAAATGTCACTGCATTTTCCTTTCTAAGACTGCTCCAGAATCATTGCTGCTTTAAAAATCAATTCAACAGTTCTAATACAAAGATCTTTGGGAAGGCATCTTCAATTTCTTTTCAATGAATCTTCATGGGCTAATTACTCAAAGATTTATTACTCACTTAACTGCATTCCTCCAAGGAAAATTTTCATAGATGAAAGATGTAATGATATAATGATGATAGGCACTTCTCTCACTCATCCTTCTTAATGTGATTCATTTTTAATTCTGGCAGTATGATGCACTCTGTGATCATCCTTCAATGTGATGATGCCTTCTTCTATCATCATGGCTGCTTGCTGCCTTTTGTTCTTTCATTACTCTGTCAGCTATTGAATGCTTCAGATCATCTTCTTCCTCTTTAGTTCTCTGTTAGAGGAATTTTTCTTTCCCTTCCTGATCTTATAACTAATTTCATTCCAAGGATCTCTTCTTAAACTACTTTCATGGGGACTATTTATGAACTGCTCTCCCCCTGGGATGTTGCTTCATATTTATCACTGATTAGATATTTGCATTGCTTCCTAGAGCAGCTCCCCCTAAGATTATGATGGATTCATTAAGTTATTGAGGTAACAGGCTCCCCCTTTCTCTTTTCCTTCCATACTTTATTGGGGTTCTTCATAATGTTTGCACTCCTTTTTGATTCATAGTTTTGTTTGATTGGGTTTGATTTCATCATCTGTCTGGAGTTATTTAATATATATGGAAGTTTACATTCCTTAGCTTTGTGACCAAGTTTGAGGCATACATAACATCTTATTTTTCCAAAGTACATTTGAGGTGGAGTATAATATTTTGTTCCCCTTTTTGAACATAATTTACAATCAACAAGTTTATGTCCAAAATTATTGCATGCATAACAATAGCCATGGAAATGATTTGTGTACCTGGGGAAAGATTGTCTTTTCCATTTGTTTTCTTGAGGTATTCTTCTCAATTGCTGAATCTTTTTCTGGTTGAAGTTGATAGGCCTTGTCTTATATTGTGCTTCAATGTGTCCTGGTTTATGACAAGAAAAACATGTGCTATTTTTCATAGGAGGAATGAACATCCTTTGACATCTTCCAATTTTATTTACTTCATAATTAAGAGTGTATGAGCCTTTTTCGGCTAACTGTTTCATCCTTTCATTAACTATCCTTTCATGTTGCTGCTTGTTTTTGTTTGCTTCTTCACAAATCTTGTTCTTGCTAGCTTTTTCTCCTGCAGGAATCTTCTGAGCTGCTTCATTTTCCTTTACAGCTTTTACAAAATGACATTCCTGTTATCTTTAACCTTGGACATGTTGGTTTCTCCTTCATATCCTATCCCAGCCTTTATGAGAGGTGACCTTTGTGCATTTAGAATCTTGTCCAACTGTTCAGAGATTTTCATTTGAGGAGTATTCATTAATAATTCTTTTTGGGATTTTTCTAATTTCTTCCTTAGGCTCACTACTTCTTCTTCCAATCTCTCACATTCCAGACCTTTCTCTCTCATTTTTTCCAGCAGAGTGTCTTCTACTTTCTTTGCTTCTTCAAGCTATGTCTTTAGGCCAATAATTTCTTTCTTATCTTTATATTTTTTCTCATCACATATTTGCACCAATATCTTCAGGTCTTTGTTTTCATTCTTCAATCTTTCTATTTCAGTCAAAGCAGTGTCAAGTTTGGCTTTTTCTTCAGCTATAATTTCTTCATGGTTCTTATCTCCATTCACACTAGTAGGTACCTCATTTGATTGAACATTTTCTTGCTGACATGAATTTTTCTTCTTCTTAATTCTCTTATCCTTCTTAACAATGTAGTCCTTAGTGTCTACTCCATGCATGAAATGCAATCTATCCCAGATTTCTTTTTTAGAGGTTAAATCCATTATTATCTCAAGATCCTTTTTATGTAGACTGTTGTATATCACACATTTTTCCTTGGCATTCCTATGTTGTTCTTGCACCGAGGGAGAGTCTGTGCAGTAACCATCACATACGAGTTTCCATACCTTAGGTGCATTAGCCATTAACTCGGTTTTAACCTTATCTCTCCATTCAGGAAAGTTTGTTGTACTTAACACAGGTACATTTTGATAGTCCATGACTCAACCAGATCTCCTTCAAGATCTTAGGCTTACATCAAAGGAACCTACTCTGATACCAATTGTTGAACCCTTAGTTAAACTAAGAGGGGGGGGGGTGGGTGAATCAGTTTAACACATTCATGGTCTTTTAAATCTTTCCTTAAAATAATTTACATCTTCATTTCAAGATCAACTTAATATGTGAGCAATCTCAATTTGTGAGCAGTAAGTATCAAGCAGATTTGTTAATATAACAACAATTTTAATATGTGAGCAACAAGTATTAAGCAGATTAGATAAACCACATCAACAGATAGACAACATGCACAGAGACACCAGATATAAGTGGAAACCCATAAAGGGACAAAACCACATCTTATTATTGTTGTGATGCAAAGGAAAGCTCCAACTCCCTCTCACCACTGATTTTCTGTAGGCACCAACCTATAGGAGGCTCCTACCTCAATTTTGCAAGCTACAACTTGCAAGCAAGCTCCAATTCCCATCAATTTTCTACAGGCACCAACCTACAAGAGGCTCCAACCTCAGTCAGCTACAACTGACATCTATCAAGCTACAACTTGACAGGGAAGCTCCAACATCCTTACTCTTTCAAAAGAAAACATTTGCTGATTTACCTTGGATATCAGCTCTGTTTTTCACCTTCTTTACTGTTGTCCTCCAGTCTTCATATCTGTTCTGTATCATCTCTGCATCTTCTTAGATTCTCTATCAACTCCTCTTTCTTCTTATCCTCTCTGCCTCAATTCTGCATTCTCTAACCTCTCTATGGATATCAATGAGATATTATTTATAGAGATTTCCTAATGAATGTTAGCATTCCTCAGGGAATTTTAAATGAAAAAACATGCCTCTTTGACTACTACCTTCTCATTTCTTTTACCAGCTTATTTAGAAAAAATATAACAATATGTATTAATTTCAAATTTACAGTGGGATTTTTGTTTTCCTCCAGAGACTTTCCAATGCATCACAAACAATATAAAATCATTTACAACATTTACACTCACATTTTCAGTTACATATATAAATTTTACTCAGCCCTTTTTATGGCCTTTGGCTTTGCTGGTTTTGTCTTTTCTACTGCTGTCATGTAACTGTCTTGCATACCTCTGTTTACTGCACCTCTGAGCACCTGTGCATGTACACCTGTCAAATCCACATTTTCATTCATGTGCATATTCACCTGGTTACTGCAATTGTGTACCTACTGTATATATAATTGCTGACTTTAAATCTAGGCACTCTCAAACTACTGGTTTCAGAAACTTATTTCCCTTTTCATCTTTGAAGGAAACCTTATTATGAACCCACTATATTAAAATTGAATAATATTCGATTTTTCATTAGTTCAATGTTGTGTTAAAGCTTCCATTTAATAAATACCCATGGTCCTTATAGTTCACTCTCATCAAATGTACATACCACGACTGCCATAATACATATACATACATACATACATACATACATACATAAATATATATATATATATATATATATATATATATATATATATATATATATATATATATATATATATATATATATATATATATATATATATATATATATAGATATATATCAACGTGCACTATGAATCCACTCAATGAACTTTGACCAACATTCATTTTCCTACGCTGGGAATTAAATCAATGTATGCGGAAAACCCGCATCAATTTCTTTCTACATTTAATATCTAGCGCAACTTCAACCAGAGCCACATTAAAATCGCTCCTTTCCTTCTTCTGACCTTTGGGTTAACTCCCACATATCAAACTTTAATTTATGAACATTCGAGTCCTAATTAGCCCCAAGGTAAGCCTTTGTTTAAACAATGGCCGGCGCATATAGCTATTACGCCACAACTTTAACTGACCCCAAATATCAACCTTCGATTAAATAATTATCCACTCCTTAATCCTTTTTGCACAGCCAAAGGAGCTTTTCTTCTTATAAATATACATATGGGCAATTAACGTTACAAACCAAATAGCCCCGAATTCTATTCTTGGTGTGGAAGCTTATGGATGTAAACAAAGGTTATCAAACCACATCTAAAATGTAAAATGTGTTGTGGCTTACCATTAACATATCTCTCCATGGCTTATCATCTCGACATAATATGGATACACATTACACCTTTATTCAAACCCTGATGCATACAAAATTCCTTTCAAGCATCATACCACGAATTGAATTAAAATAATGACCGACAGTCATTCGGGTCCCACAACAACTTCATACCTTGGCTTATATTCCAAAAATCAAAGCCAAATTTGATTCGGGCCAACTCAACATTATAGTAAATACCTTGCCATTAACGTTCGTCCATCACGCGAGCATGAATGCTGTCGATCTCCTAGCCTATTTGATTGAACGGACACCTCTCATATCGCGTTGTTTTAGTCTTTGTGAGTTAACTCTTAAAATTTACGTGATGTGAATGGTTTTCTAATATCGCCTGAGGCCACGTGGCGAGTGAAGACTTATATTGTGTTATTTTCATAAAATCTACTTACCACTTACTTATCCACGTGATATAGCTGGTATTCAACCCCGAAACCACTTCTACTGTTCACACTCCTCCTAGTTCCATGCCTCCAACACAAGGTTCTGATTTATTTTTTCAGCGCCTTTAGATATATGAATTTTGCCTTCACTCTTGTTTATTCTTGCCTCACTTTTTAACGCCTTTTCCATACATAAACTCTGCCTTCACTATTGCTTGTTCTATGTGATGTGATTCAAGTATCGGACAAGCTTTAATACAAAATATTGCACCTCAACTACTATTCCTCATGCGTATTATGGCTTAGCGCTTCCAATTCGGCAACATTCGATTACTGATTGTTCAAAGCTCTACGTCTTTGCCATTCTCCAATGTTACATATGGTCAAGTCACAGGTTGCGGAAGGACCCTTTGGAGGGTATCAATTTCGTTCACCCTCAACATTGGCTGCGTTATGGTTTGCTCTAACCATGCTTTCACCAATTATGCTCATAGTCTGTGTCCATCCTCTATTCTTTACAAACCATCGAATTACGAATCGATTCAATCAATTTCAACAAAGAAACTCAGATTCGATGTTACGCCTTTTATGCATAGGTTTAGTATAATTAAACAACCAGAAATTTTTTATTATGGTGCTCAATTTACATAATAAACCACTTGGCCTCCTCTGGGTTCTATACAGGAACCAATTCAATTCTTATCAACTTTGTGAGCAGGGTTTAAAGCATTTTGAGTAATCGGGGACAATGCTTCAAATTAACAGAATAAAATCTTCAGCCTCCCTTGAATTTTCAATACAGAAATCACTTAAATCAATTTCTCAACATTATATGCAAATCAAACAACCACGAGGGTGGAACCCTCCTTTTAATACTCCTATGAATCAATTCAATTCGAAATGCCTCTAACCAGGTTATGCTTTGATGCATACAATTCACACCTTCCTGTGGTTAATTCACAGAGTTCACACAATTTGCACCAGCACACCATAACTTAAAAATGGGTTGTAAAATCAAAAATTAAACCTCCATTTTGGTACTGATTCGAACGTACTGTTCTACCAGAATACTTCCCATCACCTTCAACTATATTATAGTTACATTAAAACCCCAACTGTTTGCTTTGAAATTTCCCAGTGCAATTTCTTCAATTTCATCAACTGTATATGCCGACTTTGTCTCTTATCAACTCAATGTCCCTTTCAACTAAACAACTCCATCTCTCCTTTGTGTTCCTTTTATGCTAACTCTGCTGCTCTCTTTTGCTACCCCTGCTACCTCTCTTTTTTCTTCCTCTACTCCTTGACTGATGTTTCAGGTGCTCCTTCTTTGCCATCTCCTTTGCCATTTACTTCTTCTATTTTTCTTCTCTCTTTGTCTTGTTGTTTTTTCAGGTGCTCCTCCTTTGCCATATCCTTTGCTATCAATGACAACATTTCCAACACATAGTCCTTGAATTCATTTTCTATAAGCACCAAATCTATTCTCTTCTTCCACGCTTCAAAATTTGATGATCCATAGAGCTTGCTCCTTCCTTGAAAAATGAATTAATTTGATTTAAATATTGAGACATATAGAATAATATTTTACATACTTTTCAAAAGAGTGTCTAGATTGATGATGATGTCTTGAAATATCTTAATGCTCCTAAGACTTTTCAAGAGACTTCAAATAATCTTATAATGATGATTTCTCAGATGGATGGTACAATATCAAGTTCAAGTTTCTTGAAAGATGAATGTTGATGCTTTGAAGAATGTACATGATGTTCCCATGATACTTGATGCTCCTTAAATGATGTGTCCTTATAAAGTAGTCTTCAAAAATTAGTATTTATGAAAGATATTCCAAGAGAGATATTGATAAGATGATGATCCTCTTCGAAATATGATGATTAACCAAGAGCCTTCAATGATAGAGAGAGAGAAGGATAATTGATATCGTAGTCTTCCTTGAAGATGATTGATGAATATTTCTTACTTAAACCCTTCCTTATGCCATCCCTTATGTCCTTCCCTATTTCATTCCATTTTTTCTCCAAAATAAATTTGATGAAACTCTTACACTTATGCCAACAAGAGTGATCCTCAAGTTTCCTTCTCCTCATCTTATGTTTGATTGTTGATAAATCACTAGGGAAGAAATTAGGGTTGATTTATCTTTACTTGATAATTACTTGTGATTAAATGTTAGATTATTATTAATTTTTATATGGTATTTCCATAAAACAACTACCAAAACTATAAACCATGAATATCACAAAAATACAATGAACACAAGATATAGGCTCCAAGCCTAGGAAAATTCCCACAAAGGGGAAAACCCAATCAAATCTTCTTATAGAATCAGATCAAAGTGAGAAATACAAGACCTAAAAATTAAGACCAAGACTTCCCATAGGACCTATATATACCCTCCTTTCAAGCTCTTCCAACAAGTCAAAGTTAACTAAAGTCAATGATAGTCAAACCCTTCTAACTTTGGTCAAAATTCAGAATTTTGGTCCCTGCAACAAAATTTCAGCCCCTGCAACTAGGTCTACAATTTTCATCCCCTACAACTCCTGCAATTTTGCACGTGTATCAGAAATTAGGGAAAATGTTTTCCTCCTTTGACCATTTTTCTCTCTCCTTTGACTTTTACTCTTTTCCTTGACTTCACTGGTTTTTGCACTCTTCTTGGCACAAAAATTGAACTTGCTTGAGATGCTCCAAATGAGGATGAGTTGCACTGTATTTATACACATCCAAGAGGGTTAATGGTTTTAGCATCATACTCACATAAGAATTCAATAAGTCCATATTGAATCATAAGTATTCACAAAATGATGAAATTATGAAATTATTAATAATAAAAGTAGACTTACTTCTACATATGACCAAAGATGAGGATAATAAGAGAATTCAGGGATGGATATCACACAAAATTAACTAAGATATTTGTGGAGATATTCATGTACATATTGTGGAGAAAATTATGGAGAAGGTTCAACCAATTAGCCAAATTGGTAATTTGTTATGAGAACCTCAATTCTATAATACGAGGCCTCATGTGTGAGAGAATTATGTATCATTATTATTTGTGAAAATACGATTAGGATAAAATCCTTTTCCTCCATGTATCTTGTATCTTGATATTGTTATTTAGTTTGTATTAATTACTTCAAATGGGTCCCTTCCGAGGTTGACTTGTCCAGGTAAGGCTGACTTGGTATTTTGGGACAAATTGAAATTTTTACTCAAATAAAATTCCTTTTCTTTCTTATTTCAAAAGCTCAAATGGGAATTGAATCTAGTACAATAATTTGACTCATGAAAAATATTCTTTTGACTCAATAAACCATAGAAGCATGAAGAATATGCTTAACCTAGAAAACAAATTGACTTGAGCATGAAACCCATGGTTAAAAAAATATCATTTTATTCTTTTTATTTTAAAAGAAATATGTATAATGGCATAAGCACAATGAAAATTATGAAGACCGAACCTAGTTATATCTTTCAACAAGGGAGAGAATGACACTATTTGAACTTAACACCAGGTACAAACAAGGAGCAGTAGAGTTTTAGTGGAGACTAGATAAGAGAAGAGGAAGAATAAAAAAATCAAGGGTGAGTAAATGGGAGATAAGAATGTCTAGATCACATAGAGCGAAACAGGTTAAAAAATAGGACAAAGAACTACCCCCAAATCTAAAATCGGTCCCAACACTAACTAATCCAATCACAATAAATGAAACACATAATAATTTCACAAAAAAATATTTAATCCAAGACATAAATGGGAATTTATATACTCTGAAGTAAAAATACTTGAATAAAAGACACCCCCCTTAAAATAGTATTTAGATAAAAAGCTACAAAAGAAAACCAATTTAAAAACTAAAACCACTTTGCTCAAGAAAAATAAAACAAGAACCAACCTAAGAATCAGAGCTTAAGGGAGATTAATAAATATAAAAAAATATGGAAACCAAAATAAGGTTTCCAAGAACCACTATTGAATTATCCATTGGCCTTGTAGGATACACATCCCATCTACACAAATGGGGCACTAACCTTGATTTTGGTGAGAACTTAGAGCCCCCATTGTAGGAAACTACACCAATCTTAAATCTTAAAAATTCACTAGCTAAGGAGAACCACCATATCATAAAAATGAAATATAATTAATAATTAGATGATTTTTCTATGCCAAAAGGCCTCCAAAAAAGGATACATAATAAGTCAAACAAGAAAAACTCATGAAGCCTCTTAACCATGATTTTAAAAAAAATTCCATATCCTTTTGTATGCATCCATTTTTATTCCATGAGATCACTCTAGAATTACATTTCCACCTTCAATAATGGTGTGTTGATGGATAAGAAACCAACATAACCCACTACCCCATTCTTGCATTTTGGCACCTTCCCTCAGGAGCATGGATACCTTTTAACTAACATCTCTTGGTGGGAGGTGGCATAGATATCCACCATCCCCATCCATCACATCTCTTATTTTTCATTTTGGTTTCTCCATGATCACTTGTTGTGGGGAGGATAATACTACACTAAAATATAGAGGCATCTCAAATTCTGAGTTTCCATTAGGAATCTATGGGTAGGTTATTAAATTTACTACATTCATTATAATATTTTTAGATATTTTTTTCCCTATGTGTCTAACATGATCTATTACAGTTGTTGGTAATTTCAAAATAAGGGATTATATTACTTCCAATTGGATCTCTAATCTACAAGAAATCAAAACTTGGGTATTGGAATATCCATTTTGTAATTTTTAACCATACCTATAATAAGTTGTGATTCCCCTTCTATGAGAACATTGGTATAGTTGTTGTTGGAAGCTAACTCTATTCCATAATATAAAACAAAGTATTCTACTACATTATTGCTATCAATTCATATCAATTTGACATAAAATCAAGGTATATATCACCTATGGTACCTAAAGAGACCACAAAAGCTTGTTGGCCTAGGGCTTCCTTTATCTGTTCCATCGAAATTAAGTTTCATGAATCCTTTTGGATGATATTTCCTTTGCTTTGAATATGAGGAAATGGATTGGATAAGGTTTCTAGATAATATTCGAGGGGAAAGATAGATGGCCAAATATTGAAGTATAGTAGCCTCTCAACTATTTCATACCCAATCTTGCATGGATCAATTGTGAATTAACACTATTTATTTTATGCCTCTTTCTATGTTTTTCCATAGGATTTCTCCTAATATTATTTCATATTTTAATATTCATATATTTCTCTCTTTACAAATCTCCAAGAGAATAAATCTAGGAATTAGTTTCCAAACCCTATCGATAATGGGTTTTCAAAAAAGATAAGCCTCTCCAATTAGAGATGATGAAATTCACATTGTTGTGTGATATATCTAATTGGCTAAACATTATCACAACTTTATCATGTGTTGAGAAGAGGTTTCATATCTTATGATTCCACCTTGCATGGGATCAAATATCTAGCGCTTCAACCCACTTTTTTGCAACCAATTCCAAGTTAAAAAAAAATTGATACATTAGTGACCCTAAAAGAAGAGATACCCTAGGCTATAGGTTTAGCTTCCAAATATTAGTCCTTACATAATTTCTTGGGAGTAAGATAGAATTGGTAATTAAGTTGTACACTTCATTTAAATTGTGTTTTACAATATATGTGTAGCCCCAATGTAGCATGTCAAGCGTTGATTGGATTTTATTTATCTATATCCATTTCTTCCCATAAATGCATCCATTTTGGGATGTTATACTCTTGGCACAATTTCCTTTTGGTTTGCCAAGTTCTCTAGTTCTCCTATTGTGAAGTATTGTTCGAATATTGGAACATTGTAAAGTACCCTTATTTCTCCATGAAAATATAAATATCCTAAATATTGTTATATTTTATATTCGTGTCGTTTTTATTTTCTAAATATCATGAAATTTTCCTACCCTATACAAATTTGACATATGATTCCACTAATCATACCAAAATTAAGCTTGGTTTTCTTTTCTTATTTCACAAGATATATTGTCTCGAATGATAAATATATTTTTCTGTGAAACATTCCATATACGATATCGTTTAAAGTGTCCTCCATCTGTGGGCGCGAAAATTTTCGTAAGTAAACAGTTGAAAGCCTCAACAGAGCATAAAAAGATAATCAACAAAGAGCACTCAAGTAAGGAAGCATATGAATTACCAAAATAAGATTTATATACATACCTAGAAGTCCTACATTTGATGATGTTCTCATAGGGTCCAAACCCTCTACTTCCTCTGAAATGAGCAAAAGTACAAGTTAATTCACAAAGCATATACATAATAGATAATTCAATGTTCATACATAAAATATATGTTAGATCATAATATATAATCATACAAAATATCATTCATGAGATAATAACAAATCAAAAATAAGACATGGGCTTCTTTATTGATTAACAACAATAGGTACAGAAAGGGTACAACCTAATCCAGGCCAAAGGCACCGACAAAGCCTTCCTATGGATCCGTCCAGCCTGAACCACAAAGACAACCTCTCTAACAAACAAAAGAAGGTGATATATAAGGATGATGAGAATCTTTGCAAAGGAAACCAGGGCTTCCTAGAAACTAAGAGTGTAGGAGGAAAGGGAAAAAAAACTTGATCTAGGATAAAAATGGGTATAATGTCAATATTCTTTATGGTTTTGTAATTAGGCCTACCCAAGGGGTGTATATATACCACCTGATATTGGTTATTTCAGTTAGGTCACAGGCTCTTGTAGGCGGGCTCTCGATAAAACCTATCCCAAAAAAAACATTTTATTTTATTTTAGGAGTGCTAAATGATGCTATGACACCATCGCATATTAAAAAATTTCCTCTATGTTTGGAGTATATTTATTTCCCATAACTATCCTAATAGCTTAGATTATGAGTGAAGCCACTGCCACCAAGTTTGACTCCCAACATTGATCTAGAAGGATCTCCACAATCAATAGAAACTGATGGACTTAAATGCTAATGAAAAAGTCTCCATTTTGAAGATCTCATCAAGAGCTTTGAAACGCCGCTTGAATAAGGCCAACAAAACTTCATATGAGAAAGTTACAATCAACTAAAGTTTTTCCCAAACAGGGAAAAAATGTTTAGGGTTGACATGTTGCATCACCAAGGATTGAAATGTGTTTGCATGGATGATGATGTAATAGTATAAAAACATACACAAATGTTGATGTGGTAGTACAAAAAGTGACAAGTGATAGCCTGAATGATGACGTGGCATGATAGGTGGAATTATGATCCATAATTTTGCAATAACGCAATAAAATACATAAATAAACATAAACGCAAAGATGCAACATGAATAACACTTCATTCCATTACTATCAAATACTTACAAATGCTTACAGACATAATGGGAAATAAACTAGCTTAGGTGATGGTAGCTTATCTTTGAGGAGAGATGTGGCGGCTACATGCGTTTAAACTATGTTATAATGAGGCTCAAGGGCCTTTTTATTATTTAAAAATAAGAGAAAAACCTAAACAACCAAAACCCTAACTCGAGGAGATGTAACACCAAGAGTTTATGGGCACTGTTGGGGTTAGTTGGGCAACCAACTTCTCGGGGTCGTAACTTGGTCATATTATCTCTGTTTGACATGTATGATACCTAGTTGGAAAGATATCTAAGAGGACTACCGCTTCTAATGTGATTTTTATGAAATTTTTAGATCAATCATGGCTAAAAAAACGTCGTTTGGGGCCTCCGAATGGTTACAGAATTTTAGGACCTAAAAAATGCTAAAAATAGTAAATAAGAAAATTGATGAAACTTACTAGGTGGAATAGGCAAGTAGCCATAAATATCCACCTGGATCATTTCTCCCCCCTTAGGAAGAAATGGTCCCCATTTCCTACAGAGTCTCCATGAGTTGGGGAAATTTTTGTTGAACCTGGTCCCTGGTGAACCACTTTCCTTGGTGAAGAGCTGACATGCTTTGATAACTCGATATAGGTGGATTATCTACTGGAGGGTGTTATTCATTCATTTGTCCATGATCCGATCAGTTGTGGCTTGCTCCATGCAATCTGGGTCTAACTATGTTGGTGTGAGTTGTTTTACCATGTCAGATATGTCCAGTAGAGGTGGAAAGTAGGGCTGAAGGTAGTCCACATTGAACACTTGGTGCAGACCACGGAATGGTGGAATACTGAGCTGGAAGGAATTATCCCCTACAACCTTGGTGATGGTGTATGGCCCATATCGAAATAGGTGAAGCTTGTAGTGGGGTCCAACGAGGCACTCCTTCTGAAAATGTAGCCATACTTTGTCGCTCACCTGGAAGTTGTGTGGCACCCGATGTCAATCATGTCATTACTTATACTTAGCATTGGATTTGTCCAATATGTCATGAACCTATTGGAGGATGTACTAAATGTGCTCAATGAAGTTGTTCGCCTTGTTGGCTTCAAGCTAGACATGAGGCAAATATGCCTGAGTAGTCGCAAATGGCATGGCTACATTAATGAGACATAGTGGATAGAATCCCAAGCCCACCGGAAAGGGGTTGTAGCCGGTTTAGTTGTGGAGAGTCCGGTTATAGCTATGATGTACATAGGGTAGGATCTCATCCCATGTGTGTGAATGATTTGAGTTGTACATGCACTGAATATGTACGATCATCTTATTGATGACGTTTGTCTGTCCATCAGTTTGGGGATGGAATGTTGTGGAATTGGTGATCTTAGTTTCGAGCATCAACCAGAGGTTGGACCAAAATGTATTTATTAACCTGCTGTGCCAAAGTAATATGATAGACTGTGGGATCCCAAAGTGTACCCATGCTTGCTCAAAGAATACTTTAGTAGTGGCTTCTACTGTGATATTCTTATTGCAGGCTACCATAATGGCCATCTTTAAGAATCTGTCGATGACCAAAAAAGCACAGTTGTTGCCATGCTTAGTAGAAGGAAGGCCCACCATATAATCCATGTAGATGGATTCCAAAGGTTGACTAGGGGTAGGGAGTGCAGTATAGAGGCCTTTACTCTTGATGGTTGTTTTGGAAATGGTGCAGGTAGTGCAGGATCTGATGTACTTCCTGAAATCATGTTGAAGGTTTAGCCAATAGAAATACTCTTGCAGTACTACCACTTTTTTCTCAACCCAAAAATTCCTAGTGACTCTACTGTAGTGTGCTTCTAAAATCATCTTGTCACGCTCATTTGAAGGAACACAAAGGTGTCCCAGGTGACATAGCAGTGCACCTTGGAGGTGAAAATTTGGAACTTGATTACCCTCCAATAGTGTATTATATGTGTGGCAGAATTTTGGATCACTTCTCTAAAGAAGTGCCCAATCGGAAGTCTTGTGCCCACAAGAGTTGAGCACGGTGGTTAGCGCCACATTTGGGGGTCGACTAAGGTAGTCTACAAAATTGTTGGTGCTACCCTTCTTGGACTTGATGTTCAAATTAAATTGTTGTAGGTATGTGGACCGCTTCTGATGGTGATCATTCTGCAACTTCCGTTATGTCTGTATGAACTACAGGGGTTGATGGTCTATGTGGATGACTATTTCCTTCCCTAAAATGTAATTCTTCCATCTTTAGTAGGCTTGCACAATGGAATACATCTCTTTTCCATAAGTGGGATAATTCCAGACTGTGTCGAAAAGTGTGTCACTGTGATATGCCATTGGATGGCCATGTTCAGTAAGAACTACCCCAATAGCATAATCAGAGGCATTTGTCTTGATCTCAAATGGTTGTTACAAGTTTGGTAATGTGAGCATTGGTGTAGAGGAGAGGCGATGTTTCAACTCTATGAATGCCTTTTGTTGATATTCAGACCAAAAGAATTTTTCTTTCGCTTCTCCCTTGGTGACTTGACTTATGTGCCAAGTGGTATCAGAAAATCCAACATGAACCTACATTAAAAATTGGTAAGACCCAGAAATTTGGAGAGATATGTTAGAGTGGTTGGGGCTGGCCAATCCCCAATGACTTGGATCTTGGCTAGTTCCACATGCACCCCTTGCTCATGAATAATGTATCCCAGATACTGAACCTGGGTCATGCCAGAAGTTCACTTCTCCAAATTGGCACAAAACTTGTGTTGCTGGAGTGTTTGGAGAACCTATCAGATGTGGTGGAGGTGCTCTTCCCAAGTATGGCTTGATTAGGGGCTCATTTTTTTGCTCAAAAATCAAAGTTATCAGATTGGCTCAGAACCTGAACGCGTAGTGCTCTCAATTCTCAATCCCGTGCACTTCACTTCACAAAAAATGGTCGCTTTATTCTCCCGTAAATGAATTTTTCCTGCTTTGCCAAATAGGTAAATTAAAATGAAAAATATAGTGAGATGCCCAGTCAACAATCCATACTTCTGACGTGGCATGCTGACGGTGCAGGTCAATTTTTTGGCATTTTCTGCAGGTGAATGGTAGGCCGCCAAGTGGTAGCTTGGCACTGGTCCAATTGAAGGGTGATGTGTTGAGTTTTTATTGGTCAATTTTAAGCCAATTGAGTGATGACACATGGAAATCCTGGAGGCTGCCACATGCCCCCCCAAGGTCAAAATGGTGTGGTAACATTTTTGGGACAGGTCCAGGTGGAGGTGCCAGGGTTTGACCCCGTGACCTAACGCCACATAGGCGCACACCATACCACCTCTGCTACCGGTTAGTTCTTACAATTCAATGGAATTCACATATTTAGACTAAGGTTTGTTTACGGCAGGGTAAGGTGGGGGCCAGCCTCAAAGGGCCAGCCCCCATTCCATATAATCCATGTGCCAGACCACCAGCGGGGCTAGAGTAAACCACGAAGTATTAAGACCTTAAACACAATTACTTAACCCTTAATCCATGTCATTAGTGCTAATTTGGAAGTTAATGTGGATTAAATTAAGCATGCAATTAACATGTTAAGTTCACTTAATTAACGCACTAAATCCACTCAACATTTAATTGGTAGACCTCCATATTTAGGGAAACTTCTAGTTTTAGTGGCAATTTTATACCAATCCAAGCTCATAAAGAGGCTAGCTAACCATTTTGAGCCATTCTGGACTCATTGGAGTAGGTTACAAGAGCAAAGGAGCATTGCAAATAGGTCAATTTTACAATTTGAGCATAATATAGAGGCCTAAGCCATGGAAGCTGGACCAAAGAGATGTAGCCTAGGAGGGGTGAACTCCTTCATCAAAAACCTATGTTAATGTTATGTATGGTGATGTTCTGTACTTTTATTTCTGATGATCATCTCTTGTTTTATGTTAATTTTCTCACTAAATTGACATGAAAAACACACATGAGACTTGATAATTTGCAAGAAAAATTGACCCCTTAAGGACACATAAGACATTGAATTTATAATCTAAATTAGTAATTAGCAAAAAAAACTAAAATAATCCATTTAGATCATTTTTGGTATTAGTGCTCAAGTTCATTAGGTTTTGTTGTGCAAGAAGGGATCTAATTGTTTGCAAGTTTTTGTCATGCTTACAAGGTTAAAACTCAAAAGAGGAGAAGGGAAGTTGGTTGAGAGCCCTACAGTTGGGTCAAGAGGAAGAAGGGAAAGGTTTCCAAATTCTTTGACACCATCACATCCTCAAGTTGAAGTTGATTCTTCAGTGAGCTATCTCATGAAGAAAATCTTATCATGTCATAATCTGAGAGAGGATTTAGGAAGGCATTCTTTGATATGACTGAGATGGTTAAAGTCCTCTATGAGGAAAGGAATGTAAGGCGGCAAGGACAGAGTTCAAGGCCTCCAAGAGGAGAGGGTTATACAAGAGGAGGATGCCATGGAGATGGTAAGAGGCCACCATCCACTCCACCATCTTCTTCAGCACCATATTCACATTCCTCATCATCATTTTCGAATACCACAAATCTTCCATCTATTCATACACATACTTCCAAAGGAGTTGTTAATGTTGGGTATGTGTTATATTCTTTCCACGACTAGACCCACGCGTTGTACGTTGCGTCGGGCACAGCAGGGGGGTCACAGGGGGGTGACAGCCCCCCCTGTCGGGGTTCGGGGCAGCACCCTGGCACAAATTTTTTTTGGTATGTGGTCCCACTCATAGGCAGACCCACCCATGTTTTGTGCATGAGTTTGCACATGGTTTTGGGGTACGATGGTTTTCGGCCCTTGGTATTTTGTAGATCCAGTCTAGGGAACTACGATTATGTTCTAATATAGGGTTAATGGATTGGGGTTTATGTATGCTTTGGCATGTATATATATGTGTTGTAACACTAAAATGAATATAATTAAAAATCAAGCTGGTTGTCTTGATTTGGGATCCAGGGGAAAATCTCTATGTTTATCTATTTTATGTTTTATGCTCTCGCTATTTTTTATTTTCTGTTATAAGATTCATGTGTAGATAATTTCTGTTCAGGGTTGAAACCTACATTTGGTATCAGAGCTGTTTCAGCTTCAAGGGGATGCTTTTTCTACTGAGGGTTTTTTTCTTGGGCCTGAGGTAGACCCTGTTCAGTGGGAGATCTGCGGGATCGATTCTTGCTGTGAAAGAAAATGGCGAGCGGTGGAAAGATAGAGATCAAGAAATTTAATGGTCAGAGTTTTGAGTTGTGGAAGCTCAAGATGGAGGATATGCTGGTGGATAAAGATAAGTGGATCACGGTAGATCCAGGTACTAAACCAATGACAATGTCAGATGAAGACTGGAAGAAACTGGATCGGAAGGCTAAGAGCACAATACGGTTGTGTGTCTCAGATTCAGTATTGTTGAATGTATCTGGGGAAGCTACAACGAAGAATTTATGGGAAAAAATTGGGACTTTGTACCAGTCTAAGTCTCTAGTGAATAAGTTGTTCCTACGAAAAAAGTTGTATAACCTGAGGATGAAGGATGGAGACTCGGTGACAGAGCATCTGAACGCCTTTAATATTGTGGTAAGTCAGCTGTCATTTGTTGATATTAAAATCTCAGATGAAGATATGTGCATCAGTTTGTTGTGTTCTCTACCAGACTCGTGGGACAGTCTGGTTATTGCAATAGGTAGCAATACAACTTCCTTGAATTTTGATGACATTGTCTCAGCCTTGTTGTCAGAGGAAATGAGATGGAGAAATATGGAGGGTCAAAATGGAGATGCCTTGTCTGTATGAGGAAGGTCCCAAAACAGAAACAAGAATAAGGTTTCGAGTGGGAGATCCAAATCTAGGGGGAGATCTAAAACTCCTGGAAATTTTGTAAAGGTATGCTGAAAATGTGGAAAGGAAGGGCACTACAAAAGGGAGTGCAAATATAAAGCTCCTAAGAAAGGAAAGGGATCTGATGATGCTCCTTTTGCAGAGGCAAAAACCACCTCGGATGAAGGTGGGGATTTGTATTTGGCTTCTTCTTCAAATACACATGTAGATCATGAGTCATGGTTGATTGACTCAGGTGCATATTTTCACTTCACTCCCCATAGGGAGTGGTTCTGCGAGTATGAGAGATATGATGGTGGTGATGTCTTCCTAGGGGATGATAGGAAGGCCAGAATCATCGAACGTGGAAAGGTCAAGCTGAAGCTGCAAGGTGGAAGGATTAGAACACTTCCTGGTGTTCTGCATATTCCTGCATTGGCCAGAAATATGATTTCTATAAGCAATATGGATGATGTAGGTGTAAAAACAGTGTTCGAGAAAGATTCCTGCAAGATGGTTCGGGGAGAGCTGGTATTAATGCGGGAAGTTCAGATTGGAACTCTGTACAAGCTACAAGGTAGCACTGTTATTGATGGGTGTAACAGTTCTGTGGTTCCTGAAAGAGGAGCGGAAAGCCTAGCTTTCTCTGGAGAAAATACCATGCTATGGCATCAAAGGATTGGACATATTGGAGAGAAGGGCCTTCGGATACTACATAGAAATGGTACGGTAGAAGGTATGTCTAACTACTCTCTGGATTTTGATTTTTGTGAACATTGTGTATATGGGAAGCAGAATCGGGTGATTTTTCCTTTCTGGTGCTAAGAGGGCAAACAAGATATTATAACTTGTGCACAGTGATGTGTTTGGACCTATGTCAGTTCCATCATTGGGAAAGTCTTTGTACTATGTTTCATTCATAGATGACTTCTCAAGGAATACATGGATATATTTCTTGAGGAAGAAATCTGAAGTCTTTGACAAATTTAAATAATTTTAGGCTCTCGTGGAAAACCATACAGAGAAGAAGATAAAGGCACTGAGGACAGATAATGGTAGGGAGTTTTGCAAGAAGGAATTTCAAGAGTTCTGTAATAAGTGTGGTATAGCACGACAGAAGACTACTCCATAAACCCCTCAGCAAAATAGAGTTGCAGAAAGAATGAACAGAAAGCTGATGGAAAAGGCAAGAAGCATGCTCAGTGGTACCAAGTTAGGACAAGAATTCTGGGCAAAGGCAGTGGCGACTGCATGTTACTTAGTTAACATATCACCTTCATCAGCGTTGGAGGATAAGACTCCACATGAGGTATGGACTGGTAAGAAACCCTCTCTTTCACATATAAGGGTATTTGGATGTGATGCATATGTACATGTACCAAAGGAGAAAAGGACCAAGTTGGATAATAAATCTGAAAGGTGCATATTTATTGGGTAGAAGGATGGTTTAAAGGGTTACAAGCTTTGGAACCTAGAAACAAGGAAGGTTGTGTATAGTTGAGATGTGGTGTTTAGAGAGGTGAAAGATGTTGTTACACATGAAGTCCTACCAAAGGAACCTGAGAAGATAGAATTTGAGCTAAAGGAGGATGAATCAAACTCTACAACAGAAGAAGACTCAGAAGAGGAAGAGCCACAAACTCCAACTTTGAGAAGATCAGCTCGGGAAAGAAGACAACCAGAAAGGTATAGTCCATCTTCTTTCTGTTCAAATTTTTCCTTAACTATAACTGATGATGATCCCAGAACTGTCATGGAGGCAGTAGATTCTAAGGATGGAAAACTCTGGAAGGAGGCCATGGTTGATGAAATGGCATCCTTGCACAAAAATGAGGCATGGGATCTGATGGAGTTGCCAGATGGAAGGAATCCCATCGGGAGAAAATGGGTGTTTAAAAAGAAGATTAATGTAGAAGGCAAGGTGGAGAAATACAAAGCTCGGTTGGTAGCAAAAGGTTATTCCCAGGTGCCAGGAATTGATTTTGGTGATATTTTTTCTCCTATTGCCAAGGTTACTTCTATTAGGTTACTTTTATCTGTTGCTATTGCATTTGATTTTGAGATAGAACAGATGGATGTGAAGACAACATTTCTTCATGGGGATCTAGAAGAGGAGATCTACATGAAGCAACCTGAAGGCTTTGTGGTGAAGGGTAAGAAAGAACTAGTATGCAGGTTAAAGAAGTCTCTGTATGGGTTAAAACAGTCGCCAAGGATGTGGTATTAGAAATTTGACACCTATATACAGGGACTTGGCTTCACCAAAAGCAAGGAGGATCACTGTGCTTATTTTAAATTAATTGGTGACCGTGTTATTTATTTGGTCTTGTATGTGGATGATATGTTGTTGATTGGAAATGACAAAGAAATTATCCAAGATTTGAAGACCCGACTGTTCTCCGAATTCGACATCAAACTATATTTTGGGAATAGAAATTAAGAGAGATCGGGCAAAGAGGAAGCTCTGGTTAAACCAGAGGAAGTATGTCGAGACTGTATTGTAGAGGTTCAATATGCGGGATAGTAAACTGTTGAATGTTCCTATTCCTGTAGGTGTAAAGTTGTCTGCTGAATAGTGTCCCAAGACACAGGAAGAAGAGGAGGATATGTCTCGTGTTCCATATGAAAGTGCAGTGGGTAGCTTGATGTATGCAATGGTATGTACTAGACCAAACATTTCATATGCAGTGGGATTATTGAGCAGGTTTATGTCAAACCCAGGGAAGGAGTATTGGACAACAGTGAAGCGGGTTTTCAGATATTTATGTGGCACTAGTGATTATGGTTTGTGCTACCAGGGAAGACTAGGATTGGAAAGAATGTTGGACATTCGTTTTTTTGTTGATGCTGACTGGGCTGGAGATCTGGACCAAAGAAGATCTACAAGTGGGTATGTGTTTAGCCTATTTGGAGGTGCAGTCAGTTGGATGAGTAAAAGACAATTTGTAGTGGCGCTTTCAACTACAGAGGCAGAATACATAGCAGCCACTCAAGCAAGCAAGGAAGTAGTTTGGTTGCAGAGATTGTGTTAAAGTATGGGGTTGGTACAGCAAGCAATAAAGATAGACTGTGATAGCCAAAGTGAAATTTTCTTGGCTAAGAACCCTGCTTATCATTCAAAGACAAAGCACATTGATATTCAATATCACTTTGTTAGAGATATGGTTGAGGCTAAAAGGTTATTGCTGGTAAAGGTGGACACTTTGAAGAATGTTGCAGATGCATTGACGAAGTCTGTAAGCACTCAAAAGTTCTCTTGGTGTAGAGAAACAATGGGTGTTGAAGAATTGGCCCAATGACTAAGCTCTCCTGTGGCCCCCTGTGGAAAGAAAAAAAAAGTGGGAGAATATTGGGTATGTGTTATATTCTTTCAACAACAAGACCCACACACTATACGTTGCACCAGGCGTAGCAGGGGGGTCACAGGGGGGCCGGCAGCGCCCTGGCAAAAAAAATTTTTGGTATGCGGTCCCACTCATAGGCGGACCCACCCATGTTTTGTGCATGAGTTTGCACATGGTTTTGGGGTATGATGGCTTTTGGTCCCTGGTATTTGGTAGATCCAGTATAGGGAACTACGATTATGTTGTAATCCAGGGTTAATGGATTGGGGTTTATTTATGCTTCGGCATGTATATATATGTGTTGTAACACTAAAGGGAATATAATGAAAAATCGAGTTGGTCGTCCTAATTTGGGATCCAGGGGAAAATCTCTGTGTTTATCTGTTTTATGTTTTATGCTCTCACTATTGTTTATTTTCTGTTATAAGATTCGTGTGTAGATAATTTCTGTTCAGGGTTAAAACCTATAGCTAAATCACCTTTTCTTAAACTTGATGTTAATTTTGAGCTTCCAATGTATAATGGAAAAGTAAATGGAGAGAAGCTGGATAATTCGATTCGTCAATTGGAGGCTTATTGCAAAATTCAAAAACTTCAAGAAGATGGCATAAATATTCAATTGGCTTCCTTGAGGATAGAGGGATCAACACATGTATGGTGGGAAGAAAGGAGACAAGAGGAGATTAAGAAACATGGTAAGATCTCAATGTCTTGGTTAAATTTTATTGTTGCCATCAAAAGGAAATTATATCCTCTAGCTTACATGCAAAAAGCTATTATAAGTCGGAAAAATTTTAGACAATTGAATGGTCAAAGTGTGCAAGATTATACTCATGAGTTTAGGAGAAGAGCTCTTATGTTAGGAGTTTATTTTCATAGCCAAGAAACTTTGCTGAAGTACATAGGTGGATTGCATAGTTAACTGAAACATACCAACCTCATGCTTAATCCCACTAGTTTAGATGAGGTTTGTGTGCAAGCTACACAACTTGAGGCAAGAGGGAAAAATGTACAATATGAGGGTAAAAAGAAACCATTCATGGGAGGTGAAAAAGGAAAGAAGGGGAGAAAACCACATGTACCCATTGTTCCATTGAGGGTCATGATGAAGCCCACTGTTGGAAACTTCATCCATAATTGAGGCCTAAGAAATTCAGCAATAAGGGGAAACAAAGGACAACAACTACCAGACAATACGATCTTGGATAAGATTTAGGAGATATAATAAAATTACAGAAATGATCGAAAAGGGAAAAGAAGCCATAGCAATTACTAGTTCCTCAAATTGTCACAATAACACTCCGAATGAAGAGGAAATAATAGAGTTGTTTCATGTAAGAGTGATCTCAAAACATACAAAATTTGATACACTATTTGATAGTGGGTGTCAAGCGAACTTAAAATCTGAATACTTAGTTAAGAAGTTGAACCTTGAAACCTTACCTCATCATAAGCAATACCCATTGGGTTAGATAACCAAATATACAAACTTATAGGTTACAAGAAAATGCATTTTCCAATTTGGAATTACCACAAATTTTATTGATGAAGTTGAGTTATATGTTGTACCGCTTGACATATATGGAATTGTTTTGGGTAGCCCATATCTTTATGACAGGAAAGTAGACTTCTATCACAACGAGAAAAAGTACCACTTGTTCAAAGATGGGGTGGAATATATTGCGATTGCTCATCGCAAAAATCTAAACCTCTCTTTGGTTAATGTTGATCAAATAAAGAGACTAGTAAACTCAAGAAAAAACTTTGTGCTTCTCATGATAAAAAAAAAAGAATGATAAGGATTTTGAATATTTTGAAGGTTGTGATGATATATTAAAATCTGATTTGTTTGACATTGTAATTCAGCATGGCGAGATGTTTCAAGGGCCAAAGGGGTTACCTCCCAAGAGGGGAATCCAACATGAGATACAGTTGCAGCAAGATGTTCCACTCCCTGACATTGGCATGTATTGCATGTCAATAATGGAAACTGCAGAAATCAAGAAGAAAATCAAAGAATTGTTGAACAAAGGTATCATTTTTCCATCTACCTCACCATGTGGTTCACCAATTGTATTAGTAGGAAGGATGGTACATGGCACATGTGTGTGGATTTCCGTGCACTCAAAAAAATCACGATAAATAATCGTTATCCGCTCCCATGGATTGATGATTTGCTTGATCAATTGAGGTATGCAAATTATTTCACTAAGTTAGATTTAAGAAGTGGTTATCATCAAGTTAGAATAGTTGAAGAAGAGATATGGAAGACAACATTTAAAGCTAAACAAGGATTGTTTGAGTGGCTTGTTATGCCTTTTGGTCTTTGCAATGCTTCAACTACTTTCAGGAGAGTTATGAATGATGTATTAAGATCATTTCTAGATGATTTTGTCATTGTCTACTTATATGATATTTTGATATTCATCAAATCATGATAAGAACATGTTATGCATGTGAACAAGGTGCTTGATGTCTTGAGAAAGGAGCAATTTCTTTTAAATATGTCGAAGTGTGGATTTCGCAAAACTTACTTAGTCCATTTGGGATGCATTGTTGGAGGAGGTGACATGAAGATAGACCCCTCTAAAGTTGAGGTCATTTTTAATTGGCCTACACCCAAGTCAGCCACGAAGGTAAGAAGTTTTCTAGGAGCAACACAGTATTGGAGGAAATCCATTGCTAATTTTTCCTCTATTGCAGCTATGTTACATGCGTTGACAAGTGTTAATAAAGTCTTCCAGTGGGGAGGAAATGGACAAAAATAATTTGATGCTTTGACATTCATCAATATAATGAAATCTTTATCAGTAGGAAGACTATGCTATGGGTACGCCCCACAACATGGTAAGCCTATTTCATTACATTCAGAAATGTTTAACGGTGTAGTGATAAATTATCCTACATATGACAAGGAGCTGTATGCATTGTTACAAAGTGTGAAGAAATGGAAACATTATTTGATGGGAAAGGAAACCATCATTCACACCGATCACCAACCATTTCAATACTTGCAATCAAAAACCAAATTGCAGTAGTCAAGGAACTTTCGATGGATGGGATTCTTGCAGCAATCCCACTTGGTTATTAGATATACGAAAGGTATATACAATAAGGTTGTTGATATTCTTTCTAGGCCTATTGTAAATGCAACTAATTTTCTTAAGAATACTTCTGTTTTACATGAAAGTTACATTGAACAGTATGCATTTGAAAATGACTTTCATGATGTTTATGCAAACTTGAGTCAAGGTCTCCAAGTTGAGAAATCAGATTATCATGTTCAAAATAACTTGTTGTATCATTTAGGTAGTCTTTGTATTCCACAGGGTGAGAGAGTGAATTTCATAAGGGAAGCAAACAATTCTCTTATTGAGGGACATTTTGGTGTAAGAAAAACAATGGAAAATATTCAGAGGCATTTTTATTGGCCTGGTATGCTTGAAAGTGTGTCACGTTTTATTAAAGGATGTTATTTATGTGAACTTAGTAAGCCTAGTAATAGGAAGCTAGGATTGTACAAACCACTTTCGATTCCTTCATGTCCATGGGAGAGTATCTCAATGGATTTTGTAGGAGGTCTTCCTTTGTAAAAAAAAGTCCATGATTATTTGTATGTAGTTGTGGATAGTTTCAGAAAAATGTGTTCTTTGATGTCATTTAAAAAGAAAGTTACAACTGAGAAAACAACTCATATTTTATTTCAAAATGTTTGGGTTCATTTTGGGTTGCCTACCTCTATTGTAGATGATCGCGATTCTCGACTTGTTGGCAATTTTTGGTCAAGTTTGTGGGAATTGATGGACAATAAGTTGAATAAGAGTACAACCTTTCATCCACAAAAAGATGGTTAGACTGAGGTGGTTAATAGAAAAATCATTCACCTTCTTAGAGGATATTTTAGAAAACATCCTAAGTTGAGGGATGACAGTTGTATTACATTAAACATGCTTAAAACCGTGCCAAACATCCTTCTACTCAAACATCACCATTTGAGGCATGTCATGGTTACTTTCCAAAGTCATCATTGGATTTGATCTTTGGGAAATATGTAGCTATCAATGGACATAGGGACATAGATAAAGGAAATAAATGCATTGAGAAAATTTAGTTGATTCATCAAACAGTGCCTAGAGAAAATCCTTGGCAAGTACAAGGTGAGGCATGACAAACATCGGGTGGATCATAAGTTTCAAGTTGGTGACAAATTTTTGCTTCAAATTAGCAAGGAAAGGCTTCAAGGAGAAGGTAAAAAGTTGAAACCAATCCGTTATGGTCCTTTCAAAATTATGGAAAAGATGAGTAACAATGCCTTCAAGGTTGATTTTCCTTCAAGCTCGATTTGCTCATAATGTTGAAAATTTCATATTGTATGAGCCTCATTTGATTGAAGATCAAGGAGAGAATGTTCAACTGCCATCTATTGAATATTTTTCTCCAGATTTCTCTGATGAGCTACAGTAAGACACCATACTTGATAGGAGGACAAGGCCATCGACAAGGGGAAGTGTCGACTCTCTTCAAGTGGGGCTTAAAGGAAAAAATCCTTCAAATGCCAAATGGATTGAAATTGGGAAGGTGAGGGAACTGTACCCTCACCTGTTTAGCAACTGAATATGATCTTTTGGGGTCCAAAATCTTCCAGTGGGGGGGAATGATCAGGGGCTCAGTTTTATGCTCAAAACTCAAAGTGCTTAGATTAGATCAGAACCTAAATGACTGCGTATTACTCGTCGTTATAAATTCGGTGCACTTTGTTCCATGAAAAATGATCGTCGTATGCTCCCGGAAATGAATTTTGTATTCTTTGCCAAATAGGTAAATTTAAAAAAAAATGCAGTCATGACGTGGCATGCTGACTGTTCAAGTCAATTTTTTGGCATTTTTTGCAGGCAAATGGTAGACTGCCAAGTGGCAACTTAGCACTGGTCCAATTGGAGGGTGATGTGTCGAGTTTTTATTAGTCAATTTTAAGACAATCGGGTGACGACACATGGCAAGCCTGAAGGCCACCACATGCCCCCCCATGGTCGAAATGGTGTGGTAAAATGTTTGGGACACATCCGGGCGGAGGCGTCAGGGTTTGACCCCACGACCTCCCGCCACATAGACGCACACCATACCACATCTGCTACCAGTTAGTTCTTACAATACAACGACATTCACATATATTTAAACCAAGATTTTTTTTACAATGGGGTAAGGTGGGGGCTAGCGCCAGAGGGCCAGCCCCTGTTCCATAAAACCCATGTGCTAGACCACTGGTCAGGCCAGAGTAAAACACGAAGTATTAAGACCTTAAAAACGATTACTTAACCCTTAATCCATGTCATTAGTGTTAATTTGAATGTTAATGTAGATTAAATTAAGTGTTCAATTAGCGCATTAAGTGTGCTTAATCAACGCGCTAAATCCACTTAAAATCTAATTGGCAGACCTCTAGATTCAAGGAAATTGCCAGTTTTAGTGGCAGTTAATTAGTTTAGGGCCGGATTTGTGGGAGAAATTGAAGAGGCCATAATTTTTCAATTTTTGACCAATTCAGGCTCAGAAAGAGGCTAGCTGACCATTTTGAGCCATTCTAGACTCATTAGAACAGGTTACAGGAACAAAGAAGCATTGTAAACAGGTCAATTTTACGGTTTGAGCATAATATAGAGGCCCAAGCCATGGAAGTTGGACCAAGGAGATGTAACCCAGGAGGGGTGATCTATGTCATAAAATACCTATGTTAATTTTATGTATGGTGATGTTCTGTAATCTTATTGATGTTATTCATCTCTTGTTTTTATGTTAAATTGCTCACTAAATTGACATGAAAAACGTATATGAGACTTGATAATTTGCAAGAAACCTTGACCCCTTAAGCACAAATAAGACATTGAATTTATAATCTAAATGAGTAGTTAGCACAACAACAGTAACATACTCCATTCAGATCATGGCTAAATATTAGCATGTCATCCAAGCACACCACCACAAATGAGTTGGTGAATGGTTGTAAGATGTCGTCCATGAGCCGCATGAAGTTTGTGGTAGCATTCCTCAAACCAAAAGACATGACCAACCATTAGAAGAGGCCCTCCTTCAATTTGAAGCTAGTCTTCCAGAAATTGGAGGGTTCGATTGGTACCTCGTGATACTCAGACTTCAAGTCGATCTTTCTAAAATATTTTCCCCCCCTTAACTAGTCGAAGAGGTCATCGATATGAGGAATTGGATACCTATTCCGGACTGTGTTTTTTTCAGCGCCTGATATTCAATACAGTGTCTCCAGGTGCCATCCTTATTCCTTACCAATACGATCGAGCTCCCACAGGGGGAGGATCTTGGCCTGATGTTCTCTTTCTGCAACAACTCTTGGATCTTCCTCTTGATTTCATCATTATCCAGAACATAGCATGGATAGATAGTCCCATTAGGCAACAGTGAGCCTGGGTTCATATCAATGAAGTGCTTGACCTGACAGTGTAGAGGAACCCCTATGGGTGAGGATAAAATGTCTTGGTATTCCTCCATGAATTTGTCCATCTGCTGCTGCCACATAGGGGCACCTTGTTTGGAGGTCGCGGCCACAATATTCTTCTTGCCTTGTGGGAGAATTTTAATCAAAAAAATTTCCTAGTTTTGGAAATAATCTTACTGCATTGCTTGGAAGTAATCAAAGAGATAGAAGAAGGCGGTACTACCTGCGATATTTTGTACAACTTATTTCCCAAATTAATAATAATAGAACAAGTTCTAGACTCATACACAACATGTCGCTTCAACAAGTATGGTTGGCCTAATAATACATTAGAAACTTCAACTAGAGCAATATCACCAATTACCTCATTCGGGAAGGGCTTGATGTTGTAGGGAATGCGACACTAGTGGATGACATGAATATCTCTTTCTTGGTGAATCCACCTAATGGTAAATGGCTGCGGGTGTGTTGTGGTCGATATTTCGAGTTGCTTCATGACCTTTGTTGAAATGAGGTTCTTTTGGCTTCCACTATCGACAATGAATTGTAGTGGAGAACCCTTCACCCACATCTGGGAATGGAAGGGGCGCTCTCTGGTTCTTCGGGTTCCTCCTTCTAGATCTTAGTGGTGGAAATGGTGGAAATAGGTTCTGCATCAATTATTTGCTTCCATTTTTCATTCCCCTTGTCTAGTTCTGACTCAGAATGATAACATGCATCTGATTCAGATGCCTTTAGCTCGACCACCAGCGACTGTTTGGCTCGACACTCACTTGTGTTGTGAGTGGATATTTTATGAAACTGACACCAATTCCTCATGTCATTATTTTGCTTTGTGGTGTTTTTCTTTACTTTCTACTTTGGAAGGTTGTCCTGAGTCACCCTACTTTGGCTTTTCCCCTTGTTCTACGGTTTTGGGGTGCCTTTCCCTGGCTTCAGATTCACAGATCCAAATTCTTGCTTCTTCTGCTTAAACTTCTGCTCGATCTTGGTGGCATATTGATATGTCATGCCAAGCGAGGTAATGTTGAATAAATCCATTTCCTCTTGAATTTATCTATGAAAACAACTGTGGTACTTTGGCACCAAGTGTTTCTCTGAATCTTTGATACCCAACTTTGTGCGTAGGGTATCGAAAAAATTTGTCATCTCGTGCACATATTGCTCCCTTCGTTGCCACAACATGGTCCATTGGATGTAGTTGTCCTCATAAATCCCCATAGGGTAATATTGTTCCTTGATGTCGTCTCGAAACAAATTCCAAGTGGGTGCGGCTGAACAAAGTGGAGGTGGCTTTGAGGAGTGAAAAGGTAATATTTTATCGATCGGAGAAATCATGGACCGAAAAATACCCTTCTAGAAAATTTAGCTATCTATCTACAATGTCTACATCTATTTTGCTCTCAAATATGTGAATGTCAGATTTTACTTGTATGTGAAAAGGAGTGGCACCTCCAGAGTGGCTACTGGATGAACATTTGCCATCGATGGGTATTCCTTGAAGGATCTGGTAAAATTTATCCATCATCGCGTTCCTTTGTTTCTCAAGGGCCTCCTCGATCAATATTTTGATAGGATCTCCTGCTCCCTTCTCTTTATTTTCTTCCGCCATGGGAGGTCGTGGGGTTTACAAGGCTGATCTTGGAAAGGTTCAACCAGATCGAGCCCTACCTCCTTATACCTCGACCTCGTTGGGGACATGCAAAGAAAGATAGAGAAAGAGCAGAAAAATCTAATACCACTGATCCATAATTATGTAGGAATGAAATAAAATACAGAAAGAAACATAAACATAGATATGTAGCATGAATAACACTTCATTTCATTAATATCAAATACTAAAAAAATCATACAGACATAATGGAAAATAAACTAGCTCGGGTAATGGTAGCTTATCTCTGAGAAGAGATGTAGCAGCTACATGCCTTTTAACTATGTTACAATGAGGCTCAAGGGCCTTTTTATTATTGAGCAATAATAAAAAACCCTAAGAAACCAAAAAATTAACCCGAGGATATGTAACACCAAGAGCTTATGGACCCCGTTGGGTAGCCAACTTCCCAGGGATGTAACTTGGTCATATTATCTTTGTTTGACACGTTTGATACATCTTTGGAATTATATCCTTGAGGACTACAACTGCTGATGTGATTTTTATGAAATCTTTAGAGAAATCATGCCCAAAAAAACGTCGTTTGGGGCCTCAAAACGACTTCGGAAGTTTAGGACCAGAAAAAATGCTAAAACTAGTAAATAAGAAAACTGATTAAATTGAATAGTTGGAATAGGAAGCTTGACACCAATATCCACCTGGATCACAGTACGAATGTAGATGTAGGAGGGTGACATGGCATGGTTGGCATAGCTCAATGGGAGATTTCCATGTGGCACCATGTTGAACAACAAGAGACTACCACATGTTCTAACTAGATACTTCCATGTGGCACGATGTTTACCAACTATAGGCTACTGCATGGCACCACATGGAGAAGCTAGAAATTGACACATGGCTATCATGTGGGCCAACAATAGGATACTGTGTGGCTATCACATGAGGCATCTAGAAGAATTACGTGGGAAGGTGCACATGTTGTGATTGGATGACATATTTGGTTTGTTGAGATAAGTCAAAACATTATATGGTTCTTATGCTACTATGGAGGTTAGGATATAATTAAATCATATATTGGGTTATAATGAACTAAAAATCATGCATATCACCTAAAAATCATATTTTATCCCAAAAATCATAGGAAATTGAGGATTGAACTTGCAACCTCTAGTTTATAAACCTTACAATTAATCATTTCACCATTCCTTCAAGTTGTGAAGCATATTGTGCATAAGTTATTTTAAGGTTTATTTTACAAAAGAGTTTTGGAAAAATTAGGCCAAGAAGATTTGAATTTTGGACCTATGTTTTTTAAACACGATATTTTCACCATTGCACGAGAGGCCCAACTATTAAAAAAATAATGTGCATCATTTATTTTTATGCCAAGTTTAAGTTTTTAATTTGAAGAAAATTAGGCTTTAGGAGTCGTTTCTTGGAAGATTGAGAGTTGCAAGAGGATTATTATAGTGCTACAACCTTCTTAGTAGAGCTGAAGAAAATTCTTATTGTAGGTTGGAGACCATATGAGATGTAACAGAGTACTTAGAATGTATTTCAGATCTTATTAATTCATCGATTTCTCATTAGAATTGAAGTCATAGACATAAACTAAGAGGGGTGAAATCCGTTATCAACTTTTATCTCTTGTCTTCGTTCTTTTATTTTATTCATTTCTTCATCATAGTCTTTTCAATTGTCCATTAAATTTTAAGAACAAGTTAAGGAAATTTTCAGGTTAACATTAAAATGCAATTCTAGCATTAATTTTAGATCAAATATGCTATTTAAAGTTTGAAGGTCATGTAGACCAATTCCCCCTTTCATTTTGGGTATAAATACCTTTTCTAATGCTACCAAAGCCCATTCCCTTTTAGGTTTTGCACCTCCCATAACAAATTTCCTTTGAAGAGATTTATTTTTCTCGATAATTTCCTTAAGAGTTACTACGGTTGAAAACAAGTAAAGAGGAATGTATGGGAGCACATATTTTAAAAGGTAAACCTCCTATCTAAGTTAAAGGATGTAGAAGTTTACCTTGCATGTTTTTTTTTCTCAAATTTTGGAACAAGGTCCTCCAAGGTGGAATGACCGAGGAAATTCTCAATTAGAGGAGCACATAATTATTTGTATGGACGAGGCCTTTTATAAAAACCAATAATGTGAGGGATATGAATTTTTATAGGTTTATGAGTGTTGAAAAAGAATACTTTGTATTTGGTATATTGATTTCAATTTCAGAGGTAGCCTGGAAATCATTAAGGATCGGTTTTATTGTGGTTACTTATCACACTGTGAGAATTCTCATCAAGGGAGTGCCATCAACAAACTATTTGTGAGATGATGTTGGATTAGTGCTACTAATTTTAAGGCATTTCAATATATTTTTGGCTACTTCAACCTCAATGGCTCATCCTAAACCATTAACCATAATGAGAAATAGGAAGGGTGAGAGAAGGTCACGTTTCATGATTCCTCCTGACAGAGAGAAGTGTGTATAAGGTGACTCATTAATAAATATAGAGGAGAAATATGACCTAATTGATCCATTTTTTAGCAAATCCAAATGAATATGACATATGAAGCATATATTTCCCACTAATACTATTAGAAACTTTAGAAATAAGGCTTACTTTTCCATGTTTTTTTGGTAGTTTTCACAACATAAACAAATTCATGGTTTAAAAATATACTATCAAGAATCTATCGACCCTCAATTTATGTAGATTTCTCCAAGGAGAGGAGAAGGGGAAGAAAAGGCTTACATCTACTAAAAATAACATTATAGATTATTTTCTAAATAACTAAAATAAAGGTCGCTAGGAAAGCTAAAAGAATAAAATAGATCTGAAAATACATGAGTTGGGAAGTTGTAGCATTGAAGCAAAAAAGAAACTACAAAATTTTTCTTGAACAAATGTGATCCAATTTTCCAATGTAACATATTCCTACCTGGGTGAGCTTAGGTGAGAATATGTTTTCCCATACATCTTAAATCACTATTTCTTAAGCTTGGACTTTATTTATCTTGATTAAATACAAGAATTTTTACTATATATGATGAGTTATAAGTTCATTTTCATCTACTTCCATGATTTTCTCAAGTGTTACTAGAAAAAGAATTGTTTGACACTCACATAGAACAACGGGTGACATTTGGAAATAATTGAAGCTTGGAATCATGTTTCTCATAATTAATGACCAATAATTCTCTAGTCCCAAACCAAAGAACAATGGGTGATAGTTGAGAATAATTCAAGCTTGGAATCATGTTTCTCATACTTAATTACCAATAATTCTATAGTCCTAAACCAAAGCCAATTGGTGGTTGAAATAGTTTATTTAAATTTACTAAATTTGGAATAAAAGAGAGGTTTTTAAAATGGTAGGTAGAAGATTTCAAAATCACCATACAGTGCTCAAAATATTAGACTTCATAACTCATTTCCTCATACTCATTTACCGTAAATGAACTAGCTATACATTCCATATTCCATCGTTTCCTTTCCTAAATTAGTTTGTTGATGGAAATTTATGAAAAATAAAGTTAATTGGCAAAAAAAAAATCTTAATTGGTAAGTTGAGAATTGTTTCTTTAGCGACAAGTGAATGAATGTTGCATGTAGACATTGTTCATTTACAAGGGGAGAATAAACCTCACATGTGTATTATTTATTAATTCTATTTACATCATTTCAATGTTTTAATATTAAAAAATATTTTATTTTTTCGTCATGCAAATGCTTATGATGGTTTTGGTTGTTTTAAATTATTTAACGAGTTATCAAGGGTGATAATATAATGCACCATATTTTATTTCATTAACACCATATATCAAGTATAACTTTATGTTGTATGATATCATCACTGATCTATAAGTTTTGTGAAATATGTTGAAATTTTTTATTATGAAGGTTTATTTTTTTAGATCTTAAATTTATTATTGCTAATTCATTAGTTAAAATATGAAAATATTTGAGATAAAAATAATAATTAAATGGACACACCGTCCATAAATTTTAACACAGGATGTATTATTGGAAACACAAAATCAGAGAAAGCCTAGGTGGAAGGTAAGATATATGCACTACTCTCTTTTCTTCAATTATGAAAATGAAAATAGAAATAAAGGGACACTCACTATGATGTTTTATTTCACATTATGGATTGAATTATTATTATAAAATATTCTTCTTCCTCTTTTATGTTCTCAAATACTACTCCTATACATTTTTCTCAATTATGGAACATGTAAAATACTAAAGATTGGAACCATTTTCCATCCTATTGGCCTGGTATTTATCATAGCCTAATATTCATCTAGGCTTAGAGCTTTTTCATGTGTCAACCCTCAACCATTGTTAGGTTTGGATATTCTACAATATTCTTGAAAGTGCACATAAAACTAGCTCCACATGTGCGAGTACTAGGGTTAACTTGACATTTACTCGATATCATGGTGGTCAACATTTTAGGCCCATGTTTACGAAGAATCATTTCTACATACAAGTTTTATTGAGGTCATTTTCGTATTCTTGGAAGGGTCTCAACATTAGAATAAAATCAAGGCATTGGAAGCTACGTTTTCTAATCTCTTAGCACAAAAATTCTCATTTGACCCTAAAATGGCTTTCGAATGTTTTGGATCCCAAAGCTCCAAAGTGTGACTTACCACTAAAATGGGCCATATAAGTTGATTCCTCCTTTTTTTGTATCTAAAAATTACAAATATAGAAGAGAATTATATAATGGTTCATTCTAGAACACTTATGAATGTTTTGCATGTCTAGAGTAGAATGAAAATAGAAGGTTCATGAGAGAAGGTGGAGGAGAATTAGTATGGAATCAATGTACCGATGCAAATTCACTCAAGTGTGTGAATTTAGAAGGTTATATAAAATAAATAATACGAGGAGGGATGCAAAGTTTGTTGCCTAATTGTAATGCCTCCACCTAATCCTATTATCTTACATTGTCTTATTAACCTACCTATTGATTGATTCACTTCTATGTCTGATTCTTATAAGTCTTATTAGTATACATAAGAGGCATGTGCATGACAATCACATACGAACACCTCACATGGATACATTAGTATCCTATGATTAGTATTATTCTTGATAATAGTTAAACTTGATTAGTGGTTAATTATTTAGTTAATCATTAATATTGATTAATATTTCGTGACATTTTACAATTAATTCAATATTAAATTAACTTGATTTTCTTGAATCCATTTTGACTTGGTGGAATTAAAAAATTAGATATTATTATTTTATTATTTTATCCTTATGCACCATGACATGGTTGTCTCCTTGAATTAAATGTTGGATAGGAGGCTAGAGTGAGTGGCTCAAGGAGAGAGATGGAGGTTGGTGATATGATGGAGAAGTTGGAAACATCATGGGGGTTGGTGGCACTAACTTGAGGGGAGGTATAAGTGTGGGAAAAATTTTAGGAAGAAGGGGACTATTTAGGAGAACTTTGGGGGGATTCTTATGAGAGGTTGGGGACAAGAAATTGGAGGGGAGGTTTGGGTTGCAACAAAGAGTAAGGGATTGATTTTGGTGTTGGGTACCAGAGGGGTATTTTCATGAGGCATATATGACACAGTAAAACTGCAGTTTGGGCCTGGGATTTGAGGGATATGGAACATATAGAGGTTCCTTGGGCATGGAAGCTAGATATTATCTAACTTTCCTAATTAGTAGGGTGCCATATCGAGTCGGGAAATCTCGACAAGAGAACCAAACTAAGCCATCATAACTAGGTATTATTATCCTTCTTGTTATGATTTAATTTAAATAAAATTTTCATGAAATGAAACATATGCATATGAATTAAGTTGTTAAATATAGTGTTTCTTTTATTTACACGTTGTAAAACTTGGTCGAATTTTATTATTTTTAAAAAGAGAATCCATACAGGTAAATTAGTTTTCAAAATAGAGGAATAACCTGTTCAAAGTATTTTAATAACCCAACGTTTCGGACTTCATAAGTGAGTCCATCTTCAGGGGTAAATGCCCAATATTCTTTGAAATATTTGTGAGGATTAGGGAAAAATAATCCAAATATAAACAGTAAAATTTGAGGAAATTTTTTAATTTTTATTTTTATTAAGAAAAAAAAATTTACTAAGAGATATCCATACTTGAAAAATAATAAATAAAGGAGGATGATAAACAATGTTCCTAGTTAAGTAACGAATGTAGAGACAACACAATTTCAGCAAAATACAAATGCAAGGTGTGATTGAAAATCAATTGCAAGGAGAATACAAAAAATGGTGGAGAAGTGGATAAATAATTAGTTTAAATAATATTTATCTTTGAAAGTATCACATAAATGAGAAAAATATATTAATATCTCAATTTTATTAATATTGATTCTCACAAAGTATTTGAATAGTCAAATTGAGAATACTATGAAAATTTGTAGTGAGTTGAGAGTATTAGAAGCTTGAGAATCATATAAAGTAGTTAAAGAGTCACAATTCTAGAAAGGCAAAGATTCATACATGTAATAATAAATATAATCATTGCCTTAAAGAAAAAGGTTTTTTATTATTGTTTTTTAAGATATCTTATTATTATAAAAAAGAGTATTTTGTTTGAAATATTGTTTATATTCTTACAAAGCCATATTTGATTCTTCCAGTATTCTCTTCTTTCCCAAATCTCTTAGTGTTTATGGGCATGAGCATTTTAACTCATGAGTATTCTCTATTACAAGGCCTTCAACAACATTCATTCTTTTGTAAATCACCATATTAACTTAATTTAAGATAAAAATAATTTAGGAATGTCAAACCAATTAGATACCATGAATAGGTCAAAGATGGGGTTGTTAGGTACAATAGTATCAATGCACAATATGAGTGTGAAAGAAAACTCCTAGAAACAATATATTTAAGGTAAATAATATTAGTATGTCTAACATCCAAGAAATATATTATAGTTATGGATAACATACTAGAGTCATCGATGTTTGATTTTTGTGTTAGACGACTCTAACCCCCTTTCCCAAAACTTGCGAGAGAGTTTTTGATTGAATAATGGTGATGTGAGGATCTTAGTGTAAGTGGAAAGGAGGTGCCTCCCTTCCATTGCTTTGAAACTAGTATACTAGAAACTTAGTAAAATGTTTTTGTGCTAAATTTTCTACCTCTTCATGCCTTTAAGTAACACTAATGAGGAGGTGATAATTCTTCTTTACATCATCCATGTATCCACTATAAAAATTAGGCACTATTGATCTTGGTATTTCAAGAAGGTTGCATATCATTAATCTATCTCCACTCAAAGCCAAGTAAATCGAATGAGAGTTCTTAAATGGGTATTCAAGTCATTCCATTATGATGGACATTGTCACAAATTGAAGTAAACAAGAATTATTGGTTGTTGAGATCCAATATACATAGACAAGTAAGTAGTGGAATCAAGGGTTTTCAAAAAATAGTACACTTGATGGCAGTCTAGATATTTATCTCTCCTTGTCAACATTTTCATAATAATGGTCCTAATGTAATAGTTCCAACCTATTGTATGATAAACCATGATTGACCATTACTTTCACCAAGAGGAGAAAATGACAAGAATTGTTAATGGGGAATAAATAAATGTGAAATACAACTTATGGATTTTAGTTGAAATTTATATAAGTCCTCATGCTCTTTAATTATTAAATTAATGTAACTACTAATAAATTATCATTAAAATTTTAATTTTTAATATTAAATATTTATTAAAAGTCATTTATCTATTACACATGATTTTCCATATGGTCTAAATAAACCACTTAAAACCCATTATCAATAAATTCTAATTAGTTTTGTAAAAGATGTATCTTTACTTATATTAAGAGATTTATTTCCAAAATATATTACATTTATAAACTTGTATCAATACATAATAACTAAATGGAATACAATAAATCACTTCAGGTCTTGTTAGCTTTTATGAGATTATTTTAATTACAAATAGTTTATTTAATAATTGAATTTTACAAAATGTTAACCTTGACGGGAAAATCATGTCATATGGTAGAAAAAGTTTAAATATGTTCATTTGTGATGCAACTCTTGAATGAGCCTGAATAGTCTACTTAATGCTCATTATCAATTAATTAATCCATATTTTAATAGAAAACATTTTTTTTACATAGAATTTTCTTTTAGAAATAACAATGTCACATTTATACATTCATATTAAATCACATGATAGGTAAATAAAAATCAATCAATTTTTTTCTTGACTTGTTGACTTATATGGCATGATTATATATAAAAGTAATTGATTTAAAAATTCATAGTTAGAAAAAGTTATCGATTGAAAATAGAATAAACCACTTAGAAGTCATCATCAATTGATTTTAAATTATTATTTTTTTCTAAAAAATGTATCTTTAATTACATTAAGAGCTTTATTTAAAAAATATAATACTTTTATAACCTTGTATCAATTCATATAACTAAATAGAATTTAATATGTCATGTTTTATGTCTAGTTGGTTTTTATTATTTCAATGAGAAATGATTTATTTACGAATTGAGACTTACAAAATGTTAATAGGAATGTGAAAATCAAATGGTGTATGTTGTAAAATGTTTAAATACATTTATTTATGACCTATATCTTAAGAGAACTTGAGGAACCTACTTACTATTCATTATCAATTAATTATTTCATGTTTTGTTAGGAAAAGCATTTCATTTTACAAGGAGGTTTATTTCAAAAAAAAATGTCGCATTTATACACTTATATTAAACTTCATGATAAGAAAATAGAAGTTGATAAATTGATTTATATTAGACCACTTATAACTTATTATCCATTACTTCTAATTTGTTTGATAAAACATATATATATATATTTACATTAGGAGCTACATTTCAAAATACATCACATTTATAAACTTCCATTAATGCATATAACCAGATAGAATACAATAAATAACTTCGAGCCATGGTGGATTCTATGAGATTGTTTAAATTACAAGTAAATTATTTAATAATTGAAAATGAAAAAATGTTAAAATGGATGGGAAAATAAATGTCTTATGTTGCAAAAAGTTTAAATACAACCATTTCTGATCTATCTCTTTAATTAATCTAGATAACCCACTTAACATGTTTTTCATTAATCTTTCCATGTTTTATTAAGAAGAGAATTTTGTTTTACATGGAGTTTTATTTCAAAAAAATACAATATGAAATTAATACTCATAACAAACTACGTGGTAGACAAATAAAGGTCAATAAATGGATTCAGTATTAACTTATATGGGATAAGATGATTACATACACAAATTGTTGATTTACAAAATAAATAAATAAATTATGGATTAAAAATCAAATGTCTTACAATTTAAGGAGTTTGCAGTATTCACCTAAGACCCATCACCCATTAGCTTAAATAGTCCACTTAATACTTATTGTCAATAAATTATTAGATTTATTATTGGAAAAAAAATGTCTTATAGTATATGGTTATCATATATCACATTTATACACTCATAGTAATGGATATAACTAAGTAAAAAACAATAATACAATTATGGCTCATATGATATGATTTTAGTTTATTAAAAAAAAAAATTCAAATAAAGTTCAAAGACATAATTTTATCTATGATAGCGTCCAATCAAACCTTGATAGTCCACTTAGCAATCATTATCATTGATTATATGTTTTTCTTTAGAAATGCAAAATTATTTATAATAGATTTTTATCCCAAAAAATAAATATCACATATATGCACTCCTATTAATGCTTTTTATAGGTAAAAGGTCAATAACTAACTTTGAGCATTGTTGATTTTCAATATGATATTATTTTAATTACAACCATTAATTGATTGAAGTATATAAATTTATGGAAAATATGGATTGATAAATCACATATCTTATGCTTCAAAAAGTTCAAACAATTTATCTATGACACAGTTTCTATTAGCTTGAATAGCCAATAGTGCATGTAGCATTTATCAAGTAAATTATTATAATTTCTTCAATAAGAATTGCACTTTTATTTGCAATGAGCTCTATTTCAAAACTTATATTTCACATTCATATATGAGTATTATGCATATAAGTAAACAGAAGTCAATAAAAATACAAGCATGCCTAGATGGTTCGTGTAAGACAATTTCAATGGCAAATAATTCATTTAAGAACACATATACACATACATATTAGCAAAAAAAAATGATACAACAAAGTCGTTGCAAAATTAATTATAAATAATAATAGAAATATATAATAATATAATTGACAATTCTCATTGTAATTTATTATTATTATTATTAATAGAAGGTTCTGATTTTTTTCCTAAGAAAAGAAAATGAAAATTCCCATATAATATTCCAAAAGATATAAAATCATACAAATTGATTCAGAAAATACTATGTTCAAATTGCATTCGAAAATTGGAATGTACTTATGAACAAATTTATAAAGAAAATTATCTTCATCCACTACAATGAAGTACATGTTCTATTGAACATTCGAATGTACTCATGTTTCTCTTTCATACGATGAAGTGACTTAAGAAAGGGGAATAAAACCTGCATAAGCCAAGTATCTTGTTATTTTCCTGTATAGGCTTTTATCAAGATGTGGTTTGATTGATATCTGTTGAATTGAGAAGTATTTTTGTTGTACCTATTATCAATACATTTGATTCTTTATAATTATCTCCATATTGGGACCACACATCAATAAACCTTTTCTCATAAAATTGTATTGTCCTCCTCACTTCTAATTTTGTTTGCAAATGACAATGAGACTTGTTCCATGTAAATTTAAAGTCCTCTATATCAACTTTGATATTTCAAGTACTTATCAGTGACATTTAATGTCCATGTTGCAACATCATAATTTTTTAACCAATATTTTAACATTTATGAGTGAAAAGGCCTTAAAAAATAGGACTTGTCATTGAACTATCAATTTAGTTCTCTTTGAATATAACAATTTTTTTTTATCTTTGGTGTACGATTGGAAGAAAATTCCTTCCATTTTGAATATCAACAACATCTTTTGACTTATAGTGATGCCCATTTGCATCTACAACTGCATTGCAACCACATGTATGATATTAACATAACTCCACTTCAACACTTTATTGCTTAATGATATAAAAACCTAACATTTCAAAAATAATGTTAGTATTGATTATGAATTAATGGTAATCACAAATTATAATTACAATGTCCCCAGTAAAGTGAACAAACTAATGATATGTTTACTTTATACATACAACCTAATACCTTTATTTAATTTGTATAGAATAAGCAAGTCTTATAGGATCACATTGACCCATCATTTAAATCATTGATTTTAAGACTTATAATGATTTGTTTAATTTCAATTGAAAGATATAATTACATGGTTGCAATTAAACAAACTAATTATATATTAGTCTCCACATGTAATATAATACAGTTTTTAAATTTCAAACCTACTTAATTATACGCTAATTTTTATAGCCTCTACTTTAGTTTCTTTTGGTGCTTCTTTTAGTAAAGATTCTATGTCTATTGTTGGTCCTACATACATCCTAATATGGTTTTTCAACTTAAATGAATTAAAAAAGTTTATAACAATGCAGTGAACCATCATTTGCATTACTAATTTCTAAGAGGTATAATGATAAACCACAATTGAAAAATTAATTGTAACAATCCAATTCAAACAAATAGACCAATTATATATTAATTTTTACATACAATCTAATCCATTGTAAAAATTTCTATAGCATGAGAAATTTTGATACAAAAACATTAAACAACCATTCAAATCAATAATTGTTATGAATACAATAATAACTCACAAAAGTAAAGAACATAAAATTATTTTATTCTACTTATGACAAACCACATCAACAATTCTTTTATTAGTATTGTGAAATAGAATTCAACTTAAATTTAAAAGGGCTAAAAAATATAGTAATAATTCATGATGCCGTGCATATTATGACATGAAATAGACACCAATTATCTTAAGGTACTATTAGATGTGATTGAACATCCTTCAAAATAGCTTGCACATCTATTTCCTTGTTGTGTTTAATCAACATTCTCCATAGCTCATCGATCAACCAATTATCCTCAAGTTGTTCCAATGAATTGAGGGGAAAGAATCACATTTTCTTTTGGAATTCCTTTCATTCTCTCAAGTGAACAATCCACTAAAATAGTATTGGTTGCGTCATATTGGGTATGCATTTCCCACACTTTTTTCAGTGATTTAGTGTGTGTACCTTTTGTTGGATTGTCAATGGCCTTATGTCCCTTTTTTGGTTTACACTCTGAAGCAGTCCACATAAACATAAGTTTATCTTGTAAATTTTCTGAAACCAAATTTTTTAGAACTCTTGTAGTGTTTTGTTTTGAAGTTGTCTTCTAAATTGCAATTTCAAAATATTCATTTTTGAAACACATTTCAAAAAATGTTTTTGTGTGTGGATGAATCCAAAATAACTTTTTCTCTATTGTGTAATCTACATCAGTTTCCATTTTCCCAATATGTCATTTTTTTGTTGCTTCATCATCGGCGTTATGATAAAAAAATGTCCTTTAATTCAAGAAAAACTAATTTCTTTTCAGTAATTTGGGCTGCAATACAACAAAAAATAGTCTAGTCAAACCATTTTATTCTTGTTACAAAAATTACTAAAAAAATATCTTAACAATACACTTACATGAGTGTTTTATCGACTATTTATAGATGAAACAATCTTCTCTTTTATCATCTTCACAAAACCTGGAGGTAAAAATATTAAACCTTCAATTAAATATGATCAAATTATGTAATATAATATATATTCAATACAAAACTCTCAATTAAATAAAAGCATTAGCAATATAACCTAATAAATACACACACACACTTTTAACATTATTTTGATTGTTATTTTTGTTATTTTTATTTGTTCCTATAATAAACATATACAATGTTATGGTATTAGAAGCATTAAAATTAAGCATGCCACATTTCCTTCTAGAAGAAATAAAAGCTCATGTCAACATTGCAAGGTGAAATAAATTTAGAGTGTGCTAGATTTACTTCTAGCACAAACATAAGCATCTTGCCAACAACAACATTGCAGCAGGGTAAAAGGAAATCTAGCACATGCAACATATCCTTACAACACAAACATAAGAAAATAACAACATTGTATGATTAAAGAAACCTAATACATGTTGGATTTACTTCCAGCATAAACACATGGATATTACCAATAACTTCATTGTAAGGTCAACAAAAAATGAAAAGAGATTTTTAAGGGAAACAATGGTGGCTAGAGTAGATCTAGGGTTTTCGAGACTGGACTCCATGAATGGAAGCACCCTCACTCTGCTACTGCACCGGAATGACTTAAAGACTGGCACTGGGGTACCGCAGACCCCACTGAGGTCGCCCCCCTAACCCCATCACCCTCTTCGGCCTTGTGCCATGGAATGCTTCGGCCACGCCACCCACTCACCTGACCACTGCGAAAATGGTTCGCTCCATCATACGGGCACCTGTTCTCAGTGGCAGGGGTGTGAATCAGACGTTGGGTCACAAAAATCTGAAGACCAGACCAAGTCTGGTGCCGGCGGCTACAAGGCGGGGCAAGGACCATAAAATCCCTCAGGGTTATGCGCAAGAACAGGGGCATAATGGCGGAAAAGCACACGACACTCAGTGTTTTAAGACAAATAGAAAATCCCTCCCTCTCTCCAATGATCTCTATCGAGCAAGGAACTTGGCACCCATTAGACCCTATCAATGTAGCCAGAACAGACCCCCACATGAGCATACACAAGTGTCACAGAAAACGAGAAATGGGTAAGCTCTACTCATTTTCAAATTTTCATAAAACCCCCTGTGGGGAACAATTTTTCAATATGGGCATAGGATACAAATGGGGTAACAAACCTGAAGTAAAATATCAATTTATCCTTTGGATACCCTTGCCATTTGCAATCCTTAATCTATAATGGGAGATCCTTACAAGACTCTTGCTCAATCAAAGATTACTCCATATGTCCAGGATCCACCATTTATCTCAACCTGAGATTGAGAGGAGGCATAGCGGAATAGAACAGAACTCATGGACCCACAAGGGGAACCAACACTTCCAGACCCAACATGCCAAAAGGTCCCTCATACAGGAACATTTTACAAGGGAAAAACAAAGCGGCAACACCAACCGAACTAGCTGAGAATACCCCCAAACCTTATATTGTGGAGAAACTAAATTGTGTGCCAGAACTAAACATAGATATTCCAGAGATTGATGAACATCGCTTCACATTTGAATCCCAAACAATAATATGCATATTTAGCTGCTTTTGGCCCAAATCGATATGGAGCTCTTCCATTGGATTTTCACCAACTAGACCATGGAATATGATATCCATCTCTATTCTGAGGGGTTTTTCATTGTCAAGTTTCCATCCTCGGAAGCCAGAGACATCATTCTTAGGGCTGGACTGTGGTTCTGGGGTTCCACCGGATTTTTCATTACACCATGGTTTCCGGATTTTGACGCAAACACTATGGAGGTAACCAGAATGTCGGTCTGGGTCCGGTTATACAACTTCCCACTTAATTTTTGGAATGAATGTGTTTTATCAGGCATAGGGAACATCATCGGGAGATACATAAAAACAGACACCTAATGCTTGGAGGAGAGGATCTACACCTTCGCACGAATTTGTGTGGAAGTGGATCTCAGCAAAGGGCTAACAGAGAGCATATAAATTATTCATAAATAGCAAAAATGGACACAAAACCTAGACTATGAAAACACTGCATTCAGATGTAGAATATGCAAGAACACTGGTCATTCACAAAACACATGCCTAGAAGAAAAAAGAGATAACAGAAAAAAGAAGAAGACAGGGAAAGCAACCAAAGGATGGAAATTTCCTTCAAGTGGACCAGAATAGGAGACAAAAGAAGAAGAGGATGTCCCCATCCCAAAGGAGAGTAACCAGACAACAACCGATCTAGGGATACAATAATAGGAGATAAAAGATCCTTTTGACCTTACCACCACGGTTGAGCCGACAAAGAACCCTGGGGCACTGGACAGCGAGGGAATAAAAATACAACACAACTCAGATACCTCAGATTCAGATAAGGAAAATGGAGCAATCACAAAATAAACCCAACTAACCCTTATCTCCACCATGCCAACACAAGGAGCTTGGCGAAAGGTGGAAAAGAGGAAAGGGAGAAAATCTTAATTTCTCCCCATGTATTATAGCTTCTTGCTTGTAATTTGATAGCATGTCTTGATTGACAATTACCAGCACATGCACCATGTACTTTTGTTTTCATTAATAAAGTTACGACTTTTTCCTTGGATAAAAACTTCATTGTAAGGAAAAAGAAATCTAGCACCCATAAGATTTTCTTCTAGCACAAAAAAAATCACATTGCCAGTAATAACATTGTAAGGTGAAAGAAATCTAACACGTGCTATATTTCATTCTATCATAAGCAAAATCACATAACAACATTGCAAGGTGAAAGAAATGTAGCATATGTTAGATTTACTTCTATCACAAACACAAGAATATTTTCAACAATGCAAGAAAAAATAAATCTAGTATGTGCTAAATTTCCTTCTAGCATAGACATAAACACATTTCCAAATAAAAACAATGCAAAGCGTTAGATTTCCTTCTGGCATAAATAAATAGATTGTCAAAAATAAGATGCCATTTTGAAGAAAATATAACACATACTAGATTTCCTTCTAGTACAAATTCAAAAACATATTTCCAACAACCACATTGTTGGGCAAAACAAATCTAACATAGGTTAAATTTCTTCGTATCAGAAACAAAAGCACATTGCAAATAATAATATTTCTCTGTGAAAGAAATCTAATACATACTAGATTTCCTTCTAATGGAAATAGTATCACATAACAACATTGTAGGGTGAGAAAAAATTAGCTTGTGTTATATTTACTTCTAACACAAACATATAAATATTTCTAACAACAACAATGCAAGACAAAAAAAAAATCTAGCACATGTCATATTTCCGTTAGCCTAAACACAAAGAATGTTACTAATAACAACATTGCAAGGTAAAAGAAATCTAACATGTGCTATATTTTCTGTTAGCACAAACACAAGCACATAGCAACATTGTAGAGTGAAAGAATTTAGCAAGTGCTATATTTATGTCTACCACAAATACAAGCATGTTTCCAACAACAACATTGTAGAGTATAATAGATATAGCATGTGATCAGTTTTCTTCCAACACAAACACAAACAAAAACACGTTTCAAATTGAAATAAATCTAGCATGTGCTATATTTCCTTCTAGCAGATAAAAGCATTGTAGGACTGAAGAAATATAGTGCATGCTATAGATTTAATTTTATTACAAACACAAGCACATTCCAAGGTGAGGGAAACATAATGTATGCTATATTTCCTTCTAGCCCAAACATAAGGCATTTCCAATAACACAATTATAAGGTGAAATAAATCTAATGCGTGTAAGATTTCCTACTAGCATAAACACAAGCAGACAAACACATTATAAGGTGAAGGAATTCTAGTGTTTGCTAGATTTACTTCTAGCACAAAAACAAGCATGTTGACAACAAAAACATTATAGGGCAAAGGAAATCTAACATGTGCTAGATTTCCTTACAGCACAGCAAAAGAACATTATAGGATGAAACAAATCTAGTACGTGCTATATTTCCTTCTAGCACACACATACGAAGATAACAACATTTTAGTGTTAAATAAATATAACACATGCTAAATTTACTTCTAGCACAAGGTAAATCATATTTCCAATAACAACATTCCAAGAAAATAAATCTAACATGTGCTAAATCTCCTTCTAACATATTCACATGCATATTCCAATAACAACATTGCAAGGTCAAGGAATCTAGCATACTTCCTTCTAGCACAAACAACCAGATTGCCAACCACAACATGGCATTGTGAAACAAATCTAGCGCATGCTAAATTTCCTTCTAGCTTAAACACAAACACATTGTCGATAAAAATGTTACAAGTTGAATTCCAACGCGTGCTAAATATCCTTCTAGCACAAGCACAAGCTCATAACAAACATTGTAAAGCGAAAAAAATCTAGCATGTGCTATATTTACTTTTAGCAAAAACTCAAGCCTATTTCCAACAACAACATTATTAAGCAAAAGAAATCTAATGCATGCTATATTTCATTCTATCATAAACGAAAGTGCATTGCTAATAACAACATTGTAAGATGAAAAAAATATAATGAGTGATATATTTCCTTCTAGCATAAATAAGCGCACATTATCGATAACACCATTGCAAGGTGAGGGAAATCTAACCCATTCTAAATTTTCCTATAGCAAAAACATAAGCACATAACAACATGGCAAGGTTAAATAAATCTAGCTCGTGCTAGATTTACTTTTAGCACAAACACAAGTATATTTCCAAAAGCAATATTGTAGGGCAAAAAGAAATATATTTTGTCCTAGATTTTCTTCTATCATAGATAGAAGGCATTCTCAATAGCAAAATTGAAAGGTGAAAGAAATATAACATGTGCTAGATTTACTTTTAGTAGAAAGACAAGCATATTGTGAGCATCAAAGGTGCATGCCAAAAGAAAACTAGGGCCTATTAAATTTTCTTCTAGGACAAACACAAACACAAACACAATGGCAATAATAACATTACAAGGGGAATGAAATCTAACATGTGCTAAATTTCCTTTTAGCACAAACAACCATATTTTCAACAACAAGCTTTGTGGGTTTTTCTCGATGAAGGTACATAGAAAATTTTCCAGGCTTTGTGGGTTTTTCTCCATGAAGTTTCATAGAAAATGCAGTAACAACCGTTTTGAACAAGAAACCAGCCATGCCAATTTACTCGTATGTAACTCGGGGTTGGGTTCTAGTGGCTTGGTAGAGCACTAACTCGTTTAACACAAGGGTCTAGCCAGATAATGTTGGATCACCTTCATGAATCTCTAAATCTTAACTTGAGAGGACACTGTAAATATTCTTCATTTAGTAAATATTTTTAACCAACATAATATAAAGTTGGAGCAGACACTTGTATATTTAACACTGGTTTTGTTGGGTAGTAGTGTAGTGAAGATAAGCCCTTGTTAATATGGCTTGTTTGAGTATGCAGAGCTATTGCTTCTCCATTTTAGCTCTACGCATCTCAAATTCCAGAGAGGTGAATACGTTTCAGCTATGGGAAGGGGTGGATGCAGAGGAAGAATGGTAAACATGTCGGTATACTGGTCTTACATTATTGTTTCATACAATGGTACTTTGATAGTTATAATACTAATGGCCCAAATAATATTTTAGCTACTTCAAATAATTAGTAACTATTGGGTGGCATGGCCAACCCCTACAAAAGAAAATGAGAGTTCCCCTGTTATAAACTCCCTTCTCATTCTCGTTTATGTTGCTTTGAAATTAAGTAGCTCTTTGTGTGTTCTTGTGAATTCTATGCTTCTTTCACTGGTTGGAAAACTGGCAATTAGCTTTTCAGCAATCTGCACAGGTGTATATTTCGTGCACTAATTTCCTTTGATGAAACTCCATTTGGGTGAATATTGAATCAGGCATCAACTGATCAGAGTGCAGTGGACACATTGATTCCAACACAACCAGGAGCTTTGGCTTTTGCATTTATCCAAATTTTGGGTATCATTGCAGTCATGTCCTAGATTTCTTGGTAGGTATTCATTGTGTTTATACCAGGGGTTCAACTTGTATATGGTATCATAAATATTACATACCATCAACTAGGGAAGTGGCTCGGTTGTCATTAGTTTCTATACCTCCAATCGTACAAAATTTCAGAGAATCAATCTCTGGATCAGCCACCATTAGCAGTTTTGACTAGGAGTCTTGGATCATGGAGAGAAATCTCTAGTTGATTGATATGTATACGAGGCCTAGTCTTCTAATGTTGGGGCCAATGCAGGGATTAGCATTCTAATGGATTTTCTATCAAATCTTATGTTTGCATTCTCTGTAATATTCCTAATGGAAATTTATAATGATAAGAAAAGCAAGCATAGTAAAAAAAAAACAAACACACAAAAATTACAACACATTAAACACCCATAAATCTCCATAAATTGCATTGAGTTGAGCCATTCTATTAATATAAATGTTGGGTACGAAGGTAAGATCAAAAAACATGCACCTGGGCTTGCCCAAGGCAAGCTAACAATGCCCAAGTGATGAAATCAACTACTCTAACATGCAATGTGGTTGTCCCCAACAATCTCTCTGCTAACCTAGTGAAAAATTGCATTGTTGGCTACAAACAATGGTTGTTAGGGTTTCCACTGGTGCTCATAAAATTCCAGGAAATTAACCTCACATTCTCCTCCAATAACCCACAAAAACCCACAAAGGAATCAGCCAAATGTTGACTTTGAAATTTCGGCCCAATTTCCCCCTAGCTCCTCCAGTTGTTGGTTGAGTTGGGACCCTTGTTTTACCCCTCAAATCTTCCCAGAAAATTCTGCCAAATTATTTCTGAGATCCTTGTCAAAAACCCAGAAAAGGCTTGCTCTAGTTTTGATGGTCCAAAATTGACCTCAAAATGCTTGGCCCTCCTCCACAAGAAAAAACTGTAACCTGTAGCAAATGTTGGGCTTGCTGCTCCACCAAAATGCTTGAAAATCCCCCACAATTCCTCCCAATCTAATTCCAAACAACCCCAGCTCCTCAATCCCTTTCACAAGCCAATTGTTGGCTTTGCCTCATCAACTCCTCCAAGAGCCCTTGTGTACTTTCCCCTTTTTGCATCATTGGAGTGTCTATAAGCTCACCAATCACTGTGCATGAGACTCTAACACCTTCATGATCTTGCTAGCTTCCCCACAACTGGCCAAGATCATGCTTTGATACCATTGTAATATTCCTAATGGAAATTTACAATGATAAGCAAAGAAAGCATAGTAAAAAAAACAAACACACATAATTTACAACACATTAAACACCAAGAAATCTCCATTAACTGTGTTGAGATGAGCCATTTTATTAATATAAATGTTGGGTACAAAGATAAGATCAGAAAGCATGCACTTGGGCTTGCACAAGGCAACCTAACAATGTCCAAGTGATTAAATCGGCTACTCTAACATGCAATGTGGTTGTCCCCAACAATCTCTATGCTGATCTAGTGAAAATTTGCACTGCTGACTATGAAAAATGGTTTTTAGGGCCTCATCTAATGCCCAGAAAATTCCAGGAAATTAACCTCGAGTTCTCCTCTAATAACCCACAAAAACCCACGAAGGAATTGGCCAAATGTTGACCTCAGAATTTTTGCCCAATTTCCCCCTAGCTCCTCCAGCTGCTAGTTGAGTTGGCACCAAAATGCTAGAATATCCCCCACAATTTCCTTTCCTGCTCATTTCCTACATCCCAGCTGAACCAGAAATGCGTGGTATCCTCACAGCTACCAAATATGAGTATAATTTTCCTCCCTAGGGTGGCACTCGTGGTCCACCAAAGAAGAGGGTGACTTGGTCCCCTGAAAGACAGTGTAGTTCCTGGGCAAGATGACGCGGGCCCCTGCTCCAGAAATTCGTACTATTGTGGAAATACCTCCTACTCTTGTCCCACAAACAAGGAAGTCTGATACACCAATTTGGTGTCTGGCTTAGTCGTGACCTTAAAATTGGATAATAATAATAATAATAACTTCCATGCTTCAAATCATCGATTCATCCAAGAAAAATTTCCAAAAAATTTTATCTACTGAATACATGAAAAATTTAATACACTCTTACATAAATCCATTAGAAGCACCCCCTCTTCCAGAAACAAACTATGTTATCCATCCATCTATAAAATTCAAATCCACAGGTTTCAATCCATTGCAATTGAAATATCTCACCGAGAGGTTACAACCTTGGATGTGTTTTACAACATGATATGTTTATCCATCCCCACAAGAACTTTTGTAAACTTTGTGACACCATAAATGTCTTCTCCAACCAGCTCTAGAAATTCTCCTCTGTGGCATACTTAGAGGACACAATATTGTTTCAAATGTTATTGCAATTACATTTTTGAAAACTATCTAGATTTGTTTATGGTATGGGAGGTAAGTGATGCTTAATCCATAGTTCAATAAATGACATGTATTCATCCTCAAATCCTGCAAGGACTATTCTCATCCTTCTTGAAAAAATGGTGTTGTATTGTCATAGATGGTAGTGCTTTAATTGTTGGGGACAAAATTATTTATAAAAATGAATATTTAAAGCCTATATGTGATAATATACATCCAATGTTGATGTTGGAATAATTAATTTCATACCTTATTCACCACACTATATACCTATGACTTCAACCTTTTTACAAACTCGCATTCCAAAATCTTTCTACTAGCAGTTCGCAGGACGAGACCAAATGCTTGTGGCCATGCATAATAGGCACATTGGTCAATCTCTAGCCCAGCTTCAGATAAATTTTTATTTGACTTCTAAATCCATGTGATATCCAAAATAAATCCATCATGTCATTGCCAATAACTCTTCATTCGATTCTTCCTAATATGCATGTGATCTCCAACATACTAAATATGGGGAAAGGCCTATAACTAAAGTCTGCTAAGCTCTATCTGAAAATATTAAACAATTTCACCAACCTCCTTCAATACCTTCAACATGTTTTGATCAACCGAGAGATGTGATTAGTTGATATATTTACTGCAAGGGGAACGCCATAAAGGCCACCTCGAATTAATTTCCTCTAGGTGTTATAATTCTTCTTTTGACACATTAAATTCACTGCCATTGTTGCTGAGAAAGGAACTGCCTCTATCGTTCTTTCCTGTCTTCCTTAGAAAACTCACAGCAATATCCATATTTATGCACCTTATCAAAAAATGGAAATCCGTGATGATGTGGGATGGGAAACTTATCCATCATTTCTCAACACTCGGAAAAGCATTTTTAGTTTGCAATTCTTCCAAAGGATGCACATCGTTGACTAGCATGCAGCAACTTGTGAGGAAAATCTCATTTGTACATGCATAAGAAAGCATTATAAAGTATATAGGAGGACAGGCTGAGATGAATTGATAGATTACCCATGAATATCAAAGGGTCACATTTGATTGGATATTCACTTCAAGGTTTCCATCTTCTAGTTGACATCAAACAAATTGTCTTATGATCATATGTAGGTCAGCCTACCCTTAACTTATTTACTTCTGAGAATGCTTCTTTTCTACTATCATTATACTTGAATGACATGCAAAATGCCCTCCCCTCTGAGGAGAGTCAATGCTAGTAGCAACTTGTCTTTAAAGCCCTTTTTCTTTTCCCAAATCATTGTCAGCGAAAGAATTCAATTCATCTTTAATTGTCTTTGTTCTTTTTACAGGGCTTATTCCCATAACATGGACCTTCATGCTGTCCAACAGTATTTAAATATTCTGTGATGCTAGCAACTTTAGGTTCATGGCTTGTTTTAGGTGCTAAATGAACATTTGCATGGTTATCAGACCCACTACACATAAATATTTTTGGGCTTCTGAGTTGCTTTGGTCTAAGAGAGATTGATCAAATACACTAATATCACACATGAATTTTTCAACAACAGAGTGGATATATTGCTCTTCCAGCAAGCACCAAAAGCATGTGTATTTGTGATACCATTTGGTATAAAATCTAACAAGTTCCCTCCTTCCCAGTGCTAATGGTGCTTCTCATTACTCAAGTAAAACAAGAGAGCTAGATATATTTTTCTTTGGAATGCCTTAATGCCCTCTCTAGAGAATGACCAATACAGTCCTTTGTTTTGATTATTTTTAATCACATATATTTTACTTGGTATCCAATTCCTTCCCCATCCTGTTCCTAGATATCTGTGGTATCCAATTCCTTCCCCTTCCCATTCCTAGACATCTAAATAGCTCAGTATTCATTTAACATCAAAGGTATTGTATATTCACAGAAAATATCAGGTGCCAAAGTTATAGTGGTTGAGAAATTAAATCCACTTTGCATATGTAATGAAATCGGTTGAGGGATTGAACCCACTGAAGGAGTAGATGTGCCTCTATAGGAGGAGTGTTATTGCCACCCAAAGTGTTGGTTCTCTACTTTTTGAAAAAGAGGAAAAATAAAATGACTGTTGCTTGAAAGGTTTCATATATCAACAAAAGCGTATGACAAAAAAAGTAATCTACAGAGGGTTTTAGGGGGTTTACTCATGGAATATGATTTCGAGGAGTGTCGGGCAAGATTGAAAGGGAGGAAGGGACATTGTGTGTGTCGGGGTATATTGAAGGTATGGAAATAAAAAAAGCGTTGATGTGGGCATGCAGAGTTCTACAGAGATGTTGCTGCTGCTAAGCCCACTATAGGAGAAGGTGTAGTGGTCAAGAAAAATAGGAAGAATAAGAAGACATTTTTGGATGCTGCCAAGCCCCTCCCCGATTGGGGAATTGGCTCCAAATTGGATAAAATCTATTGGAAACACAAGAATTTCTACAAAATCACAAGCATCAAGCTCAAAAGAGATATTTTTCATGGAAAAGTGTGGGGGATTTTCAACAGAAATGGTGAACCAACAACAAAGACCCATGTAAGGATTAATGGTGCAAACAAATGTGTGTGGAAATTGATTAATGATGTCCCTAAGAAGACTTTTGAGACTACACTGAAATGTAGATTAGTGATCTGAACATGTGAAGTCAATTCTAAAGTAAATGTTCATTTGTTCCATTGGTTGTTATCAAACTCGATTTGCAGGCTTGGGAGACAAGATCTCTTTGGAAGCTATAAATTTTGAGGTAGGAATAATGTAGTTGGCTAAAAAATATGTTTATGCATCATCTATCACAACATTTGTTTTCTCTATTGCACCCACATTTGTCTATGTTTCTACTTTTGGTACATGTATGCTTATAGGAGTGCCTTTGATAGCGGGGAGAATTATTTCTGCATTTTCAACCTTTTATAATTATTGAGTTGACTAATATGTATGCGAGGTATAGTTAGTTACGTGTACTTTAGAAAGCTACAAAAAGGAATATACTTCCAAAAGCTACAGAAAGAATTCTCCTTGCTGTATTGACTGATACGTATACTAGATCTACTCTCCACAATGTTGGTGCCTGTGAGTGGCCTGGTATTCGAATGGATTTTCTATCAAATCTTTTGTTTGCGTTCTTATTGGTGTTCCTCATTCACTCTCCCAAAGATGTAATTAGACCAAGCATTGCAGGGTTGGCAATAAAATGATCCTTACATGCAGATTTCATTACACTACAACACATTCCTTGCTGAAAAAAGATCCTTTAAATAGAATGCAAATCTATCTTATTCCCCATTATTTCCACCACCTTCCTATACACTATCAACATCTGACAGAACAACAAGGAGACCAATCACATTATCAATAGTTTCAAAAGGGAATCGGTTTCTTTATGCCACAGATGCCAAAGTTCCTCTAAGGAGTACTCTTTTGCAAAACATATTATTAGACTTTGTGGATGGTCCATATATGGGAAACAACAAATGCACTCTATCAACCTTGCAATCTGTGCCTCCTCCTTGTAGAGTTATATAAAGTGTTGTAGAACCTTTCTCATAATTCAACCTAGCTAGTTGTTTGCCACTGCATTTTTACCTCAGAATATCAATTCTTTGGGAATGGCTCTAAGGTGTGCATAAAATTATGAACCCATATTTAAATAGGAACCTCCTATATATCCTAATTACTTTGCAGTAATACATGTGGCCCATTGGATTGGAAGTACCACCGAATTGTAAGGTCTGGTTGACAGAACTACATTCCAGAATGTCATTAGCTAGTGGAGCCCCAATTTCTCATAGGACTTTATCATTTACTGCCTCTATCATATCATGCCATGAATGCAACGTGATTTGATGTGCTTACCCACCATTGCATAGGGGTATTTTCCAAATTCATATACAGTGTTGCAACCCTTTGCTCAGCCACCATCTACTCCACCACTTGTTCCAAAGCTTCTTCCAGGGTGTTAGTTGTGCCATTAAACTCAATATGTTCTTATGCTCTGCACTAATCCATCTAACTATTTTCAACATCATGCAATGCCAATCATTTTTTACAATCTATTCAAGAGTGCTTAAAATTGACCACCTGTTTTTATTTAATACATCAGTTAATATATTACTAATAAAAGTTAGTTTTGTTTCAGTTGCCCATCAAATGGCCCTTTTCAAATTAATAATGAACACAACACTAGATAATTTGAAAGCAAAAATTCCACATATAAGATAAGATTGCCAATTTCTATTTCTTCGTTCCATGGATCCATACTTGGATATATTTCCCTCAGCACAATAAAGCAATTGCATTAGTCATAGAATTAAAACATTTAAGAATAAAAATATTTAACGATATTTGAAAGCAGAAATAAATTAAAATTGTGGATAAACTCTTCCTATAAAACATGAATGCGTGAAGATACAAAAAACACTCCATGGGAAAATGATGCTCAGAACAGAAAAACGTTTTCCTATCAAATAGGTACAACCATGTGAGCTTAAACTTTGAAATATGCATATGCATTGATATGTGTGCAATTAAGGTGAACACAGAACATCCTGTACTCCTTTCAATACTATGGTAGTGACCATAGCCCGTAAATTGCAATGACTACCATGATGAATTAGTTATAGGAAAAGATATGTGTTTTTCCAATTAGACCTAGGCACAGATGGCATGATGATGAGAGTCATGGGATATTATCTTTTGGCCGCCTTAGTCACTTTTATGTTAAGTGACCGGGAGTATTAAGACTCCTCCATTCACTATTTAAATCATGGAAATGATACTAGTAGATCTGAGTGAGATTCTGGGTGAGATTTTGTAAATTATACCTGCTTATCCAGCTGACTATGCTATTATTTATTCTCAAGCACCTAAGGATCAGTGTTCAAAATTGAACACGTTAGAGCCCATCAAGAGGCCTCTCGCACATCAAAGAAGCACTCAGCGAAATTTATGAGTCAAAAAAAAATTAAAAATTGATTTTTACAGCTTTTAAAAAAAATGAATAATATTATAAAATGCTTTAGGAAGGGTTGTTGGTCCACCGAGCATTTTTCAAAATTTTGGCTTTATCTGTAAATCTATTACCAATTTTCCCAGCCCTAGTTATAGCTTGTAGTCTGCAGAGTCCAAACTGCATTGTGCATTTCAAGTTGCTTTGTTCTCTAACTGAAGTCTGAAGTGTCACGTTACACTTATAGACTCTAAATTCTAGGCCTAGGGTAGGCCAGGTTGTTGCAGCATTGACCTGAGTCTAGGTTGTTGCAACTTGCAGCATTAACCTGAGTCTAGGTTGTTGCAACTTGCAGAATTAACCGGAGTCTAGGTTGTTTTCATAGTCTACGTTGTTGCAGCATAAAAGAAGGTTAATGGTAAGGGAGCCAGAGGTAATTGCAATTTGTCCCTGCCAAGCCAACAATCATAATGGCAGCTCAACACTGATATTCTTCCCTGCCAGTGCCGAGGATTTAGTCTGCCAAAGAGCCATTTTTGTAGTGAACAAGCCATTTCTTTGTTGCACATCAATGCTCATCATCTTCTTCAATCGAACGTCGACAAACAACAACCCAGTATGTTGCAGCCTGCCATCATCCTCATATCTTCGAATCATATAAGCACTGGTTGTAGATATTAAACATGTTTACTTCTTTTTGTGGATGGATAGAGAGATACTCTGGCTTCATGTGCTGTACCAGGAAAAACTCACTAAGTTCCCCTTTCCTGCTAGCGTGCATAATAAAATAGAGAGTACGAGTTTGAAATTAATTGAGAAATAATGTCAACTGATTCTTGTGAGGGTGAATCCACTATAGTCTGTAACTCTCTATTGTATCTATTTTTAGGTTAGCACTTTGAGCGATTAAAGAATATCTATCTTTAGGTTAGCGATTTGAGAAATTCGAGAACCATTAGCGTGTTACCCCAAGCTGTTTCCTATTCTTATATTCATACATCCTGGTAAACAAATGAGTAAGCTCAGCCAACTTATGAGACTGACCCAAAACCAGAACTGTTGTGGATGGATTTTGAGACAAAACAATCTCATACCCATCTCCATATGAGCTCATTCCTTCTGCCATGAGTTGTCAAAACATGGCTCCCCTACTGCTCCTCTCCATCTAAGTAAATTGTCTCTGTCACCCATGTGAAATCCATAGTTATCAAAACCGGCCGGTTTGAACCGGTAACCGGTCAAACCGGCCGGTCAGCTAAGTCACCGAGCGAAACCGGCCATGCAACCGGGTTCAAGGAGGCATCTCACAAAAAAATCCCAGTTAACCGGACCTAACCGGCCGGTTAGGTACGGAACCGGCCGATTAATGCATAAACCGGCCGGTTAGGTGTCCCATGCTCAAGTTTGTGCTACCATTTCAGGAGGGCAAGGGGGGCTTCACTTGACTTTGCCTACCCTCTCATTTTCCTGACACATCCTCTTGGCAATTAATGGTAATGTTAAATTCTTAAAGTAAAAGTGACATTTCCTTTATTTTTCATTTTCATCCTTTTACTTAAATTTTTAACATTACCATGAAATGACTTAGGATGTTTAAGAGTGGTTTCGTCCTCATTGGATTTCATATGGAGAAACTAGAATTTTAGATTTCACTCAAAATTCAGCAGACTTAATGGTTTTCAGGGTTTCATGGTTTGGGGGTTTGCAATGTTTCCATTTGTTTCTATCATGTGTAAGGGTACGAGATTGGCATTTGATGAGATTGGCATTTGATCAAGAGCATGAAGTCATTTAAGAACCTTGATGTTGGTGGCATTGATTGTTGAACTTTGTTGATGTTGGTGGTATTGATTGTTGAACTCCCCTACCGTGGCCTTAACAAGAATTTACCCTTCACTGAAAGGAAAACAACTGGTTAGGCATGCTAATATTTTTCTACTGCATTTTAAGGTTGAGGAAATGAACCCTTCACTCAAACCAAAATCACTAGTTAGGCATGTTAAACTTTTTCAATTTCTATCATGTTATAAGGTTGAGCAATCCAAGTCTGAAGACTTTGAGCTAGATGATGTTTATGTATCTCTTGTTGATTATCCCATTTCTAGTAGCGATGAATCAATGATGAGTTTCATGAGAGACCATGTTGCTCAGTGATTTGTAGTTTTGATGTCTATTTTTGCTACTACTACTACTACTACTAAAGTTGTAGAGAAGTTTTAGAAGTCCTCAAACTCTGAGCCATATTATTTATGTAGCTCATGTTGATGATCCCTTGTCTAGTAGTGGTGATGATTTTGATCATGATGAGGAGTGATCATGTTGTTGATCACTAATATGTAATCTTGTATTAGGCCAATGGCCTCATAGCTTGTAGCATTGTTTTTGGACTTTATGGGCCATTTGGAGCCTCATTGCTTATGTATTTTTCGATGATATGTATTGCACTCGGTGCCATTTTGATATATTCACCTTTGCATGGTATATAAATGAGCAAACTTTGCATATTTTGTCTCTATTGGCTTGGAATCATGGTTGCAAATCTTAAAAATAGTTTTTTTTATTAAAAAATAATTATTTAATGTATTTTTTTAAAAACCGGTTCATTGAGATCTGACGGCTCTCGGTTAGACCGGTTCCGGTTAGAAACCCAGTTCATTAGGTCCACCAGTCTGGTCACCGGTTCCGGTTTTAATAACCATGGTGAAATCCTAGGTTTTTGTAAGATTTCCCAACTCTACAAACAAAACTGGTTTGCTCTATATCCTGCTTCCATCTTCCAGATGGCTCTTTATCCAACTCTGCAAAAATGAAAGTTGGGTCTCCTCATATGTTCCAGCAAGCCTTTAATTTTCAAATCACAGTTCAATATGTTAGTGCAAACTCAACATTATCATTGAGAAATGAACACCTGTTACTATAATAATGGACTTCCTGCCTATAAGATCGTTTCGCCTTCTTTGTTGCAGTGGTTAAGATGATGGAGAGAAAGGAGGCCTTTGATTTGGCCAAAAGCGCTGTCATGGGAAGATGGTTTGTAGCATTTGTGTCATTTATAATCATGTCATTTGTTGGTGGAAATTATATGTTTGGGTCCTACTCAGAAGCAATAAAAACTTCCCTGGAATATGATCAGAGCACGCTGAACACCTTGCCATTTTTCAAGGATCTGGGTATTAATGTCGGGACTTGGGAATCAAGACCAGTGCTCTTAAAAAGCAGTTTATGTATAATAGAAGGTTTCAACTATTCTCACAACCTAATGAGCCAGGTTTGAAAGACCTTATCTAAGGTCATCTATACAATGCTTCTAAGAGGTAAGTACCAACTCTTTTAGCTCATGTCCAAGTCTGCAAAGGTCTTAAGGTCTCACCTGACCTTGAAGGGTTGGTTATCCTAACCCAGTAATACCTCTGTGGAACCAGTGAACATAAGAATGCCATTCAATTTTTTGTTTTGAGCTAGTCTGAGCCATGCCTCAAAGGCCAACTCAATTTTTAATAGGCCACATTCTCTCTGTGGCTTGGCAGGTCTGAGTGGGTCATTTGTCCTAGTAACATGGCATTCTTCAATTAGCCTCCTTGCTATCAGGACCCCCTGTGCTAATCAACTGAAATTCCATCCATCACATAACAAAAGGTTGAGCATATTTTGTTTTCCAAATATGAAAACAATGTAATGAGAACATCTTTAGAGACCATTCTGCAACTTCCCAAGCCAACATGGGTAATTAATAAAAGTGGACTAGGTCTGAACCCTCGTCTTTCTCAACTTAAAATGTGAAATAAAGTCCAAAAAACTATCAAATCCTTGTTGCCTAATTTTGGGAGGCCATATCCATTATAGTAAGGACTCCAAAGGAAAAATAAAGAGAAGCATTCTGAAAACTTCTAATATGCATAACTCTCTTGGACATAGTTATGTCTTCACTTTGGGCTTAGATTCACTATTCTCAGACCTTAAAATGACAGGTTATATTCCAGAGAGTCCAAGTAAGTCCAAGTACCTTCTCATCATTGCCGAGGTTGCTGATATAATCTAGCAGTGGCTCTGCATAGTGTGCAATTGAATTGACTTGATCTGTAGAGGCTACCCTGTTTATCCCATTGGAAGTGAGATCCAGGGCAGCCACTTTGTAACCCCTCTGCTTAAGCAGAGTTACAACCTTATACCAACACCATGCTCCATGGCCAAGTCCATGAATCACCACAAAATGATGTTGTCTTCCTTCTCCCTCCTGATTCATTTCAATAAAGACAAACCTCAGATAAGCTCATCCTGGGGTTGCATTATTCAATCCTGCAAGTTGGAAACCGAAATAAAACAGACAGAAGAGGTTGCTGAAGTTTTAGGATTTGATTACCTTCACATGAATAGAACTAAGGAGCAGTATGACACCAAGGCACCAAATAGTCCTACTCCATTGCAGCACCATCATAACAGTGGAGCAGAACAGAGACTCCAGTGTCTAACTTGTTCACAGGCGAACATCTGAGAATTTGACTGACGTTCTCTACAAGGAAGCATTAGATCCCTTGATATATCTGGTCAAGGAGATGAGGGCCAGGAGCTCTTTTCCCTAAGTATCTAAAAATAATTAGTCACATGGATGATGGATGTGAGCATTGCAGAAAATCATTGAAGGATGAGATCGATGTCTTTAAAGTTTAAGGCTGCCCACCTATTTCAATTCCTCAGATGTTCATTATTGGGAAGAATAGATGCATTTGAGATTTTTTGGCAAAAGAATTTTCAAATTCGCCATCTTCCTTGTGGGCCTTATTCAATGGTTTTTTATTCACCAACAACAGGATTGATTCATTTTGGGATCATGTCTTCAACTTTTCATACTGATAATGAAGATATAATGGAATTTCATAGGAGATTGTCAATATATGCATATGCATGCATCATCTGGTGAAGGACGGTGGCTATAATAAATACCAAACACAGGGTTATTTATTTCACTAACATAGGGTTACTTAAATATGGGGACAATATTTAGATTGTCCATCAATACTTTCCAGCAATAAATTATGAATAACGTGACCAAATTCAATATTAAAATAAATTTAATATTGAAATAAATTTAATAGAAAAGAATGCTTGATAAACTACATAGCAATTTACAGCCATCTCCAAATACTAACATGACTGAACTAAAGCATTTGAAATAATATGGCTAATCTTAAGCTAAGTAAAACCACACAGCTAGTCCTAAAACTGATAGTATATTTCACTTGAACAAACTCTACCAAGATATAATTTATGTGGAGAACTTTGAATGTGATACAATCGTAGTGGTCTCAGTCTACCATAACCCAGATTAACACTAAGCTGAAAAGTTATTTGATTAATAAACATTAAAATTTTTCATAGACTGAGTTCAATCATGTCTACTTTGAGGGTCGAGTGAGTGTCCCCACCAGGTTCGATTACATTACAGACAACTCTCTAGCCATAGATATAAATTTTGATAACCGTGAGAATATACCCAATCAATGACGCGTACAGGGCACTTGGTATGGCACTAAAAACCTTTAGGAAAGTAGTCTGTCGTTCATAAAGCCCTCAGAGAACCTCACCTGTGTTGAAGATCTCCTCAGTGAAAACAATCTTTCTTTATATCTCGTGAACTCTGGCATTTCAATAACTGGGTATCTTGGTCTTCGAAATTCCATGATTTTAAGGGCAGGACTACTCTGAACACATCAAAATGTCCACCAATCAACAAATTACAGGTGAAATTGTTAGGGAAAATGTGCTTATCTTTTTAGTTTCCATGAAGTGTACATGGGCCTCCTACATGTTGCTTTGCTTTCAAATCCCATTGATGAAAGTAGGGTAGACAGCGACATCAGGAAAATATAGGTTTCTTCCATTTTAGCCCATAGCTTGAAAGTTGGTCATATATATCCTTTCTTAAAATTCCCATCAATTAGTTCAGGAGGCACATATGTATTCGGTTTCTTGGAAATATTTTCCATTAATATATTCCAAATACGAGTATTTGGAGTAAGACCTTCATTCCTCAATGCTTCAAGAATCGATGTAGCTTCTGTAATGTTTGCTTGCTTACAAAGACCATATATTAATGTAGTATAAATAATTACGTATGGGTTGTAAAAAAAATTCTCACCAATTTATCAATGAACTCAAGTCTCCATGGTTTCCTCCCTCTGCAAGTCTGAAGGTCCTATCAAATACGAGGCAAGGACATAAGCAGGAAATGAAGTCAGAAGGCTTAAGGGCAAGTCTAGGACAGAATATGGTGTGGATTTCTTGTTGTCTTAGGCTGCTGGTGCAAAGATAAGTAAGGATGTTTCTGTGAATATTTTGATATGGTTTGGATCTCTGTTCAATACCACAGAAAAATCTGCGGCCACTCAGATTGTTAGCACACGTAAACAAGGGTGTTTTCTAGTGCTGATGTGGACAGAATGTTTATGGTCTGATCTGAGAGTGTCTAAGGCCTACAAAATGAATATCTTGGTCTCCCAGGAAACATCAGATAGAAGAAAGTACAGTTCTGGAGTTTATGTAATCTCAATAGTGAGATTAGAAGTCGTCCTGTGGAGATTACTCAAATCTCAGATGTCTTCATCTTTGAAAGAAGAAGTTGCAGTCATAGAATAACTTACATTCAGCACCTGGTCAATCATTTAATAAGCCAACCTTGTAACAGCTAGTCTGAGCATATATATTCTCCAAGTTTGGTCAGTACAACTAAAATTTCTAGTCTTCACCTGTCTAAGGATATTTTGAACATAAGACTGTACATGGTCTTAAAGGTGAAGTCAGGGCTACTCTTCAAAATTCCGATCGATCAAGTAAAGGATAGAAAGGAAGAAGACTAGTCCTTCCATAGTTCTGAGCACAATTACTTAATTCAGACCCCTGTCACAAAGGAAGAGAAATCAAGACTCCTATCCCATTTCTATGCTCAACTCATATATACTCATATCCTAAAATTCAGTTGAGCTGACCTATAGACAGTGGTTGAAGCATTAAGGCTCATAATTATGGTATGGATTAGCCCTTAATTAAGACAATCTTCTGGAGCATTCCATATTGTAAATGAGTAAGAGAAATTGTGAATGTGTGGGCTCCTTATCACAGCAGGGCTTGAATACTTGATTGGAGAAATACACACTATTTGATCTACAAATCTTGGTCCATAATTGCGATCCGAAATTCTGAAGCATGCATCACCAAGTATGTGTCTGAAATTAAAGTTTCTGGTTGAAGAATAAAATTTTGTCCTGAGATTGTTGTGACTACACTGAGATGACACGTGAAGGCAGTGTCACAATAAGCCCAAAATCTTGAGACAGTCTGGTTAGTCAAGTTTTTATAATTCTTATAGCTGCAGTCACCATTTTATTCCGAACTCTCCCATCTCCCAGTCCTGAGCTTGAATCTCTTGAAATCGAGGCCAGAGTGCAGTACAGGTATGTTTCATTATGGTACGATATATTGAAGCTTCCTAAGAAAATAATCAAATATGAAAGGGTAACTCAAAGATTCGAAGTATGTAATCAAGTCTGATTCAAAGGCAATAAAATTCTGAGTATATTGACAACAATGGTGAAATGCAGGACAGTGGAGAAGATACCTTAAATTATAGTTTTGGCACTTATGCCATGCTTCTATAGTTAAGCAGAGATGTGTGCATTAACTCCTGAAAGGACAAGTCTGGACTCTGGAGCGTTTCCCTATCATCATCTTGAGGGGGGTTTGTTGGTATCATCATGAAATACCCAGTTATGATGACAGTGGAAGATATTGTTTTAAAGTGAATCTCCAGTTTGTTACTTCAAGTTATTCAGAATATAATAATAAGGCATTTCCTGAGTATAATACATCTATGTCCTGGAAGATATAATTGGAAGTAGACCAGCTTGACTTCTCAGTGATATTGTCAAGCACTCTCTCAGTATCAAAATAAATATTGCCTGACATCTCTAAGTCTTACAATGACTGAATTCTGTGCATCAATCTCCATGATACAATGTGGCCTATCAGTCAGCTATAGCTTTGTTGCATTGTTCTTGTGTGCACAAGCTATTACAGTACCTTTGACCTTGTCATCTTGGATAAGAGATGAAGTACATTTGGAAACTTCATTCTTAAAGATCAGTTACAAGGTCTTGAAATCCCATTTTTGGCCTTTGATCATGAAGTACAGAGGCCGATGTGATGGCAAAGACACATGGGAATATTTCTAGTCAAAGATGGGGATGTGCATCTTGATTGCAATAATTCAATCCATGATAGCAAGGAAGAACCTCACCATCTGGTGGATGAATCTGTATCCTAGTCTATGGAGGAATTCAAAGGAAAAATTGGATCAATAAAGGGATATTTGCTACAACAGCTTTTGTCTGAGCTAGCACCATTTTTATTATCTACATAACAATATTTAAGCATGACTGGAGTACCCCTGTTCTCTCTGTATGCTTAAACCTGAGCAATACTTCATGTCATATTTCCTTCTGCCCTTCCCAGTCCAATCATCAAAATCTTCGTTAAGATATTCAGAGGGAGCTATGATTTAGAGGGAGTTGATTTCTCCCTTAACTTAAAATTTTAATGTGATGGAGAAGTTGTTGGTCTTCATCCTTGGTGTTCTTGATAAACATCCTATCAGTCATATGCCTCACTATGAAGTCTCTAAGTCAATATATGGAAGAACCCCATATTTTGAATAGCTGCTTATTGAAATATCTCTGAAATCTAAGATTCCTTGAATATTCTGAAGCTGGCTCGGTTGGCAGTGTGATGGATGGAAAGAGCACATCTAGTGCTATACCTCTTTATTTGGTTGCTCTGGAAGCATTATTGAGGCTGAATGTATATAGCAGCAAGTATGGCTTATTATGAAACTAGTTGGTTGAGGAAGCTCTTCCATAAGCCATTTGTGCACATGATGGAATCACTGTTGTATATTGCAATAATGAAAGTAGGAATCACCTTTCAGAGAATCCATGACCGGCTACAAGTACCACTTTATTTAGAATATGGTACAGACAAGCTCCATCATTTAAGGATGGATGTGTAGGTTACCGACATCCTCTCAAAGCCTCTTGGCAAGGTCAAAATTTATCCTCATTCAGAAAGAGGCTGGGAGTCATGGAAAGTCCCTTCTATGATGGTCACAGTTGAAGATTGAGCTCCAGGAGCTCTTGGGGGCTTGGGGTACTTATTGAGCTATGAGCCACTTTGCTTGAATGAAAATACTTGTATCTACACACCATGGATCTTGAGTAAAGAAAACAGGTTGCTGCAGTTTGAGACAATTTAAATACCATTTGAGCATGAAATTTAAAGCAAACCTCAAGTGTTGGACTTTGTGTAAAAATCAGTACCTGCAAATTGTTTGTGAATTCTTCCATGTTATAAATACATTAAAAGTACTTGAAAGTACTACTAATACCTTGGTTATTCCATGTCTATTAATCCCATCTTCAGCTGCATCAACATGATCCTTGATTTGTGAATATTCTCCTAGTTGGCATCTGTCTTCTTGTCTATCAACATCACACGAATCAATTTTTTGTTCTTCTCTCTGAGAAGTTGCCCATGGCCATATGGTCACTGCAAATAAATGCAGATGACTCTTTCTTGAAATCTAAAGGATGTTCATTCACCAATAAAATACCTAGCTCTCTTAAAATGTCTTGGGCCATACAGCTACAGACTGCGAAGACCTTCTGAAATGCAAAAATATAGTTGTAGTAAGTCATTGTTGCCTGGAAGCTAGTAAAATTAGCCAAACGTAATAGTGATTGCATAATTTTTCTTCTCCTCATAATAGACAAGACAGAAAGCAGATAACCAGAAAGAAAAATCAACAGTGCGCCTTGTGTAATGTTATTGTTCTTATGCTCAAGACCTCATTTTAGCTCATTTATAAGAGCATCAAAGTATAAAGATTCAAAACTCATCATAGAGAAGTCATCCTCTAATAAATGCTCTAAAGCAGCCGCTGTTCCAACAGCGTGAGAAATCAGAGGCTTCAAAGCGCTTAATAATAAATACAGAATCCAATAAAGGCACATCACAATAGGAACAGATACACAAAGGCAGCAACAATTACTTCCACAACGATTACTTCTAGTATCTGCAAAATGATGCACTTCACATTCGAAGCTACAACACCTTTCAGCATGCCACAACTCGCATCAGTCATTACATTTTGACCTCTATCTACATCCAGGAATGGGTTGGAACACAACTCTGAAAACCAACAAGAAATCTGGAATAGAACTAGGTGGAACTGCTTTTAAATGGGAGCAGATAACCTCTAGCATCACTTCTGCATATGTGAAAAACTGATTTCTTAAGTTTGGAAAGATCATGTCTAGCTCATGGTAAAGAGCATGGGCAAATCCATCACTATACACTTGATCTAAATGATCACTTTTCTTAACAGGTTTCTCATATTTATGTTTGTTGGATTCCAAAAGGGAGGCCTCTTGTAATTCTTCATTCTCATTCCCCTTACATCTGTTGACGAATGTGAGTTCATCAGAGAAAACAAACAGTAAGCTTGTCATTTGATGCATATCTTGCGCAAGGAGGAGCCCTCTATTAAGGTGTTCCTTTGCATAGCAAGCCAATGCCATCCAACCTATGTATTATTATCAGAGAAAATAAACAGTAATCTTTTCATTTGCTGCATATCTTGCGCAAGAAGGAGCCCTCCCTTCTAGTGTTCCTTTGCATAGCGAGCCAATGCCATCCAACCTATGTATCTAACCAAAGAAAATGAAGAGGTTGAAAAATTTGATATTATGTCCATCCATGAGGAGGCAGGAATCAAGTTTCTAAAATGGAAGCCCTCTTTCCTACCATACTCATCATCCTCCTCCATGATGCCACTACCACTGGCTGCAGAAACTATAATTTGAAGAAGTGTCCACTGTCGCCTATCTCCAAGTATTTTTCCAGGTTTTATTGGATGACTAAACTCCTTTTGCTGATAATGAAGAGAGAAAAGCAATGTATTGAGAGACTCTGCAGCATGTTATGTTGTTCCCTCTGTAACTGCCGAATTAGAAAAACATAGAGTAGACCCTGATGCTGGCATACAAGTGTAACAACATCCATAGACTCTGTATCATCGAGAAAATTTCTAAAACCATTTGTCCTTTCTTCAAAATCACAACTTACTGCTTTCTCATCATATGACCTCTTGATCAAAATACTAGACTGCATTTTGTTGTCCCATTCTGTTGCTTGCATAAGAATGTCAATTACAGTTTTGTCTCTCTTTTCTTTAATAGTACCTATCATTTCCACTTTTGGATTTTTATTACTTGAAAATATCTCATCAACCATCTTCCTACGCGTGTGAAGATTTGTGTTTACTGGTAGTTTTGTTGATATGATAGTCACTGTCACTGGCGTTCATCATGAAATATGGATTCAGGTGATATTCGGCTGCCAAAAACAGTGCATCGATTGCAGCTTCATGACTCTCCAAGTTCATTTCAGACTGTTGATTCAATTCCTCTGCAAAATGGCGAAAATCCAAGACCCACAGTTCACAGTCTTGATAACTCACAAGTTGTAAATACTCTGTTTGAAAGTCAAGGTTTTCATCTACACCTGTAACATTTAGCATTAAGTTGCTCATTGACCTACTATCTTTTCCCTTGAGCTGATTTCCATCAACCTTCACATTTATGGTACATTTCATCATACAATTGTTTGATCCTTTATTCTTGACCAGCATTGAGATATCCCTCTAATATTACGTTGCACATCTTGGATTTAATACCAATTGCACCATCCTTTTGCAACTCTGCAAAAACCCCCTCAGCCCTCTCCAGCATGCCACATTTAATCAAGGATTCAAGATATATTTCATAAGTTGCCCAATTAGGTCGACACCTTGCCATACATCGAGAAAATGTGTATTCTACTTCACATTACATAGACAGGCACATATACATTTGCATCAAGTCCACATAGGATGGCTGCAATGGCTTCAGACCACTGTCCTCAAATTGCTTCATAAAATTTTCTGCATGTTCTTTATCTTTTTCTTGAGCTAGAATACCATCACCCTTATCTTTAGGGGAAGCCACAAAATCTCTGTAAAAAAGAAGCTCCTTTTTCGCTACCACGAGGTTGTTCAATGGAATTATGGAGCTGTTCTTGCTGCAGGGCTATCATATTCCTCTGTTCAACAACATCCTTGTCATCTTCAAGAAAACCAAGAAGGTCCTCCTCTTGTAAAGTTTCCAGAAAATATTGATAGGTGTCTTCAAAACTCTGCAGTCTTGGGCCCCAATGTTTGAGAAAAATTTCAGTGAGAATTGCCATGGAAGATATGTTTTTCAGATTGCAGGAGTTATTGAGCCAGTGATTATGCCATTTTCTTTGGGTTATAAGTCGTGGCTTTGGAGAATGTTAATTTCACATCTTCAGCAAATGATGCAGGTGAGTTGTGTTCATTTTTATCCAGCTTATACTTTAGAAATCTAAGTCCTCTGATATAATGCAACAATTACTTGCTTTGCATAGGTAATTAGAAGATACATCCTCTTACTCTTAGCAAAAGCCTTAGCAAGCTTTAATTTTGGTCCCCTGCTGGAGTTTATCTGAAAAAACCCTCCACAATTGAGCTATGCAAAATCTTGCTACAATAGTATGAATAGTTGCTTTCCCTTCTCAAATTATTTTCTCCATAAGTTCTCCCACCCTAAACTGCTGTCTGGGATTTTAATTTGTTACAACATACTTGAAATTTCTTGAGTCATTTACCATACTCTCTTCCATCACATAATATTGTTCTGTTTACTGGAAGGATGGATCTAGTCAATCAACATTCGAATTGAGCTCTCCATGATATACATTAATATCTCAAGCTGCAGTGCAATCTCGTATTTCCAAAGCTTTAATAAGAAAAATCAATGTGTCTAATTCCTCCTCATTAGGCCTTGATCTGTTGAGCCTTCCATCTTCTGACTGCTCCATTTTATATTCCAAAACCCTTCTTCCTCCAATTCCTCCTCACTAGACCTTACTTTGGTCAAACTTCCATGTTTTAATTACTCCATAATATTTTTGGGTATTATGGAAAATTTGTTTGACACCTTAGCCAACATATTCTTCCTTCTCTTCCTTTATGTGTATATATGATAGTAAATAATAAATATTCATGGATAATCGTAGTAAGCTAATAGGATAATATGCAGATAAAATGGATCAAATTCCATGTTTTAGGGCTGGAAATGTATTCTTTGAGACAAGTTGTGCACTCAAGGTATGATATTCGAGAAAACCAAATACACACCTTCAACTCTATCAGAGGGTGGTTCCATCTGGCCTCCAATCAAAATCACAGTTTTACCCCACGAGACCTGCAAAAGAAGTGTGCATTATGACTATTCACTGATTTAAATGCTCATTCATTGAATCTTTGTGATTTCTAGTATAATATCACTTTAAAGTTTAAATTGTTTCATGAAACCTTTTTTAAGTTCCCTAAATTAATGTGATCATATTAATATGATATCATTTTGAGAGTTTTGGAGTTCACTTCTATAACCATAATTTCCAAATTTTTAAGAACTTCCCAAGATCATGTACTACTTGAGATTTCTTGAGATAGTAGAACCACGGTATTTAATTCATGCTAAAACGAGTACAGACCCCATTCTAATTGACATTTCCAAATTTTCTAGAACTTCCCAAGATTGTGTACTACTTGAGATTTCTTGCGATAGTAGAACCACGGTGTTTAATTTCTGCTAAAACGAGTACAGACCCCATTCTAATTGACTGGTCTTGATAAATTAAGACAATGTTCAAAAATATTTTACACTACAAAATTTCTGTGAACTTTATTTAAACTTAGTGATGTGTCGTTTCTAATATATCAACCTAACTTATCTCCACTAATTTCATTGTTTTTCTACATTAATTTTGCAACTATTTCTTCAGCTGAAACATTGTAACCTATACAATAAAGTTACAAACTCAAATAAAATCCAAAAATACCAGAAGGCTTTCTTTAGTGAAACCTTCAATTTATATATATGGATTTGAATGCTGAATTTTCAATGTGTCACAGAAAACAATGTATATATAGGTGCTGCTTGTCTCCATCACACTTAAATTTTTGGCTTAATACAAGTGTTTTGGTCAACTTCAGAATTTTCAGCAAACTTCACAATTTGTCTTCAGCAGCAAATACAATTTTAAGATTTCAAACCATCACTTATAAGTTATAATAATGCTATCTTTTTTCATCAAAATTGCCATAAGTAGTTGAGCTGCTAACTATACATTCTTGGTTGAATGTTTGTCCATCAAATAAGTTTGTCGTGACTCGTGATAGAATTTTATTCAATGGCACTATCAGCTATGTTCATGAACAACAATTATCCATGGAGCATAATTTCAATGTCCATCTTGGTTTTCTATTTGATATAATGGCATTGAATATTACTAAAGTCGAAAC